>ML796857.1:511066-585134 GCA_009831015.1 Picea engelmannii
TGTGAGTCAAAACAAGCCATCCATGTGGCAAAAAACAAAGAAGGGAAATTGATTTTATCCTCCTAAGTGCCTATGTGTTTTTTGACTAACCCCTTTATATGATGAGGGGACTAAGTGTGGTGCAGCTTTAAAACATGCTTGACGTCATTTTTAAGAAGACAAATGGCCTTCCCCACATATCAACAACTTTACAATGTGAAATTTTGCACAGATGCGCGGGTCCCAGTGGAGACAGAGGCACTCAGAGCGCATGCGCGTGAACAGAGACAAGTCAACAAGCACACATGCACAAAACATAATTGTGAATCAAGAGCATGGGTGTACGATGCACGTCTGTGGGCCTAAGAACCCACTCATATATGGCACACGGTCGTGAATGAAAAATTCAGATGGATTTCTCTCAATTCAACTTGGAATTGGCTGGTTGGTAGGTCGGCTTAGGCCGGTTAGTGCACCTGCAAGTTAAACAAACTGAAAGAAGAGCAAGAAAAACCCAAATGAGGTAGGAAATTGATACCTTTCCCTGGTGGAGTCGCCAATCTGTTGCGCCTCTTTCGTCACCTTGGTGAGAAAAATAGAGGTTCTTGCAATCTCAGTTGGGTCTGCTGAGCAGGACAGTTTCAAGGAAAAGAGTAAGGGAAAGAAAATAAAAGACTACAATTAAGAATTAAACTAAGAAATGCAATAACAACTAAATTCATGAGCATAGGGACATAGAAACAAAAAGAACCATAAGACCCATGTCACCAATGTTTGAGGCTGATCTATTAGTGAAAACAAAGCACCAAGAAGAAATGGGACTATGAGTTCCTTCTTCCTCCAAGGGAGGGCTCTTGGACCCCCACTAGCAAGCTCTTGTTACAACAAATAAAAATGGAAAATGATGATGAAAGAACTCTTTACAAATCCACTCAATGGTGAGGTGGATTGTCCAATGTAATGGTGCCAATAAGCTCTTGAAAAGGATGGAGTCCTCAAGACAATAGAGGCAGCATAACATTACTTTGAATTCCTTGAAAAAATGAGGTGCATTCATGGCTTTTTATAGCATTGCTTTGGGTTATTGTTTAATTTCTTTGTAGTGTGAAAAGAGGCCATTTAGGGCATTCCTAGGTCTTTGACTAGCCCACCAGTCGGATCCAGTCCAGATTTGAGGGTCAAATCAGCTTGGGAGCTGAACCATAAGTGGGTGGGAGGCCGACCACTCTCATAAATGCGTCGTTTAGCAGGTGCACAGATTTTTGTGATAACAGTCATGCATCGTGCACGTGTGCGTGATTTATTCGTTCCCGTTATACGCATGCACACACACACCCAATGTTTGCATAGCGCTCTTCAAATTTTCACTTCTTTGTATAGTTTTTTGACCTTTTTTGAATGCTGTGGTATTAATTCAGGTCCATGAATGACTTCATCACTGTTTGACGATGCTGAGTTCGTGTAACCATGTGTGGATGAAATTTCAGTGATAACACCCATTTCACCATTTCACTGTAAAAAAAATTTACTATTACTATTTCCCTGTGAAAAACATTTACTGTGTAATGTTTTTCCCATTTACCATTTCATTGTGGAAAAACATTTACTATGTGTTTTTCCAATTTACCGTCTTTGGTAAAATACTTTTTATCTTCTTCTTTTACTCTTGTAAATCTTTGAATAAAGAATTATCCAAGTCTTCGTTCACGTGCATCTTCCCATTTAAATCTTTTTCATGGAAATAAACATTAATTTCTTTAATTTGTAAAACTTGAATCTTGCCTCCGTAAAACCTTTTCACCGTGAGGAGGGATTTCATTTATTAGAAATTCCATATTTGTTGTTGAAATTCACTCCTGGAAAAATGCCACACATTAAACATATGATAAATGGTGCATTTATTACATCGGGCTTGGGATGGAGTGGTTTAATCCAAACTTCTTTTACCTCCGATGTACTCCATGTAAAAACACGTGTCCACCAAATAAACCACGGTAGTTTTCCCCGACCCGCCTTCACATAATTAACCTCCTCGCTACTTCAATCCCATGATTTGACATGATTCCATAAATTAAATATTGGATTAAATATTTATATAAATATTTTAATATAAAAATATTTATATTAATAATAATAAACCCTTTTTCTATTTTCTAAGGACTTTGGGCATATGAGGCTTAACACATGACTTTGTGGATGGGATAAGGGTGCTTAATAAAAGGAATATATTTTATTTTCAATGGGAGTATGAAAATAAGGGTAAAAATGAATGAAGTGATCGAACTGAGGGATTTAGATAAGAATTTAGAATAGATATAGGTTTGGGATATTTGCCAAATTTTTGGCTCATGGAGGACATGAATATTTCTGATGATCAGTTAAGTGAAGGATTTAGGTGATGGGAGCTTGACGGAGATGGTGAAAAAGTTTCAAAATCTGAGTGGGAAAATAACACAAGGACAAGATGCATTGGGGAAAATTAATGCAAATTAGCAGGTGATCTACAGTATGCCGAGTCTCATAAACTTTCGATATTGGGGGTTGGAAAAAATAGTTTTGGGTAGACCGCTTTTCACCCCAATGTGCCTCTGAGGGTGCCACATGTCCACGAATGAAACCACGATAGTTTTTCCCAACCTGCCTTTGCATAATTAAACTTCGTGCTATTTCGCTGCCCGATATGTGCCTTAGCTATTGATCCGGGCCGTTTCAAGATCTACAGTCTCCTGGGTCCTACCTTTCGTTCCTCCAACATATTTTTCCATATGCCACCATATGTGATCTTATCCCCCAAACTATCATGCTTCCATAGAGATGTAGCTCTTCGCTAAATTTTCGAGACTTAGATCCTATCTGAAAATTTTTATGGGGATAACACATTACAGTCTTTGAGCACCAACTCAAATATGAGGCTACAACCTCTGATAGCAAGCTGAACTTGCAGAGAGCACCAAATCTCATATTTCTCTAGCACCAACTAGATGGAAGTACCAACTCCTAGGTTTCTCTAGCACCAACCAGATGGAAGCACCAACTCCCAGAATATCTTCTAGCACCAACTAGAATTTAGAGGACTACAATCCTCCCTAGCACCACCCTACCACCTTGATTGAATCTTACAAAAACTTACTTACTTGATCTGTCTCTGATCTGATCTATTGTAGCTCAGAGTCTCCTCTTCCTTCTTCATCTTTTATGCACTTATCCACTTCTGGATATTTCTATATTTTATGCTCTATGCTACTTCTGCATGCTATGTGTTGTGCCTCTACTATTTGCTTTAGATCCTACACACATCCTCCTTTTACCTGCATGAAGAACTACCAAAAATCACTTCCTCTCTTCTCTGTTCTACGTTTTAATCATGCTAAGACCTCTACCACATCATCCACACAACTCTTCACCTTCTTTGGCAGTTATCCATAGTCTGTTCATCATCAGTGGCCATTATCCTGAGATTCTTGGCTTCTCTGCCAGTGTGACCCTTCCTCTTCTTTGTTACAGTTATAGTTCATCTGACAGTTACATGAGGTCTCTTCTAATAGTTATAGGAGTTCCTCATGAAGAAGCTCCTTGTCAACTTCACTTGCATGAACTAGAACCGGGTGCAAGTTCCTCTTCACATGTCTACAGGTTGTGACCACTTGCTAACCAAAAAGGCACTACGTGAATTCACGTTTCGCGATCTTGTGAGTTATCTCTCCTCCATTATTTGAAGTTTGAGCTCTCAAATTCTGAACTTCATCATGCCACATCAACGGCCCATGACATTCCTCAATCGACGGTCCAGATTTCTTCTTTGCACTTCGAGAATTCATGAATCGCGATGTCGGAGGTTAGAGCACCTCCTTTCTTCAATTCCCGCATCTGTGCTTGCATCAGATCAACAACCCATATCTCTTCGTGATCCAACGGTCGAGATCAATTCACGAACTCGAACTTCACAAGTTCCTGTCTCACGCATTCACTCCTTCCTCTGGATTTTGCGATTTTCGAATTGATGAAGCACTGATCTCTCGCCACGTGTCCTTCCCAACACCAATGGCTAGGATTTCCTTCACGATTTTGAACTTCACGAGTTTCCAATCTTCTCCTTGCAAATCTTTCGAAGTTTGAATCCTCGAACCCTCAAATATGCTTCCACCTATCCCCCTTGATGATGGACAGTTCCGATAGAACTCGGAACTTCGGGACTTCATGAGTCCACTTCTCCTGTGCACTCTAAAGGAATTAAGGCCCATGCACTTACCTCTGGATCCAACGACGGTTGGTCCATGTGCTCAGATCTAATGCCTGAGATATATTATCTTCCTCTGTGTGCTCCTTCCTCCTATATGGACTTTGATGCAACGATCCAGATTCTTCACAGTGCTCGATCCGATGGCCATTGTCGCTGCTCCTCCTGAGCTTACGATCTCTTCTAACTTAGAAGTTTTTCTAAGTATTCAAAGTTTTCGACCTCCGACCCTTATCTTGCGAGACCGGTTGAAGGGTATCTTCTTCGATTTTTTGTTTTCCATCAATGACAAGAACACTCTTCCTGTAAACATGCCAACAATCTCCCCCTTTGGCATTGATGGCAACCCTGAAAGGATGCACTATTCTGTCTAGAACTCCAACTGTAGGATTCAGACCACACTCTATTCTTCTTAGACCTCCAACTGTAGCATCCAGACCACACCTTTTTCTCCCCCTTTGACATCAATGTAAAATAAAACTGAGAGTGACTCTATTCTCCCTCTGATCAGATACACTACAAGCACTCTCCCCCTGATCAAATAGACTATTTTAACTTGATAACAGGGTCACGCCCAACTTCTGGCATAGATACTCAAACTGAGCTTTTGGAAGTGGTTTAGTGAAGATATCAACAATATGATCTTTGGATGGAATATAATGCAAAGAAACAACAGTGTTGATTACTTGTTCCCTCAAGAAGTGATACTTGATGGGTATATGCTTGGTCTTGGAGTGAAATACAAGATTCTTTGACACACTAATTGTACTAGTATTATCACAATGAATTAGAATCGGTGTAGTATATTTGACCTCCAAGTCTGCAAGTTTCTGAATCATCCACAATACTTGGGTACAACAGGCGGCAGCTGTAATGTATTCATCTTCTGTAGTTGATAAGGAAATGGAACCTTGCTTCTTTATCAACCATGCTACAAGAGAATCTCCTAAGAAGAATGCAGCTCCACTTGTGATTTTCCTTTCATCCATGCAGTTAGCCCAATTAGCATATGAATAGATTGATAATTGAAAATTCTGATTCCTAGGATACCATAGGCCATAGTTCATTGTTCCTTTCAAGTATCTGAATATTCTTTTGACAACTAGCAAATGACTCTGTTTAGGTGCAGACTGATACCTTCCTACCATTCCAACAACATGCATTATGTCTGGATGAGATGTTTTGATGTACAAAAGGCTGCCTATCATAGACCTATATGAACTATGATCAACATCAAGTGAGTCATCATCCTTTCTTAACTTGCATCCAGTGACCATAGGTGTGCTCATAGGTGTAGAATCTTCCATTTGAAACCTTTTCAACATTTCTCTTAGATATTTCTCCTGAGAAAGAAATATTCCTTCAGACCTTTGAGTAATTTGCAGACCAAGAAAAAATGACAGTTCCCCTATCATAGACATTTCAAATTCAGACTGCATGGCAGAAGCAAACCATTGTACCAATAAAGAATCATTAATTCCGAAGATGATTTCATATACATATACCAACACAATGAGAAAATCATTATCCTCTATTTTGATATATAGATTGCAGTCAATTGTTCCTCTATTGAACCGTTTGTCTTGAAGATACTTATCCAATCTATAATACCATACACGAGGAGCTTGTTTCAACCCATATAATTCTTTCTTCAGCTTGCAGACAAGGTCAGGATTATCTGACAGTTGGAAACCCTCTGGTTGTTCCATATAGACTTCTTCTCTTAGATCTCCATTTAGAAAAGATGACTTGACATCCATTTGGTAGACTTTAAACTTCTTATGACAAGCATAGGAAAGAAACATTCTAATAGCTTCTAATCTTGCTACGGGTGCAAATGTTTCATCAAAATCCAGTCCTTCTATTTGAGCATACCCTTTGTAGGCCAATCTAGCCTTATTTCTTACAATATTTCCTTGCTCATTCATCTTGTTTTTGTAGACCCATTTGGATCCTATTACATTTTTATTTGTTGGCCTAGGAACAAGTTCCCAAGTATCATTCTTTTCAATCTGATCCAGTTCCTTGTTCATTGATTTTAACCAATTTACATCCTTACTATCTTCATTAAAGTTCTTGGGTTACACTATGGATATGAAGGCTATATGTGATTTCTCGGTGTCTTTGATTATCCTTCTCCTGGTTTGTACACCTTTGTCTTTCTCACCGATTATCTAACTTGCAGGATGATTCTTTTGAGTAATTCTGGAGGAAGGATTTGATGATGATTGTTGTCTTGAATCTTCTTGTCTGGGTGACTCTTCTCCACCTGATTCATCATATTCTTGTGACTCTGAGATTTGTTGTTCTTCATTTTCATTATCCTCATCATCTTCTTCATCTGACTTGGTGCTTATTGTCTATTGATCTTTTATAGGAGCTTCTTCATCAATTCGAACATCAATACAGTCTACTAATATATGAATTCTTTTGTTAAAGCATCTGTATCCTTTACTGTTCATTGCATATCCTAAGAAGATACCTTCATCATCTCTACCATCAAATTTTCCCAGATGATCAACATTATTTTTGATGTAGCATTTAATTCCAAATACTTTGAAGTGCTTGATTGATGCAGGTCGACCAAACCACAACTCATATGGCGTTTTATCACTGTTCGGCCTTAGATGCGCTTTGTTTAGAATATGAACAAACATGTGAATAGCCTCCACCCAGAAGGTTTGTGAAATGTCCCTTTCACTCATCATAGCCCCTGCCATATGCTGAACTGATCTATTTTGGCGTTCTACAACTCCATTTTGTTGAGGAGTACCTGGAATAGTATATTCTCTTTTAATTCCATGTCTGACACATAATTCTTGGAAATCTCTTGATAGAAATTCTCCCCCTCTATCTGAGCGAATTACCTTTAATTTCCTTCATGTCTGATTCTCAGCTAACACCTTAAACTTTTTGAACTTCTCAAACGCATTATATTTTTCTCTCAGAAAGGCAACCCATGTAAGTCTGGAGAAGTCATCAATGAACAACATAAAGTAATGTTCTTCTCCAGTTCCTTCCTTTCGTGATGGTCCACACAGATTCATATGACTAATTTGAAGTGGTTTCTCTGAAGATGTGAAACTCTTCGATTTGAATTGAACATGAGTCAACTTCCTCATTTGACAAGATTCACATACAGAGTTATGAGGCTTAGATATTCTTGGAAGATCTTTCACAAAACCTTCATTATTAAGCTTGACAGTATGATCAAAATTCAGGTGTCCAAGCCTTCTGTTCCATAACCAAATTTCATCAAATTTTCTTAAATGGCATTCCTCCTTATCTTCCTTCAGAACATAGACATTATTTTTAGTTCTAACCCCTTTTGCAATCATCTCTCCTGTGTTCATTGTTTTTATTTTACAATCTTTGGCAGTGAAAGTAGCTTCACATCCTCTGTCACACACCTGATTGACCTTAAGAATATTATGCTTTAATCCATCAACAAATAATACATCTTGAGCTTTGGCTCTTCCATTACCTAATCTTACTAGATCTTTACCTCTGATCTTTCCTGGAGAATCATTTCCAAAGGTCACATTTCTTGATTTACTTTCTTTGAGTGATAGGAACTTACTTTTGTCACCTGTCATATGACTGGAGCATCCATTGTCAATATACCAGGGGTTCTTTTGTCTTTGAGCTGCCAACACTAATTCACACTTGTTATCTTCTTTCTTCTTCCAAACATTGATGTTTTTAGCTCTGTGATTTGAAACTAGATTATAGTTCTTTAGGTGACAGTCTGCAGCTTTATGTCCATAATTATGGTATATGTAACATTCTAGTTCATTGAATAAAGGATCATAATGATTGTTATTCTTAATATGTGTCCTTTTCCCAGCCATCACATGATTTGCAGTCTGTGTTTGTTTGTTACTTGGCTGTCTCATTCTTTGTTGTGGCATATATTTATTCCTTGGGTGTCGTGATTTATCATATCTAAATCTTAACGAACAACTTACATCTTTGTGGCCAAAGTTAGAACAGTAAAAACAATATCCATAGAAAAAATCTTTGTACCTGGAAAATGGATGTCTTTTTTGAGCATGTCGATTTCTTCCATGCTAATGATTTCCTTGAGCAGAGGGTGCATTATTTATTTGTTCTACAGATTTAGTTCGGGTACCTTTTTCTTCACTCATCCTTGGTGGATGATTATCTTCCTTTGTTTCTACAGGTTTGTTGTTGTCAATGGTTGTAGATTTGAAAAACTTGATGGATTCTTTGTTTCTTGGTTGACCACTAATTGATCCCTCTTCATAACCCAAACCAATTTTCAACTTTGGATTCCTTTGCTGATTCAAAATGGTGGATAATCCTTC
This sequence comes from Picea engelmannii, assembly GCA_009831015.1. NCBI lineage: Eukaryota > Viridiplantae > Streptophyta > Pinopsida > Pinales > Pinaceae > Picea > Picea engelmannii. The sequence continues at coordinate 519,611 of ML796857.1, forward strand.
TGAGGCTTTAATACTTGTCAGATTCTGATGATATAAGGCTTGGAATTTCTCTAGATCTTTTCTGACAGACACTACTTCAGCTTCCAATTTTTCACCTTTTGTTTTGGCTTCCTTTAATTGCTGTGTGAGGATGTCCTCAATCCTCTTAGCTTCTTCTAACTTAACTTTCTACAAAGAAACTTCTTCATATGGTTCATTGCATGTTTTCTCATACTTGAGCAGTAACTGTTTTTCTTTTCTTTTCTTTTCACTAAGTCTATCAATCTCTTCCATGGCACTGACAAGTTCTCCTTCAAGATCTGCTACTACTTCACAATTAGTGAAATCACTTCCTGTATCTTCAATGTTTATATCTTCTAAGGCTATTAGCATGAAATCATTTATTTTACTTTCAATAGAAGATTCACTATCTTCATCATCTGAAGGATTGTCATCATTGTTTACAAAAAGGATTTTCTTCTTAAAATTATTCTCTCTATAGACCTTATTGTGTTTATGATTTTCTTCATCATCATATGTTTGATCCTTTATTTTGTGAGTACACTTAGATGAAAAATGACCTATATTACCATAGTTGAAACATTTGAAGGGAAATTTACCTTTGTATTTTCTTGATCCTTTCGTCAGTCTTCTCACAAAATTTGCTTCAATCTCATCTATATCAGATTTTGTATTTTTATCTTCTTTAAAGAATGCCTCTCTTGTAGTGGATTTACCTTTGGTGATTCTCATTTCATAAGAAGTTAGGGTTCCAAGAAGTTGATCTAGTGTCAACACTTTGAGATCAAGTATTTCCTCTATAACAGAGACCTTTGAGTTAAATCTATCAGGAAGGGATCTTAATATTTTCTGGACTAGAAAAGATTCATCTATCGTTTCACCTAGACCTTTCATAGTGTTGACAAGTTATTCTATATGTAAGAAGTACTTACTAATAGTTTCATCTTCATCCATCTTTAAATGCTCAAATTTCATTCCGTGACTCTAAAGTTTTGCGTCTTTCACCTTTTCATTACCTTCATAACTACTTATCAGCTTGTCCCACATTACTTTTGATGAATCACAGTGCATGAATTTGACAAACTCAACTTTTGCAAGTCCATTTAGGATGGAATTCATTTATTTTTCCTTAAAGATAAACTCTAGATTATCATCTTTTGAGGCCAAGACTACAGGTTTCACATATCTAGTTTCAATGACATCCCAAACATCAACACCCAGGGACATTAAATTTGTTCTCATCCTTATTTTCCAGAAGGAAAAGTTTGTTCCATCAAACAAAGGGACTCTATTAGTTGAACTTCCTTCATGACTAGTCATGATAAATATTATCGATCTACCTTTGATCAAAGGCACCGAATCTGATACCAATTGTTGGAAAAATAACTGAGAGGGGGGGGGGTGAATCAGTTATATATATATAAGCTTGAAACTTTTCAAGTTCTTTTTTGAATCTTTCTAGATTATTATTTAATGTGTTGATGACAAATTAACATGCATAGATATACAATATTTTATCAATCACACAGAATACACAGAGACACTAATTTTCCTAAGGAAACCGATAAAAGGAGAAAAACTCTTCTTCTTAAGATGTCAATCAAGCTCCAAATTTTATGTACATCACAGTATTTGAGCACCAACTCAAATATGAGGCTACAACCTATGATAACAAGTTACAACTTGCAAAGAGAACCAACTCTCATATTTCTCTAGCACCAACTAGATGGAAGTACCAACTCCTAGGTTTCTCTAGCACCAACCAGATGGAAGCACCAACTCCCAGAATATCTTCTAGCAACAACTAGAATTTAGAGGACTAAAATCATCCCTAGCACCACCCTACCACCCTAATTGAATCTTACAAAAACTTACTTACTTGATCTGTCTCTAATCTGATATGTTGCATCTCAAAGTCTCCTCTGCCTTCTTCAACTTCTATGCACTTATCCACTTCTGCATATTTCTATGTTTTATTCTCTATGCTGCTTCTGCATGCTATGTGCCATGCTTCTGCTATCCACTTTAGATCCTACACATATCCTCCTTCTACCTGCATGAACAACTACCAAAAAGAACTTCCTCTCTTCTTTGTTATGCATTTTAATCATGCCAAGACCTCTACCACATCATCCACGCAACTCTTCACCTTCTCTGGCAGTTATCCACAGTCTGTTCATCATCAGTGGCTGTTATCCTGAGATTATTGGCTTCTCTGCCAATGCGACCCTTCCTCTTCTCTGTTACAATTACAGTTCATTTGACAGTTACATGAGGTCTCTTCTAATAGTTATAGGAGTTCCTCGCAAAGAAGCTCCTTGTGAACTTCACCTGTGTGAACTAGCACCGGGTGCAAGTTCCTCTTCACATGTCCACAGGCTGTGACCACATGCTAACCAAAAAGGTGCTACATGACTTCACGTTTCAAGATATCGCGAGTTAGCTCTTCTCCATTCTTTGAATTCCAATCTTCCAAACTCCGAACTTCGCCATGCCAGATAAATGGCCCACAACATTCCTCGATCAACGGTTCATATTTCTTCTTCACACTTTGAGACTTCGCGACTTGCAATGTCGGAGGTTAGAAAACCTCCTTTCTTCGATTCCAAAATTTGCGCTTGCATCAGATCAATGACCCAAATCTCTCCATGATCCAACGATCAAGATCAATTCACGAACTCGAACTTCATGATTTCCTATCTTGTGCATTCACTCCTTCCTCTAGATTTCACAATTTTCGAATCAATGAAGCATTGATCTCTCACGACGTGTCCTTCCCAGCACCAATGACTAGGATTTCCTTCACGATTTCTAACTTCACGAGTTTCCACTCTTCTCCTTGCAAATCCTTTGAAGTTTGAATCCTCAAACTCTTGGATATTCTTCCACCTATTCCCCTTGATGATGAACGGTTCTGATAGACCTTGGAACTTTGGGACTTTGTGAGTCTGCTTCTCCTGTGCACTCTAAAAGAATTAAGGCCCGTGCACTTACCTCTGGATCCAATGACGGTTGGTCCATGTGCTAAGATCTAATGCCTGAGATCTATTCTCCTCCTCTGCATGCTCTTTCCTCCTATCTAGACTCTGATCCAATGATCCAGATTCTTCACAGTGCTCGATCCGATGAACACTATTTATCCTCCTCCCGAGCTTATGATCACTTACGAATTAGAATATTTTCTAAGTATTCAAAGGTTTCGACCTCTACCCCTTCTCTTGCGAGACTGGTTGAAGGGTCTCCTCTTTGATTTTATGTTTTCCATCAATGACAAGCACACTCTTCCTATAAACATGCCAGCAGTAAGGTACTCTATGGTGCCTCCTTTTTCCTCCAAAGGAAACATTCATCTTCCTTCTTTTCCCAAGGTGTGGTTCATGGTATCCAATTTTTGGGATTCAAGCCCTAAGGAAGCCCAAGATAGGTTTGTTCTTCCAAGAATGTTCACCAAATAGGTCCTGCAAAGACAATGAATACACCCTCCAAGGATATCTAGTCAAATACATCATGACAACTAAATCAAATCAATAAAAGAGCCACCTAAGCATGTGCATCAAAAACCACCTCATCAAACTAAACAAGTGCTCAAAGACCCTATGGAATTTTCCAAGTTTAGGTATGGGAGGTGCTAACACAAGGAGTCACCTCTTGACTGCAAAGGGGTAAGCCTTACACATCATGATTCACTTCAAACAATTTTTGGTAAATGAAAAATTTTAAAAGGTGGAATGGCCTCTTAAAACGCTTGAAAGTGATCTTAACTCAGATAGAACCTCATATATTTGGAAAATTGTGGCAAGGAATGAGTTGCATGGATTAGACTTTAATATTAGGAAGTGTAAAGTGTAACAAAGAAGCTGATAGTTACCTAAGAAGTTTAAAAGATCCTAAGAAACTTCTACAACCAGGAAATAACCTATATCCAAAGCTCTGTTTCAGATAAAAACTATAGAACAGAAACTGAAAAACATGCATAAATTATTCAATGCCCTAGTCATGAACCTTCACTCACATGCTACTGAATCTGCTAGAAAATAATGTACAGAAAACCATAACATACATAACAACCATCTGGATCCTCCAAAGGGTTCTCACTATTAAACTCTAGTTACTGCAAATGGATGAATAGAAAAATAACAGAATAAAAAACATACCATGCATTAAACATTTCCTAAATCACAAGATACTTCTACATAAAGTAAAACTGATTATTTTATAAAAATCAAGCCTCTGGTTGAACCAACCAACCCTAACAAAGTTTTTCAAGTCAAAATATATAGGGAGAAGCCCCAACTCCACCTCCAAAAGAAATGTAACATCTTAGTTACATCATTAATCATTGTTGAAAAGTCAACAAGAAATGTGTCTAATTTATTTTTCACTTAAATAAATTGGACAATAAATATTAATCTATTATCTCATAATTACTTGAAATAATTAACTTAAACGAAAAATCAGTTAACTATAGGAAATTCGAGTTAAAAGGTTGACTGGTGGGACAGGAAATTCGAATTAGTTATAACTGAGTGATTTGGAGTTGTAAAAGAATTATAAGTGTAGTTATGTGAGTTGTAAAGTAGTTTAACTCAGTTAAGTAAGTTAAGCTCAATTGTACTAGTTGTAACTGAACTTACAATAGTGAGAGTTTAGTGAATTAATTATTAATTAATTCACAATCGGTGATCTCAAATGCAACTGAAGATTTACCACTGTTAACTACATGCATGTTAGATCCAATGGTGACCCAATTGAGATAACAGGTGAAAGGGACAATGTAACTATCAGGTGTGACTTTAGTGGGTGCAATCATTCAACCACTCAAACATTGGATATGCCAATGAGGAATGCGCAACCTAGGCAAGAGGAATTCAAATTCATTGCAGGGATTTGCACAGAGGAGGTAGGCTGTTTAGAGGCAGAGAATTGGCACATGTATTTGCTGGTTTTTGCATGACAGTGTGAGATGATTGTATTGTACTAAGATCTCTTGGATTAGAGTTTTGTATGAGATTGTTTCATGATCCATGATATACATAATATATGATAGTGGGGTTTTTAGCTCTATGCTTTCCTGGTAAAACATCTGTGTTATGTGCGATTGATCTTTCTTCTTGATATTGCAATTGGAGATTGTGTTTTAAATTTGGAAAGAATATTAGTAGAAGCGATTACGTATTTAATAGTGGCATATAATTATTAGATCAGGAGAATCTAGGCAATATATAATTTGTATTAAAATTTCTACATGGTATCAGAGCATAGGAGATTGTAGAAGTTGAGTTTATGATTGGATAGAATTTGAATTTGTAGAAAGACTTTCTTGGTGCTATAGCTGATTCAAGATCGAAATGGATTTCAATGGCTTGAGGTTGGAGTATGCACTCGATGGTAGCTTGAACTACATTTATTGGAAGGACAGGATTGAGGCAGTACTCGAAGACAATGGCTTGAAGGAATTCATTGACAAATATGTTCCTAAACTAGATGCTGCAGACACTGCAAATCTTGATGCATGGAAAAAGAAAGTGGCAAAGGCGAGGAGGATTCTGTTGGAGGGAGTACAAGACCACATTGTCTCAAGCCTCCATGGGAAAGACACACCACATGCAATGGAAGACTTTGACGGATCTATTCCAAAATAGCAACGACCATAGGAAATTGGCGCTCAAACATAAACTCAGGAAGATCAAGATGGAGAAGGGCGACTCCATTCCAAAATATCTCACGTAGTTTTTCCAATGTCAGGATGAGCTGGGGAGTGTGAGAATAACAGTCGCTGATGATGATTTGGTGAGCTTGTCTCTCCTAGGACTTCCCAAGAGTTGGCATAGTTATCAAGACTCTGTCAATGGAAGGGAAAAATTGCCAGATTGGGAATGACTATGGTCAGATCTAGTGTAAGAGGAGTTCAGGCGGAACACCAGAGATGGATATTCATGAAATCATGATGATGAAGAGGATTGTGATTTGGTTGCCAAGGAAAGGAAAGGGAAGGGGAATAAATTCCATTCAAAATCCGAGTCTAAAGTCAAGAAGATGGATTTGTCCAAAGTGAAGTGTTTTCACTATCACGAACATGGGCATCTCGCTACTAACTGTCCACAAAAGAGGAATAAAAATAAGGTTGCTGGAGCTGCAACTTATGAGGCCCTTGCCTCACAATTTGAACTTCACTTCTCTTTGATCACATGCATGTCTTCAAGTGCATCAAGATCGGTGTGGTATTTGGATAGTGTCACTTACTTCCACATGACAAGAGATAAAGAGTCTTTCAATGACTTGGAGGAGAAAGATCTCAAAATGCATATAGGGATGGGCGACGATGAACAATACAATGCGAATGGAATTGGTAACATTACCTTTCAGAGGGAGTTAGGTAAACCAATTCAATTGAAAAATGTTATGCATGTTCCAGGTCTGAAGAAAAACTTGGTCTCAGTCGCAATGTTGGAGGATAGAGCCTATGACATTGTTTTCAATGGTGGAAAAGCTTTCCCGTGACATAAAACAATGGGTCAAGTCAAGAAGATAGGGATTCAAGTTAAGAATCTCTACATGTTGGAGGTAGATGGCTACACTGCCATGATGGGCAAGGCTGAAAAAGTGGTGAGCCAGGATGAGGGTGAATTATGGCACATGCAATTGGGCCATCTTCATCATGGAGCCTTGAAGATCATGCAACAAATATCTACTGAACTTCCAATGGGAACACTTGCTCAGTTAGATAAGTGCAAGGGTTGCACCATGGAGAAGTATGTAAAGTCCACCTTTCATGAAAAGGAGAACCGTGCTTCAATGATCCCGGAGAGAATTCACACAGACGTGTGTGGACCATTCTCGGTTGCTTCAACAAAAAAACATACGTATTATGTTATTTTTTTGATGAATTTTCTCGTAAATGCTAGATATTATTCATGTAGAAGAAGGATCAAACATTCTCAAAGTTCTGTGAGTTTAAAGCATTGGTGGAGAAAGAGTCAGGGAAGCAAGTGAAGGCTCTGAGGAGCGATAATGGTGGAGAATACATCTCTAACAAATTCAAAGACTTCTGCATCAAGGAAGGAATTCGAAGAGAACTCATAGTGCCTCATAACCCACAACAAAATTGGGGCATGGAGAGGAAGAACAAAACTATTGTGGGTGCAACACAAGCGATGTTGCATGATCAGGGCCCACCAATGCATTTTTGGGCGGAAGCATGCAACACTGCAGTTTATGTGCAAAACCATTGTCCTCATAGAGTACTTGGCATGAGTACACCTAAAGAATCTTTCAATGGTAAGAAATATAATGTTTCTCATTTTAAGATTTTTGGCTCATCTCTTTATGTGCATGTGACCAAGAACGCTAGGAAGAAGCTAGAGCCGACTGCTGAAGTTGGGATATTTGTGGGGTACACAGAAACACCCCATAATTATCATGTGTATTTTCCTAACATTAAGATGACTGTTATGCGATGGGATATAAAATTCGATGAGGGGAAAGCCATGTGGTTGTCGCTTGAGAGGGAGTTAGACTAGCATGCAGAGGAGGAACTGCTGGTTCCCAAAGATGAGTCTCAAGATGTGTATCAACCAGATGGAAGGTTCATGGAGTGTAGGAATCCACTCAAGCAGAGCCATCCATCAGAAATGGAAGAAAGCGCACCACGAAAGCTGATAGATTGAGACTAGATGATGAGCAGAATGTAGGAGCCCCTACTTCACAGCGTAGACAGAGACAGTCTCATGATCGATTTACTAGATACATGGCTCTCATGAGCAAATGTATTTTGACTTAACCATCTTCCTTTTAGGAAGCAGTGCAGGATCCCACTTGGGTTGATGCTATGGTGGAGGAGTATGACTCCATTGTCAAAAATAGGGCATGGTAAATTGTACCAAGACCAGTTGACAAATTAGTGGTGGAGGGTAAGATTTTAATGATTGTTCCTTATGTTGATGATTTAATATTGACTGGTGATGAGCAACTGATACACTCATGCAAGGAGGACCTTGAAAAGGAGTTATAGATGAAGGATATGGGTCTCCTTCATTATTTCCTTGGATTGTAAATATGGCAACGAGATGGTGAACATTTTGTGTCTCAAGGAAAGTATGCAAGGGAGATACTGGGTAAGTTTCACATGGAGGGCTACAAACCCATGGATACTCCTCTTCCACGAAACCGGGGGAAAGAGGATGCTACTTCTGGAGAGGTATTGGATGCTACTGTCTATTAACAATTAGTGGGTTTGCTAATGTATCTAGTGAATACAAGACCAAACATTTTCTATGTGGTTAACCAGTTGATTGAAGCGATGGTTAAGCCTACCAAGATCTTTTGGAAGGCAGGTAAGCATGTCTTGAGATACGTGAGGGGCACATATGAGTATCGATTATGGTATAGACATATGGATGAGGTGAAGTTGCATGGATTCACAGATGCAGATTGGGAAGGCATCCCAACAGACAGAAAGAGAACATCAGGGGGGATCTTTAGTATCGGATCTACAATTGTTTCTTGGTACAGCAGGAAGCAGAGATCCGTGGCACTCAGTTCAGTGGAAGAGGAATACATGGCAGTGAGTCAAGTTGCATGTGAGGCTATCTGGATGATAAAGATCTTGGTTGGTTTGTTTGGTTCTCATTTAGATCTAACATCGATTCATTGTGATAATCAGAGTTGCATTAAACTCTCGATTAATCCTGTGTTTCATGATAGATCTAAGCATATAGATATCTGGTATCATCATCTTATAGATTGTGTGTAGCGAAAGATCATGTTGCTTCAGTACATTCCGATGGAAGATCAGGATGCAGACATTCTGACGAAGGAACTCACCAGAAGAAAATTCGAATACCATAGAGATAGGACCGAGGTGAAGGATAATCCCTTTCTTGTTGAGAGCGAGCGTTGAAAAGTTAACAAGAAATGCGTGTCTAATTTATTTTTCCCTTAAATAAATTGGACAATAAATATTAATCTATTATCTCATAATTACTTGAAATAATTAACTGAAATGACAAATCAGTTAACTATAGGAAATTTGAGTTAAAAGGTTGACTGGTGGGATAGGAAATTCGAATTAGTTATAACTGAGTGATTTGGAGTTGTAACAGAATTATAAGTGTATCTATGTGAGTTGTAAAGTATTTTAACTCAGTTAAGTGAGTTAATCTCAGTTGTACTAGTTGTAACTGAACTTACACTAGTGAGAGTTCAGTGAATTAATTATTAATTAATTCACAATCAGTGATCTCACATGCAACTGAAGATTTACCACTGTTAACTACATGCATGTCAGATCCAGTGGAGACCCAGTTGAGATAACATGTGAAAGGGATAGTGTGAATTTAGAGGGTCCAATCATGCAACCACTCACACATTGTAGATGCCAATGAGGAATGTGCAGCCTAGGCAAGAGGAATTTGAATTAATTGCAGGGTTTTCATTGTAGGGATTTGCGAAGAGGAGGTAGGCTGTCTAGAGGTAGAGAATTGGCACATGTATTTGCTTATTTTTGCATGATGGTGTGAGACGATTGTATTGTACTAAGAGCTCTTGGATTAGAGTTTTGTATGATATTGTTTCATGATCCATGATATACATAATATATGATAGTGGGGTTTTTAGATTTATGCTTTCCCGGTAAAACATCGATGTTATGTGCGATTGATATTTCTTCTTGATATTGCAATTGGCGATCGTGTTTTAAATTCCACAAGAACATTAGTAGAAGTGATTCTGTATTTAAAAGTGGCATATAATTGTTAGATCAAGAGAATCCAAGAAATACATAATTTGTATTAAAATTTCTACATTCATTTAGTTACATCCCGGGAAAAACATACGCATAACTAGAGATATGCTTCCTCCACTAGCTAACTAACTGGATAGATGTTAAGCATGAGGGAAAACTAATCATCCTGAAGATTTTGCATGTGCTTGAGGTACACCGAATCTTGGGCTGGTTTGTTGTTTCCATGAACCATCTTTTTAGGACCACTTATTTCATCATCAACTAACCACCAATCACCCAAAACCATCAACTAACTGCCTTCCATGTGCCCATAAATTTAGGAGGCCCAATCATGTTTTAACCAACTCAAAATTGTTATAAACAACTATCAAAATAGCTTCAATGATGTCGTTACTGGAAATTCTGGTAGAATTCCCTTATAAAACTGTTTATCCCAATGTCCTCGAAAATTCCAGTAGCGTTTTGTTTCTTCAAAATGATGCATTAAGACCTTATAAAATATGTGCATATGTTACACTAAAAAATAGCTGAGATAGTTTAGACATAGGTAAGGCATCTAGAGTAGGGAAAACTAGATTTTTGGGAAAATAACTTTCTTTACCTCTCCTCTAAGTGAGCTACCACTTCAACAATCTCATCCAAGCCTACTCTTCTTTCTGATGGAGTTTGAGACCTGGTAAATCTGGAAGCTGGCTCTGTTGTAGTGGTACCTTTTCCCTTAGGAGTTCTCTAAACTTTCCTCCTCCTTGATGTTTCACTATGCTCACCCTTAAAAGGCTTACCCTTTACTTTTCTCTTCTGGCCATTGGATTCTACAATAGAAGGGGTTACAACATATAGCTCTTCAGATTGCTTGTCCACATCTATGAACTCAGTCTTCAATGTTGGGTTTTTCAAGGCCTTTACATTAAGCCTGAATTTGTTGCTGGGTCTAGTGTGTCTTCTTCTTATTAGTCTTGTATAACCTACATTTTTTGCTATTTCTTCATCTGACAGGGTAGCTTTTGCTGAAAGTACTATCCAATTTTCTCCATGTTCCTTAGCTTGCTGGATTTCTTGATTTGTAGGTGAATCAAGATCTTCTGGAAGCACTTGTTCCTTCTTTTTTCTAGTGTATGCCTTTGGGAAAGGAGGAATAGAGGGCATGATTTTCAAGGATTTAGGCTCCTTGGGTGTAGAGATTTCACCCTTCTTTGTTTCTTCTTTAGTCTTAACAAGGAAGTATTTTCTTTAGCCTGAACATGGGAAGACTTTTCTTTAGCCTCTTTCACCCTAGTTTTATTATATACAATGATCTTTTTAGCTCTCCTCCTAGTCCTCTTACTAGCAGATGAAGATGCAGGTTCTTCTTCTTTCCCTTTTTGTTCAGGGGATTGAGAAGGCTCCTGGTGTTTTAATAGCTCATGAGAATGTAATATACCAGATATAAAAAGCATGCAGAATAGAAATAAAATGATAGAAATGGTAGAATAACAACAATATAACCATAACAATCACCACAATAACACTGAAATGATATAAGAATAACAACAAAAATAGCACTTTGATTCTGAGAGCAATGTTCACGGGCCTCTTCGAGGGGGAAACCTCCATTCGAGTAGAGCTCTATTACAATAATATCCAAGCTAGGGTTCTCATACCCTCGACTCCTATTTATACTAAATATGTCTATCAAAAGAAGCATCTAGAGGAAGATCCTTCTAGAAGCGGAAGCTTCTATTAGCTCTTCTTGCATTCGACTTATTCTATTTTATTGCAAGGCCTTATTAATATTGACCTTTATTACATCCGAATATATTGTTCTACCTATGTGCGGGTTAGGACCCTAACATGTCCCCCCCCCCTTAAAAATAGCCTTGTCCTTAAGGCTTGAGATGTGGAAATTGCTGCAGAATGGTAGCTGGTTCCCAAGTGGCATCTGCTGGAGTTGTATCTTTCCACTGGACTAACACTTCCTTGATGGTTCTTTAACATAGGTGACACTCACGCTGGTCCAAAACTGCTTGTGGTTGTAGCCAAATGGATCCTTCTTCGGCTAACTTGGGAAGGTTGGTTTGAATTTGGCACTTAGTTCCAATCACCTTCTTTAAGCATGAAACATGAAAAACAAGATGTAGCTTCGAATGACTAGGAAAAGCTAACTAATAGGCCACCTGCCCCACACGCTTGAGAATGGTATAAGGACCATAAAATTTGGGTGCTATCTTCTGACAATGCTTGACCTTGAGGGAATTTTTCTTGTAAGGTTGCAGTCGAAGAAGCACCTGATCCCCTTCTGCAAATTGACATTCAGATCAACCTTGATTTGCTTGTTGCTTCATGTGATTCTGTGACATGACCAAATTCTCTTTAAGGGTACAGAGAATAACCTATTGAACTATAAGTGTTTGTTCAATCGCCTAGACCTTCGAGACACAAGGTAAGTATGAGAGAACTGAAGGTAGCTTCTGTCCATATACCGCTTCAAAAGGAGTCATGCATGTAGTTTTATGGTATGAAGTGTTGTGCCACCATTCAGCTAGGGGTAACCATTGAGCCCACTGATTTTTTTTTTCCAAGGAAAAACACCTCAAATATGTTTCCAAACACTTGTTGACAACTTCTGTTTGACCATCAGTCTAGGGATGATAAGTTGTGCTGAGATGAAATTGGGTGCCTTGTAGATTGAACATTTCTTGCCAAAAATTTCTTTTGAAAGTTGGGTCGCGATCAGAAACAATAGAGTGCGGCATGCCATGAATATTGAAGACGTGATCCATGAAAATTTGAGCCACCATGGATGCTATAAATGGGTGTTGAAGAGAACAAAAATGAACATACTTGGAAAGGCGATCAACAACCACCATGATGACTGATTTATTTCCCTATTTGGGTCAGCTTGTAATAAAATCCATAGAGATATACCTCCAAATAGCAGGTGGAATTGGAAGCAGTTGTAGTGTGCCCGAAGATTTGACTGTTTCACCCTTGTTGTGTTGACACACATCACATTCAGTGACAAAATTACTAATGTCATGTTTCATACCATCCCAGAAAAAAGAACATTTGACCCTATCATAGGTTTTGGTGAACCCGGAGTGCCCCGTTGTGGGTGTAGCATGAAGCTCAGAAAGTACCGTGGATTTAAGATTTGATTGTTTACTTAAATACAAACAAACTTTGTATTGAAGCTCATCATGGAGCCAAGAGTACCCTGGGGAATTTGGAGCATTGGACTGTAATTGTTGGATCATATGCGAACTTTTGGGATCTTGTAGCCATTCCTAGCGAATGACTTGGAGCCAAACTGGTACAATGAAGGAAAGAGAAAAAAGGGATCCTTCATCTTCATATTTTCGGCAAAGTTCATCCGCAACCACATTGTCTTTTCCTTTCTTGTAAATGATCTCATAATCATATCCAATGAGTTTAGTCACCCATTTTTGTTTCTCCAGGGAGGAAATGCGTTGTTCCAGAAAATACGTGAGGCTTTGATGGTCTGTCTTAATTTGGAAGCATTTCCCCAATAGATAAGGGCATCATAGATCAACAACATGAAGAATAGCCAACATTTCCTTTTCATAGATTGATTTTCCCATATTTCTTTCAGATAGTTGCTTGCTGGTAAAGGCCAAAGGCCAACCCTCTTGCATAAGGACAACACCAATTCCTTTCCTTGAAGCATCACATTCCAAGACAAAGGTCTTTGTAAAATCAGGAAGGGCTAGGACTGGAGTGGTGCACATTGCCATCTTCAAGGTTTGAAAAGCTTGAGCAACATCTTGATTCCAAGTGAAAGAGTTCTTTTTTAGGAGAGCAGTGAGAGGTGCTGCAATATTTCCATAATTCTTAAAAAACTTGCGATAATAACCTGTTAAGCCCAGAAATCCACACAATCTTTTGAAAGTTTTTGTGTGAGGCCAGTCTTGCATTGCTTCAATCATTTTAGGATCCACCTTGATTTCGTCCTTGCCAACCAAATGACCCAATTTCTCTACTTCTGAGGCACCAAAAGAATATTTAGACTGTTTCAGGAAAAGTTTGTGTTGAGAGAGTAGATGGAGAACTCGATCCACATGAGAAAGATGGCTTTTCCAGGTTTTGATATAGATGAGGATATCATCAAATAAAACTAAGACAAAATTATGGAGAAAAGGATGGAAGACATGATTCATGAGGCTTTGGAAGGTGGAGGGGGCATTACACAACCCAAAGGGCATGACCAAAAACTCATAGTGGCCCTCATGAGTTCTAAAGGTAGTCTTGGGAATGTTTGCCTCTTTCATACATATCTGGTGGTAGCTATTAGGTGTTGTCTATGTACTAAAAAAGACACTAAACTACCCTCAATTAAATTGTCAATCCGGGGTAAGTAAAATTAGAGTTGTAGCAAAATATATGCCAAAGGTAGAAGGTTGGTAGGAGTGTAGACTAGCTAAGGAAAGCAACTATCTAAGGCTAATCTACTCAAACAAACCTACTTAATGAGAAAACCCTACAAAGCAACTTGAAATTACATAACCTAAGTACTTTTGGGCCAAGGACTGATGGATAGTTCCTAAGAAAGCAAGTAAAAACTCTATGTGAGGCAAACAATAAGCAAAGGCAAACTACTGAGAATAATAAGCAAATGACAAAAGAAAACTTCTTTAACTTGCCAACCTACATTCAATAAGAAACTACCCTATGAAAGAAAATAAATAAGCAAGTAAGCAAAAACACCTATCTAACCTATTAAAGAAAATAGACAAGCAAGCAAAAGCACCTAACTAACCTACTAAAGAAAAAGACAAGTAAGCAAAAACAATTAAAGCAAATAGGCAAGTAAGCAAAGGATTCTCATTGAACAACTACCTAGCCTAAGAGGCAAGTGGACTAAATGCCTAATGCAAAACTATTTCTCTTGCGTGAAAGGAAATTTAAATGCTCAATGCAATACATGAAAGGAAATCTATTCTATTGAAAGCAAGAAAGATTAACAACTAAACTTATGAAAACAATAAACTATCTCTTATAATGTACAAAAGCAAGAAACTATCTTTAATCTACGAAACACTCAGATGTAATGCCGGTGGTTGTGTGAATGCCTTCGGTGGTGACAGATGATATCTCGATGACACTTAACCACAAAGGATAGTTCTAATGGTATAAGCTCAATACTAACTTCAATGGAAAAATGAAAGGTGTGAAGTAAACAGTCCAATGCAAATTTAGCCATGATAAAAGTAATGTTAAATACCCTGCATATTCATGTATAAACCATCAACAACATAATAAGATCATCATTATCTAACTAAGGAATTTAATTTCATATGAAAGGAAATTGCATGAAATAAAACTACACTATGTCTATTCTAACCATTCAAACTAAAATAAATAAATAATTAAAAACATAAATTTAAAGCATGATATTAAAAAGAAAATTGACAGTCTAATTTAACCAACAACTAATTAAATGAAATCTATATAAACTGAAGTAAGCAAGCTATGACTAGAAACTGGAACTAATTCTATCTATCCATCAAAGATCCCTGTCAAATGAAACCCAAATAGAACTCTGTTTTATTCTAAAAACAACTCTGTTTTAAACTTGATTGTAAGATTAGAAATAAAAGTGTAATCTAATATATAGATGCATATGGAGTTAGTGTAGAGACTTGCAAGTCTATTCCTAGCCTACAAAACTAATTCATGCTAACATAACTCATCACACTAACTTGCAAAAGAACAATAAAACAATTCAATCACAACTAGCTAATTAAAACATAAAACATGCATGTATAGGAAATAAAAGACAATTTAAATTATGAAATGTATAAAAAACACACTGATCATCACCAGAATGTTGGTGGGCCCCCCAGCAAGTCATGGCTACCCTCTACAAGCACACCACGAACTTCAGCAGGCCGAATTCACCATGAAAGTGAAAAACGCAGTTCTGGCACTATTCTGGCAATGTAAAAAGTGAAAAATAGAGTACAACGAGTTTATATCCAATCTAATGGCTATTCTACTTGCTTAACAATCTAATGATCATCCTGGTAGTATTTATAGGTTTACAACCTAGGTGGTCGACCATAGGAGGGTTGAACCACCTCTAAATTTGGCAATTTACAATAAATTCATCCATAACTAACAAAACAGAGGAAACCAATAATCTCTCTCTTTGGATAACTGAAATTGAGTTGTCTTGAGCTTAGTAGCTGGAGGGGGCGATGAAAAACAAAACCCATGTTCCCGATTTGTCCATCACTGGCCACCAATTCCATAACTGCCAACTTGCCTTGCATTTTTGTGCAATACTGGGTGCCAGAACGAGTGTCGGATCAAGTACCGGAACAAGTGCCAGATCAAGTGTCGGATCAAGTGCTGGATCAAGAAACATGGTGCGTTTTTCCCTGTAATAGAAGAAAAACATGAATTAACTCTTGGAAACCATAAAATATGACAAAATTAAGCTTGATTAAATCACAAAACACGAATTATACATACCTCATGCCGATTATATCATTTTATCATAAAATTCTTCAAAAATCTCCTTTGAAAGATAAAAATGCATATGTACATATGGAAAAAAGTGTATAATAACGTCATGAAAATGATCATATCTCGGGCCCAACATTACCCCCACACTTACGATTTTGCAGGTCCCATTGCAAACAAAAAGAAGTCACCCCTCAGAACTAGGCTTGCTGAGGAGGATCGACTTTAGAAGCCTCTCCTTCTTGCTGTGTAGGCTTAGCCTTGTGCCTCTTGTGTTGCTTTAATTATGCTCTGAGGCTGTGGTTATATTGGGTCATCCCATTTTTTGTAGAGAAATCCCCTTGCGGACAAGTGGATTCTCTCTTGGTCTCTAGATTCCTAAGGCCAAGACAGAAAAGTGCTTAACATGGACACTGACATCCTTTTAGATCTAAACAAGCTAACATACGAAGGAGAAGAAGAAATATATGTACCTTATTAACGATGTTTGTCCTTGCAAATTCCAGGCTGAGTCTTGATCTCGAGCTCCCTGATAGGTTATGTAGAACAAACAAATATACAATGGACTTCCTACTCTACTGAGATTAGCTCAAATATAGATCCATCTACTGTAGACAAATTCATGTGGAATGAACACAAATTTGAAAGAAACGGGCCAAGCATTGATATTATTAATGAGAACAAGTAAAAGTACTTACAATCTTTTGATGAATGTGCAACAACTTCTTCCAGTTCTCCTTGTCCAACACCTTTTCTCAAGTAATCTACACCAACTGCTTCAATGGTATCCCTCTCATGAGATCATGAGTTAGATGCTTCACAATAGTGTCTTCTCCAATTTGTGCATGTACCCTTTCACCATGAAGAGGCCTCCTTATATAGGCTTAGAGAGGTCTAACCACTTGAGAGATATTTGCGATAAGTTGAGGATTCTCCTCCTTCAGTTGTGGATCTTCCCTAGGAGCATGGCTTGAATTGGGATTCGAATCCAACTACCTTCAGATATTGAGGGAATTCTCCCTTGATTTTCTCCAACAAACCAAAAATCACCTAGAAAGGGGTAGCACTTTCTTAAAAGGGGCATAGAGTGATATAGAACTCCCCTACAAGAGGGTATAGAGTGATAGCGCTTCCTGTCTATTGGTAGGGGAGAGCTCCCTTCCAAAAATTGATATTTAAGTGCTTTTTCCAGTGGCAAAAGGTTTGTACTTCTTTCCGGTTGATTTATTTTCTTCTAGGATATCCTTTGAGATGTTTTAAGTGCCTTCACGATGTCGTTAGAGACACAAAATAGACTAGATGATGTTTATGACACCTGCAACCAATATGTGACACTTGCAATATTCGTAATGACGACACTAGACATCATTGTAATGAGTAATTTTGATGTGTAACAGATTGCCCCCCAATGTGCGAAGCCAGAAGACGATAACTGATGACTGAAGTAATTTGTAGAATCTTTAAGAAAGGGTAGGACGCAGAGAACCTGATAGAAGCTGCACACAACCATCCAACAAATAGTAATGACATGCTTCAAACCCAAGGCATGCATACCTATGCTTGAGCGATAAGAATTTTTCAGGTATGGCCGCCATAAATACACTGCGGATCCATAATTATATTGATGAAAGGTATAGACACTGAGGATACAATGTGGATCTATATTCCTATGACCTGAACTAATCATAGCCATGAAGAATACACAGTGGATCTATGAGACAACAAGACCTAGCCACGACCAATACAAAGTGGATCTATGTGACAGTATATGTGTCAATGTTCAGAGAAACTCCGTCACAACCTGGGAAAAGTACATACAAGAGTGATGACTCAACCTAGGGTCTTCTTACCGATCCCGATGTAGTATGAATATAACCATGTGAATAGATGTCCTGATGTCGAACATGACAAAAACCACTTGATTATCAGTCAATGAGGTGAACCGTTAACAAGTGCGAGGGAGATCACCATTGATGTCAATGATTCCCAAGGTACTCTAGTACATTCCAACGAATGTGAATGGATGAGCTGAATTCGAACATCCGTGGAATCACCTGATCAGAGGTCAATGATGTAAACTTACTGTCAGAAACGAGGAGGCCTGCCATTGAGGCATGCAGGTCCCAAGGTACTAACTGGTCTCTAGGTCTAGTTCTTGGATAATGTGTTGAAGTCAATAGGAATAGACTTGTTGTAGGAGGGCCTTGATGTATCCCCCATCAACGACATGAAACAGACACAGAGATGTAAGTGGTGGATCAAAAGAACATGGACTGATACAGGTATGGAAACAAAATATTTGGGATGGATGACTCTTGAGGTAGAAACTTCCCTTGAACACTGAGGCACGACAGTAGAAACATGACATGGACCAAAACTTGATGATGCAGTGGATACTGTGACTTTCATCGAGTGACCCAAAGGAGTAAGAAAACTTAGAGGATTGGTTCAATACAAAGGTTCAGCCGATTCAAATGTGTGCAAAGACAAAGTGTCATGTTCAAGGGCGACTGTAAGGATTACTGGTAATGTTCTCAAAAACTGCTTGGCTTGCTTCCTTCAATTTTTCCCCCATCTTGATAGATGAGTACCTATTTTTAATTTAACGAGCTTGAGGAGGGTAACACATGCTCGTTATAACTCACCTTCGATAAGTTCCTCTTCCTTTTTAATGAACTAGAAGAAGTAAGGGTTTGGTCCCATATAGGTCCTTCGATGTATGATGTTTTAACGAGTCCAGAGAAGGTAAACTCAGTTGTTTTTCATATTTAGAGAGTCTGGAAATGACTTAACGATGACTCCAGTGGTGTCCTTTTTTGTAATGTTAGTCTTGCGAGGCCGAAAAAGAGATAAATTATCACTCAAAAGGCACCCTTTCAAACCTTTTAACGAGTGGAAAAGGCAGCAAGATCACTCGGCAATATTTTTATGTTTAGAGAATCTGAAAAGAGCTTAAAAATGACTCCAAGGGGTTCCTTTTTAGTGTATCCATGCAGGTTTGAAAAAGAGATAAAAGTTTACCCGATGTGTTCTTATGTTTTTTGAGCTTGAGAATGAACTAAGATCATGCTTGTGAAAGTGACAAGATGATAACGATCAACAAACTGCTCCGAGATCTGCCAATAGTATCAAAACTACATTCCAGGGGATTAATGAGGCCTCCAAAATATATATTTAAAAAAAAAAAAAACCCAAAAACAACTATAGCTTAATCAAAAATGAAATTTTATAAATAGTAATATAGAAAGGAATGTGAATTACCATTTCATTTGTGTAAAGAGTTGTAGTAGTGGAGAATTGGTGCTTTGGAGTTGAATCTTACATCGCTTGGTTCCGGAGCTACGGTTAACCATTTTCTTCGCCGTTTGAACCAGGTGAGTGCTTTCTTTTCCTTCTTTCACTAATACAATTAAAAAATTGTTTATAGGAAATGATTAGGTGACAAAAACGATGCCCTAGCTGCCTAAAAAATGCCCAACGAGTTTGACCCTTCTTTAATTAAGTGGGGAAATGCTGCCTGTTTGAAAATGCCTCCACCAATCAATGAAAAATGTGCCAGGGTGTTGATATTGTGGTGGATAGGGCGCTGCCCAAAAAACACAATGAAAAACGCCCCAAAAAAAATGCCAATGTTTCCCCAAATCGAGACTGGTGCGTATCTTAGGTTGAGAGCATTTTGATGGTTGTTGTGGGGCTGCGTGGATGTTTTTATGTGCAAAGGAGAGGGATTTTAACCTTATAGACAAAGCAAACAATCATTTTCAAAGTTTTTTTTTTTTAATTTCCAAAATATTGCTGAAACTGTGATTTAAGATTTTTTGATTGTTTATGATTGTAGGTAACTTTGGAAACAATCATGATCGAGTGGAAAGAAAGAGAGCATGAGCTTGATGATGTGGCCACTTTGCGAAATCCCCGAACATGGGTTGCGTTGAGAGATTGTGCTCTTCTTAAATTCTTCAAAGTGCAAAAAATGAAGAAAGAGATCCTCCTTCTTGAACATATGATCGGGTTATGGGACATCGTAGAACAAGGGTTCCAAATTGGCACACAACTTCTCACCATTGAGTTGGAATACATATAATTCTTGACTAGCCTCTCGAAGAGAGGGGCTCCTGTAGTTTTATCTGGACAGAGGGAACATCTTGTGCCTGTGGAAGAGTATTTGGCAAACCACTGTATCCCAGGGGCGAGATTAGTGGGAGATAGAATCGCAATCAAGGATATCGAGGATCTACCTCTTAGGTCCATTTTATTTTCCATTACAAGTATAGCAGGAAGTGCTAGAATGCACCTAGATTCGATATCAAAGATAGCCCATGGTTTGCAGTGTGTAGAGCCAACACTGTTTAACTGGAGTGCAGGGTTCCTTCAGAATGTGAAGGAGCAGATTACTAGATGTAGAGTAGGGAAACAAAAGCAGTTTGGTTACGGTTCATTCTTAGTTTCATTCTTTCTAGAGCGCATTCCACATATGCAACCTCATATAGTCTTAGTAGTATGGCTGGTGAGAGAACCACGCATGGAAAGATGGACTAGTCTATCTCCGAGGCTAGTAGTAAAGTCGAAGTTCAAGTTCACTGGGGATTTCTTCACTTGGTTGCGACGCTAGTATATCTAGATAGAAGACTTTCCATATGCCGAGGTAGATTTCCGAGGGAGTATGGACTTGGTCCTACCAGTGGGAGAGG
Organism: Picea engelmannii; assembly: GCA_009831015.1. Taxonomy (NCBI): domain Eukaryota; kingdom Viridiplantae; phylum Streptophyta; class Pinopsida; order Pinales; family Pinaceae; genus Picea; species Picea engelmannii. The sequence goes on from ML796857.1 coordinate 540,506, forward strand.
ATTGGGGAGCGTCAGGTAAGAAACAAAGAATGTCTTGTCAAGTGTTTTTATTTTTTAATTTGTTTTAATTTTATTGGTACGTAGAAGAGTTTCTAACGAATGTGTCGTTTCATCATGCAGACAAAGGAGCAGTACGTTTGTCTGAGATACCAGTACCGAGACATCGTGGGGGCACTCATATTGTAGTAGATCCATGGGTAGTGGAAGGAGGTGTCCAAGAGGTTGAAAGAAACCTCCAAGGTCTCATGATGGGTATCCCCCCTCCGAGGAGGCGGGAGGTGCCCCTACATTTATAGAGACACACCGTAGGAGTATATGAGAGTGTTAACTCTCTACTAAGGCGAGTGGCCCATGCTGTGATATGCTACTCTCAACACAATGTAGTACAGGGAGATTAGAGTCTCACTGAGGATTGTATAACTTGTCTAACGATGTAAAATGGGTGTGAAGACCCAAAGACTTTTTTTCCCTTCTAAGTACTTTTTACTTTTTTGACGTAATCAAATATTTTCAATCACGTCGTATATATATACATTCTTGAGTTTTTAGAGTACCAAATGATGTGTAAATAATGATGTCTTTTATGTGATGTGTTTTAATTTACATAATGGTATGTGATGAGATTTACTTCCTTTATGAAATTTTATCTATGTGCGAGATAACTATCCATGATGTAATTAGCTAACGAATCCACAATGGTATCGAGTTCTCTTGGAATGTGTCTATATTCGCTAAAATCAAACATTCGTTCAAGGCGACGAACCCGTAAGTTGAGATGTAGAAGGATAGGATTACGAATAGCATAGATACAATTGAGTTGACAGACCACGAGTTGCGAGTCTAGGTTAGCGATCATATGAGAAACACCTAGGGAGGAGGCTTCGGTTAAAAGTCCGATGAAAGCATGATATTCTGCCACGTTGTTAGTCACCGATCCTAAGAAAATACCTTCAGAACTCACTAACTCGTTAGAGTGGTAAATGACCCAAGCTACAGAAGCAATGTTCTGGGTGTGTTGACTAGAACCATCCGCAAACCCGACAAAAATAGGAAAGGAAGATGTCATATACACATGAAAACACAAGACACAATATAAGTGGCTAAGGCAAAAACTCGAACACGCAAAATAAAAAGACATACCAAACTAAAAATACAATAGTGTACAAAGCATGCATGCTGGTGATTTAAGCATAGTACTTCTTAAGGTAAAGACCATTTCGGGGCTCTCCCAGGGAGACTCCATCGTAGTCCACTAACTTGTAGGTGCCTCCATGTAAAACATGTTTCATGATGTAAGGACCGTGCCATAGATGTTATAACTTACCTATCCCTAACTTGTCATGAGCCTGGTCGTAAACAAGGACTAGGTCTCCTTCTGTAAAAGTGAGAGGATGAACGGATTTGTCATATTGATTTTTAATTCATTTTTGATACGTCTCATTGACAAGAGCAACATCACGACATGTTTTTTCCAACCTAGTTAGATGTAAAAAATGTTCTTCTTCAGCAGAAGTATGGGGTAGGAGTTCTACTTTAAGTTTTAATGAAGCGATCTCACACTCAATTGGTAAAACCACTTCTAAGCCATAGACTAACTAGAAAGGAGTGAATCCAGTGGAAGTTTTCATTGAAGTACAGTAAGCCCAGAGAGCAAAGAAAATTTGTAAGTGCCAAGATATTTTGTTTACCCCTACCATACATTGAATCATGGTTTTAAGGACTTTGTTGATGGCTTCAACTTATCCATTAGCCTGAGGATAGTATGGGGATGAGTTCTAATGGTGAAAACCTAACTTGACACACAACTCACTCATCATCTGGTTCTGAAAATGAGAACCATGGTCAGTGACAATGGCCTATGGAATACCAAAATGAGTGATGATGTGATTCAAAAAGAAATGGGCTACAGTACGACCATTTTTCAGAAAGGTAGGCATAGCCTCAACCCATTTTGTAAAGTAATTGATGGAAACAATTATATAACCGTGCCCCCCGGCTGAGGTAGGCTTACATTGCATGAAATCAATGCCCCATTTTGCAAATGGGTCGATGGTGATGATAGGATGCAACAGAGCAGGGTGGGTGCATGCCTTGTTTTGAAAAACTTGATAGGGTGGGCACTTTTTGACAGCCTCAATACAATCTTTGAAAATCGAGGGCCAAAAGTAACCCGCACGTAAACTTTTCTGGGCTGTATCCATCCCAGAAAGATGACCGCCACAGGCTCCAAGGTGACAGTCATTAAGAACACATTCAACCTCTTCATGAGTTAAAAATCGACGTAGGATAGTATCGATACCATGATGATACAAGGTGTCGTCGATGATAAGATAACGACGAGAATGGTGGCAAATACGTCGACGTTCCTCATGTGAGATATTTGGCAGAAAACATTGGGTCTGGAGATACAAAATGATGTCTCCATACCAAGGATTGGAAATACTAATGAGAAATAGAGATTCATCGGCGAGAAAATCTCTAGGCTCAGAGTCTTCATCAGCATGGGGAAAATCAAAGATAGGCTCTGCAAAAACCAGGGACTTTTTAGCTTTCGATTTAGTGAATTCGAGATCAAATTCTTACAATATGACGATCCATTTAGAGTATTTTCCCCCAAGAACCTGACGTGTCAAAATGTGGTACATGGGGTTCGAGTCCGCAATAACTGTGGTGGTGCGTAGCAAGATGTAGTGACAGAATCTCTGCACAATGATGACGGCTGCCAGAGCCAACTTTTCAACATGTGAATATCTGAGCTCTGGACCAGAAAGACCTTTGCTCAGATAATATATCACGTGTTCCTTGCCATTAGTGTCCTCTTTAACTAACACCATTGCAATAGTGGAAGTGGAGGCTTCTAAGTAAAGGATATAGTCCTTTGTGTAATTTGGAGGATGTAACAAAGGAGCATTGATTAATGCATGCTTGAGAGCAATGAATGAGCGTTCTGTCATCCCAGATGAAAGGGGTGTCTTTCTGGAGTAAGTGCATAAATCCTTTTGTAATCTCAGCATAGTTTCAAATAAACGACGAAGAAAGTTTGCTTTCTGCTGCAAACTTTGGAGTTGTGTCATATTGTTAGGTGGAGGCAAAGACAGAATAGCTTTAATTTTCAGGGGATCCACCCGAATCCCATCCTTGGAAACAATGAAACCGAGGAGTCGGCCTGATTTGATAGCAAAAATACATTTATGTGGGTTCAAATGAATGTGATAGATCCAACATCGAAGAAAAATAGCCCGTAGGTGACCAAAATGGTCTGATCAATGGGATGAGTGGGTAGGTAAGTCGTCGAGGTAAGGTTCCGCAATATGTTTAATATCATGGAAAGCATAGGACATGGTGTGCTGGAATGTAGCCCCAACATTTTTAAGGCCAAATGGTAGCTTTCGATAAGCAAAAGTTCCCCACAAGAAGATGAAGGTTGTCTTATGTTGATCAGCCGATAAGATGTCAATATGGTTATACCCCGAGAAACCATCCATGAAAGAGAAAATAAATCTACTAGCACAATTATCAATGATCTGGTCGATAAAGGGCATAGGGTAGTTATCTTTTGGAAATTCCTTATTAAGGTCTCGATAATCAACACAGACACGAATGGTCCCTTGCTTATTGGTAACTGGAACAATGTTTGAAACCCATTCTGTCAAAGGGACAAGATAGATGTAGCCAAATTTCAATAATTTCTCAACCTCTACCTTAATAACCACGGTCTTCTTAGGATGGATCGAGCGGAGTTTCTATCGAACATGTTTTACTCCTGGGTAGGTTTTAATCTCATGCACAATGATCAAAGGATCAATCCCTAGCATTTCTTCGTAGCTCCAAACGAAGACATCGCGAAATTATTTCGCGAAATTAGTTAAACAAAGCGGTATAGGAAGCCACTACCTCGGGTGTACAAGTAACACCGAGATTAATATTTTCTATGATACCTTCCTTGATCAAAATATCAATTTTGACTGTAGGGGTAATGTTGCCTAAATTCCCTTCAGAAATAGCATCTTGCGTGAGTATAGGTGATTGGGGAAATTGGACAACATCGGGGGAGAATATAGAATGTATATCTTCCTAAACTTCTTCAAGCAGGAGAAGAAAATAAGAGCGATGATGGTTATCGTCCCAAGGTGGTGCATCAATGCTCAACATTTCCATAATAAATTCATCAGAAGGAAAAATTTGGGAAATGTAGTCAAGTGCGAACATCAAGGGAATTAACCATGAAGGCAGCAAGTAGTTGTCGGGTGCCAATAGATGTTGGTCATCTGAGGAAGGAGAAGTAGATTGGATAGCAACGTATGAGGTTTCGGCTGGACTAAGTGGCATGGTGTCACCTATAGCATTGAATAACAACAGACTAGGTACAAACCAAGGGTCAGATGATTCCAGGGATTGATAAACCATAGTCGAAATCATATTGATTGTGTCAACATGAGGTACAGTGGGTGGAAGTGGTGTAGGGAAGATACCCATAAGGATAGAGTCTTTAAACAAGACAACACCAATTCTTTCATACATAATCTTGTGGTCTCCTAGGAAAGGAATGTTTTTGGTAGCAGGAGTGTGAGCATCGGGTGTACAAAAATCTAACTGATCGATAGTGACAATTTTACCCTGATGAGGAAATTATACACATCGAAACACCAATGAAGCGACGACAGTGATAGCGTAGAACCAACTTCTTTCGAGTAACAGGTTGTAATCGAGGGGAGCGTCTACCACCTCAACGTCAACAAAGACAGATTTACTGCCCAATTGGATGGACAAATACTACAAAAGTCAATGGGGGTGAAAACCTCTCCCGTTGAATGCACGTAACATCGTCGGGGACTTGTTAAGTGTGGGTGATTTTAATTTCTTCCAGCAGGCTAAAGACATGACACAGGTAGAGGCTCCCTCATCCAAGATAGTTCGATGGACTTGTTTATTATGAACAACAACATCAACTTGGAAAGCAAGTTGATGAGAGAGTCGAGGTGAGCAATTATCCAAGTTAAACATGACACTGTTGGATGACTCAGGACAAAAAGCGGTGATAGTGGCTAAGAGCGTTCTACGTTGACTGGGGCAGTGCTGTAAAAATTCTAACACAAACATAGCACATGGTGCTTGTGCCAAATCTTCAACAATGTTGTAGTGTTGGGTGGCTCACGAGCTAGGATTAAAGGTAGATTTATGAATAATGCTCTTAGGAGGACACAAAATAGAGTCGAACGTAGGCTTCTCGATCTGAAGTGAGCCGGGTGGAGGATTGATAGATGGAGAACTGGCGGAGGGTGGTGATGGATCCGTAGAAGTACCGTTAGTATATTTTCCTTTGTCAGGTTTAACTGGAGTGTCATAAGTTGTAGAGAAAGTGGTTAAATCAATCCCATTAAAGAGATAGATATGGGCACTCATTGAGGCTTCATCATGGGAAGGGTGGTTGGAACTACCCCCTAGAGAGGAGTTTTGAGCAACCATAGATTTCTGCTGAGGAAAAGGCTGAGTGAGCACAGTGGGTTGGGAATTCCCCTTAAAAATTTTGGCCACTTCATCGCAATGTGGACAGTCTCGAGTGTAGTGATCTTCACCACAAATAAGACATGGGAATTTTGGTTTTCGTTGTGGTTGCTTTTCGACAGCAGGTGTTTGAGTTTGAGGTTTCGGTCTTTCATTACTATTGTTCTTTTTTGGTTTATTTTTTGTCTTCTTCTTACCTCTGGATTTTTGTGAGGGGGAAGATTGAACTGTATACATCTCAGAGATCTAAGTTTGGGGGAAGGTGGAGGAGAGTGTGGTTGACTAGGAAGTAGATTGAGTTTTGACGAAACCGATAACACCGTCTGCATGAGATGAGGATGACTACTTTGATGGATCAGGATTAGCTCGAGTAGCATTCAGAAGAAACTCATACAAAGTACCAGATTGTGAATAAACCAAATCTAAGTATTGAGCCCGAGCAATGGATTATTCCTATGTGATCATGCCACACATAGCAATATCACGAGTGATCGGGGGTAAAAGTGATTTAGTAAACCACTCTGCCATTAATATGTTAGGAATGGTTACTTTGATCAACCTTCGTCATCATCTCCACTCATGAATATGATCAGAGATATGCACGGAATTAGTTTGATGAAGGGAGGTCAAGAGTTCAGTTCCCATCTCGTAGCGAATAGGTAGTTGAAAGTGCATGAGGGAAGACATGGCAAGGGAGTGGAAATCATGAAAAGAAGCATGTGGTAGTTCAACATACCACTTTGCTGTAGAAACAATAAGTGTTCGCTGGAAAATATGGAAACGTATAGAATCATCCATGAGGGAGTTTGATGAACACCACAAATGGAAATTCATCACATGGTTATTTGGATCTTCTCCATATTTTCCGTCACATTTCGGAATATCAGAAGGAAGTTTAGCTGGAATAACTGGCCAAACCGGGGAATGAAAAATAGGATCATTGGTTAACCAAGATAAGTCTGGGAGATCCAGAGTCACAAGGAAAGGTAATTGTCAGTTAATTTGTGGATGATACTGGTGTGGCATAGGAACACCAGTAGGACCATAAACTAGGTTAAGTGGATAATTGTAACCAGTAGGTCCTCCTACATATAGTTGTTGCTGACCAGGATAAGCAAGATTCTATGATGGCTGAGAAACATTGGCATAACCCGGTGGGTTTTGAGCATTATAAGCTGGGTGATTTGCTTGCTCGACGTGTCTCCCTTGAGGAGGGTAAGAAGTAAATCCTGGAGGGGGATACACAATAGAGGGAGAATAAACATTTTTCCCTTAAGGAGGGTAAGAAGTCGATCTAGGAGGCGGATACACATTAGGGGGAGGATAAACATTTGACCCTTGGGGAGGATAAGGTTGTTGTCCTTGAGGACTCCAGGTGGTACTTGGGACACCCAGATAAGGTTTCCCATAGGATGGTCCGGAAGAAACAATATTTGATACTCCTCCTTGTGGGTTATGGTATGAGTGCCCCCCAACATGGGGTTGTGTAAAGGTGCCTCCTAGAGATACTCCCCAGGATTGTGAAGGGTTTCCAACAAATGAAGGTTTCTCCCTTACAAGTGGTGAATTAATGATCGGGGTATGGATGGAAAAGGGAGGTTTCCCTCCAGGAGGAATATGAAGAGGGGGCTATCCCTAGGGAGGGGTAGGCCTACCATAGAATGGTGGTCTTCCAAAAGGGATAGGTCTGCTAGATGGTGGTTTCCCTCCAGTCGATTGTATTTGGCTGGAAAGGGTCTACATTCTTTGGTGCAAAGATGTCTCAGGAAGATCATGCAGAACATGCAGAGCTGTAGAGTGAAAGTTTGTAACAGTGGGGGTAGGGATCGCAGTGCCATGGGAATGAGTAGAGGTGATGAGTCCAACATTAGGATGGAATTGTGATGATGTAACAATAGGGTTAATGACCTAATCGATAGGGTGTTTGATAGTTTAACTGGATGGTCCCATTTCAACAGGAGGGTCATGAGGAGAAAAGGGTTTTTGAATGGATTCAAAATGCTCATAGAGATCATGTCCTGATGAAGTTCTCCATATGGAATGAGAAGGTGTGGGTTTTGTATCTACTACAGTGGTAGGACAAATAGGAGTCCTATACTCATCACCAAATATTGGTTCTGTGGATCCCATATATGTTTCAGTAAAATCTCTCTTGGGTAATCATGGTACCTCTTCGTCTATGACGTTACCAAGGGAATCTAAACAAAGCAAGAGTGGTTCGAGAGGGCTCACCAACACAGATGTAGTGCAAGGAGTGGGATTCTCAACCGTAACCAAAGCGCCTTCTGGATTGTCTAATGAAGGAGCAACAACACTCCCAACATCAGATGGATTTTCTACCTCTCCACAGTAGTTGTCTTCTAGAGGGTTAGGAGGTAAGGGTTGGTAGCCTTCCGGAGGCATCCCTTGCATCCTACGCGATCGATGAGGACCTTTATTGTCTACAGGCTCAATTTTGGAGGATAACAATACACGCTGAAAATCTAAGGCCAACGAACAAAAAGAAACAACATACACTAATACAATCTAGGAATCAAACCAAGCAAACAAAAATTCTCTTGATGATCCTACTAGTTGGTGATGAAATCCAACGTCGCGTGATCAAGTCAAGAAGGGGCTAGGATATGGTGGAATAGTTATAATGGAGACCTTCTTAACAGACTTTCACCTTGGTGCAAGCTTCCACACAGTAATTGTGGATTTACCCTCCAAGAAGCCTGAGTGATTTTGACCAATGTATGTTCTAGGTACAACACTTCACCGTCACCTCGTGTAAGTACCTAAAGATTATAGCAACTAAGGACAACAACTCACAGTCAGCCCCTGGGCGGGTATAGTTGACAGTCCAGTCTGAACGTATGGGCAGGATAACAAGTCTGAAATCAACTCGAGAGGCTCCCACACATAATCATAGGTATACCCTCAAGTGACCCCCAATATATGATCCGACCACTACAAATAGTTGAACCATGGAGGGATAATCTCTGCAATCCTCCCAAATGCGACCTCATGAGTAACCCCTGTGTGAGAGGGGGATCCCAGAAAGCCTATACAACAATTGGATTTTCTTTCCCTATCGCAAGATGCTAATGTTTGTTTTGAAAAAACTTTGGAGAGTTGTACTCATAGCCTAATCCAAAGTACTAGTCCTAGTTTAATGTTGGTGGAAGATCCTAAAAACAAAAATGTTCTAGATGAATTTTAATTAGCGATAATTTTACAACTGTTCTTTACTCAAGGGTATATGAAAGTGAAACTGATGATATTATGACTCAATTCCCAAAAAATGCATAAAATATGATAAGCAAACGTTTCTTTTGATGAATGCCTATTTAAGGGAAGGAGAAAGAGTTGTTTTCACTATCAAACACTAAGATGCAACATCCTCATACAATTGTTTCTCAATCAAATCCAACATAATGTTAAAAATTTTAGAAATTCCTTCTAATATCCAAACCAATCACTAAGATATTTCCTTTTGCTTATATGTGAATGATAATCAGATGTAAAACTTCTAATGGTAATCAGACTTCAAGATTAAACAATCAGAAGAAAACCTCACACAAACAAAAAATACACTCTCGTTGTGAATAAACAAGAAGGACAAAGATAACCAAATTTGCAAACAAGAACCAAAAACCTCAAATAAAAGAGAAATACTGGAAAACTGACCTCAAAGATCAAATGGAAAGGTTCATAGACCTTTATATTTCCACACAAAATCTTCCACGCAGTCAGATAAACGAGAATAAAACAACAAGTTAACTCTAAATCAATGAAGACAAGGAGTAACTTTAATGCAAGGAAAGAAAATGTCAAATTCCCAAACAAAAGAGGAACAATCCTTAAAAAAAAAAAAAATGTTGAAAGCCAAGACCAAGATGATCTGAGATTATAAGTCTTCTGAGTAGATGCCAAGATCAAGAAATGTACTCAGAGAGTAGAAAACTGGGAAAATTTTTCATAAAAAGAGGGAGTGCTTTGTGTAAGGGGCACCAAAGCATTATAGCACTCTATGTAAGGAAGACAGGAAGTGCTAGCGCTCTGTCAGCCAAAGGAAGGGAGCACTTTTCTCCAAAAACTCAGAGAGAAGCCCATAAAATCAAAAAATGAAGGAAATTCAGTCAATCAGGGTGATCTTGATGACGTAAAGAGGCAATCAAACAACTCTAAGAATCAAATACATGATGGAGAAAGTCAAGAAAAGGGAAAAGGATTGAGACAATATTTGGGAAAGGAAAACAAAAAATCAAACCTCCTCCCCAGTGGAGTTGCCAATTTCTGTTGTAGAGAAATCCCCCCGCGGACAAGTGGATTCTCTCTTGGTCTCTAGACTCCTAAGGCCAAGACAAAAAAGTGCTTGACATGAAAACTGACATCCTTTTAGATCTAAACAAGCTAACATACGAAGGAGAAGAAGAAATATATGTACCTTATTAACGACGTTTGTCCTTGCAAAGTCCAGGCTGAGTCTCGATCTCGAGCTCCCTGATAGGTCCTGTAGAACAAACAAAGATACAATGGACTTCCTACTCCAATGAGATTAGCTCAAATATAGATCCATATACTGCAGACAAATTCATGTGGAATGAACACAAATTTGAAAGAAACAGGCCAAGCATTGATATTATTAATGAGAACAAGTAAAAGTACTTACAATCCTTTGATGAAGGTGCAACAGCTTCTTCCAGTTCTCCTTGTCCAACCTCTTTGCTCAATTAATCTACACTGATTGCTTCAATGGTATCCCTCTCATGAGATCATGAGTTAGATGCTTCACAATAATGTCTTCTCCAATATGTGCATGTACCCTTTCACCATGAAGAGGCCTCCTTATATAGGCTTAGAGAGGTCTAACCACTTGAGACATATTTGGGATAAGTTGAGGATTCTCCTCCTTCAGTTGTGGATCTTCCCTAGGATCATGGCTTGACTTGGGATTTGAATCCAACTACCTTAAGATATTGACAGAATTTTCCCTTGATTTTCTCCAACAAACCAAAAATTGCCTAGAAAGGGGTAGCACTTCCTTAAAAGGGGCATAGAGCGCTATAGTGCTCCCCTACAAGGGGGTACAGAGTGCTAGTGCTTCCTGTCTATTGGTAGGGGAGCGCTCCCTTCCAAAAATTGATATTTTAGTGCTTTTTCCAGTGGCAAAAGGTTTGTACTTCTTTCCAGTTGATCTCTTTTCTTCTAGGACATCCTTTGAGATGTTTTAAGTGCCTTCATGATGTCATCAGAGAAACGACATAGACTAGATGATGTTTACAACACTTGCGACCAATATGCGACACTTTCAATATTCGCAATGATGACACTAGCAATCATTGTAATGAGTAATTTTGATGTGTAACACCATCGACCAACCGTTGAAGGGAGTTAAATTTTTCCTGAAGGACTGCATTGTCATGATGAAGGTGTGTATCTATTGTCTTCCTCTCTTCCAACTGTTGGAGAAGTTGATGGTTTTCCCTTTGTATCTTCTCTATAGTTGGGGCAGATTTAGTGATCTCTGAAGAAGGCTTAGGTTCTTTGAGAGATGTGGACAATTTATCAATTTTAGGATCAAGAGTAGGCATGGGTGAAGTAGGTGTGATGGGAGATCGGAAAGGTGAGGTAGGTTCTAATTTTGTTTTCCTTAGTGGCTCTAATCCATCTACAGAGACTTCCCTAAGTTGTTTATGAGGGCTCTCAAGGTCAGAGGATACTTGGATCGGATCCAAAGTAGGTGGAGGCTTTGCATAAGGCTTGGTTCTTATGTTCCAGGTACTCTTCCGAAAGGGTCCCTTACCAAATCAATTGGCTCCCCTCTTGTTTGTGGGAATGATGGGAAAGTCTTGCTGCATTACTTCTTGGGGCTTCTTAGGTGTAGGATCAAGAGAAAATGAAGGCATTGGGGGGTCAACAATAGGCTTCTTTTGGTCTTTGTTCTTGGTCTTTTTCCCCGATGAAGAAGTAGGAATATCAACAAGATTTTGGTATTGTTTCGACAAAGAGGGAGTTTGTGCAAGGAACTTTGGATTTTTTGGAGAGTGTTATAACCCTAAATTTCACCACACATGCTTACCTGGCATCAGGCCAACTCATATCCCATCTTTTCCAAAAAATTACTGAACAACTCTTCTAAAAACTCCATTTTTAAAAAGTAAACGCTAGCAGGCCCACTACAACCTGCATTTATCCAAAAGAAAACGCTAGCAAGCCCACTACAGCCCGCATGTGAATGCTAGCAGGCCCACAACACCCCGCGTTTACCTAAAAAAACACAAAAAAAGGAAATTTTCCGATGGGACAAAAAGCTATGGGTCAGTTAACTGAAACTCTAAGCCATGCATGGTCGAGAGTTCGTCCAAAACCCTAGCTCCTTCTAGCCTATAAAAGAAGGGGTAGGGGTACCATTTGGAGGAGGAAAAATATAGCAAAGAAACTCTATCCAATTGCCGAATCCATTTTTCCCAACCCTTTAGCCTTTCCTCAAGCTTAAGGAGAATTAAATCAAAGTAGTTGGAGGACAAAGAAGAGGAGGAGCCCAGGATCAGGATCAAGGAACGGTGGCTGGTCTCAAAATTGATTGTAAGTTGATTCATCTTGAAGATAATAAAGAATACTTTTCCCGTCCCAATGCATGAGTTATATATGTTTTATTCGATTTATGCTTAATCTCTAACCCTCAAGTAGAAAAATATCATGCATGCGTAGTGTTTTGTCTTTATTGTAGGATTGTTTTTGGAAGGAGCAGCGTAAGCAAGCAGACAAAGCGCAACAGAGGATCTACACCAAACATCAGTAAAAAGGTTAGTAGGTCCTTTCCATGCTTGTGTGTCAAAAAGGGGTTTGAGTTTTGGGGTGATAGGTTTAAAGTGATTTCTTTAAGGTCATGATCTGCATGCAATCCTAACCCTAGCTTGCTAGTCCATAGGGTATTATTTCCCAACAACAGAATTGGCAACTCCACTGGGGAAGATACTCTTAGGGTTTCCAGATTTAGTTGAGGTTTTTGGGTAGTTTAAAGGATTAGATTTTTTGTTTCTTTGTTTGTCTATTTTCTGTTAGGTCAGAGCTAGCAGGGAACCTGGTTCTTTATACCAATTTTTTCCTTGACTGTTGCTTGACAATAATTATCGGGACACACAGAGGTACAGGCGACTTGCATAAGGCCTGCACGCATGTAACCCGCACCCTAACCTTCTATAGCCCACGTTTGAATGCTTGCTGTAGAGATTTCAATAGCGTGTAGGAGTCAGAGAGCTTAAGAGGCAGTCCCCTCTTCCCTGTCAGAATTATACATTCTCAGGGGGCTTTCTGAATCCTGTCTGAGTCTTGCTGGTTCACTGTCTTGTCTCAGTTTTCTTTATTACGTTTGTTATTTCCTGTAATTATTTTTCTTTTCTGTTAAAGAAGAAGCATCCAAGCCTCTAAGAGACCCTGGTTGTCAATACCAGAGGCCTCTTCCAGGTCTAGGCTGCCTGAGTTTAGTTTTGTCTTAGAGCTTAGACATACACATAGCCCGTGCAAGTGCAGCACGTGGGTACCCACGCTCTGTTATAGCTCAGCACGTGTTTGCACGCGTGCTGTTTTAGTGACAATAGCGGGCTTGACTGGTTGCTTTTCAATCAGGGTGGGGCAATCATCCCCTCTTGTGGTGAGAAGTGTTCCTCTCAGCGGTTTGAGTCTAGGGTGGTACAGTTAGTAGATTAGGGCCTCTTACCCTTAGCCTGTTCTTTTTCTAAGTTGATCGTTGATAGAAAAGATAAAAAAGAAAGATTTTGTTTTATGGTTTTTAGACAAGCGTAAGAGTCGGTGCTTTCTTGATTGCCATTGTGCGTCTTTGCTCTGGTTCTTTTCGATCTGTGCTTTAAGCCAGAATTCTATTTTGTTTTCTTGGTTTTGTGCTTGTCGACATTTTCCCTTTGTTGCTTCATTTAGCACTTAAATAAATTTTTTTTTTTTATCTCTTTTTCATTTGCTTCTTTGTTTGAAGTTTGTGTTGCTGCAACAATAGCTAGGAAGAAGTCTTTTTGTTCATAAGTTTTTGTAGTGCATTTAGAGCATAAGTAGCTCGCAGATTGAGCGAAATTATTTTATGTTTGTTGCATGAAATCTTGGAAAAATTGAAAAGAAAAATTAATCTTTCTTGGTGAAAAGTTGCTGGTTTTTGCATTTTTTGTAAAAGTTTTTGTTTCCAAGCATTTCTTATTCATTTTGCTTTGAGTCTTTACACACCATCAGTTTCACCTTCATACCTTGTGACGTAAAAAATACCATAAAAGAAACGCTAATTTAAAATCTATTAGACTCTTTTGTTTGTAGGGTTCATACACTAGCTCAGGACTAGGGCCTTGGAATAGGTTGGAGAGTAAATTCTCCAAGGTCACTCAAAACCAAACATTGGAGTCTGTGATAGGGAGTGTAGAAGTCCAGTTATGTGGAAGTTATTTGGGACCCCCCTCTAACACAGGGGCTAAACACGAGGTCGCGTAAGGAAATGTAGTGGAGATAACCCCTCCAAAGCCGGACCAAGCGTAGTGGAGAACACATATCGAGGATTTGTTAAGGGATTCCGTCGTTTTCATTTTCCACGGGGCTTCGTGGGTCTCGAATCTGTTCGAGATCCTCAGTTGTCTTCCAGACCATTTTCTCTCGATACCCTTGAAAGGTTTCAGGCTTGATACCCTGCTCATTATGGTCTACCCGACTATCGACTGTACCCGCCTGGTGACTGTTCGCGTGCTGGAAAACTAGTTGCCAATCTTTTTAGGGACATACACAGGTGACTGCGGGGGTATATTGTGGTACCTAGGACAGACATCAGGCCACACTTTGTAGAGTGTACCCGAAGGGTGCTTCCATTTTCGAGTTGCACTTGCACCGGTAAGTTGCTCTAGTGTTGGTTGTTGTAACTGTTCTTCAAAATAGTTAGTGATTGCTTGTCTTATCTCATAGGGGATTCTTTTAGTGTGTGTTACTGTTTGAACATGTAGAATACCTTAGCGTGTAGTGGATCTTCTCACACAGTGGAGGATTCAGAGCTTCGTCGGTCACGAAGGCTTCTGGGCCTGCCGCCGGTTATACTGGAGCCACCCCTGCCACCATTGAGGTGGAAGCTAGACCAACAAGGGTCTTTCGAAGCAACCGGATTACAAACCATTGAGCCCGAACAACTCCTGGAGGAATCGACCGCCAATATTGGTTCGGTTGAAACCCCAACCACTGATACTTGGCCACAAGTTATTGTGCCAATTCAATTTTACGAACGCCTGTCAGTGCCTCACACAGCTATGGCAACAAACGTTGTTACTTCTTCTGGGAATTCTTCCATTCCCACCACCGTTGCTACCACAGGAGAAGCATCTCCTAACTTGTTGTCGTCGGTCTAAGTCACTATGGGCTTGGTTGCAACTACTTCGCACAGTGGACTGTCCCCATCTATCATGGCGGCCACACCTCCCTTCACACCTAGTGTGACAAGCCCTTTGTTCTCATATGGTATGCCTAGTTAGGGTACCAGTCCTGCACTCACTTACTCCACTTTACAGACTTTGGGTCTGGGGGTAGGGAGCTCTAACGCTCCTCTGCAAGGTCAACTTGGGGGAATTCCTGTCCCTTTCAACGCTTTTCCTTACGCTGGAGGTCATATCTCTCCTTTGTCTCCTTCGCTTGGTGGTCTGCATCAACAGTCCGCCGGGCAACCTGCACACACGAGTTCATTTGGATCCGGGAGTCAAGGAACACCTGCGCAAACTCTAGTGGTAGGTTATTCACCATTTGTTTGGAAAGAGACATTTGGTAACAACACTTTCACATCCACTGCTTTCCCATCTGGGGGCACTCCCATTTTTGGACAGTTTACTCCGGTGCAGGGTACTATTCCTGCGCTGGGGGCACATATACCAGGACCTTGAACTCAGGACAAGGATCCGTCCCTTCCTTTGGAATGTTGTTCTGGGGTAATTCTTTCCACCTACTAGTCCAAAACCCTAACTCCTTCTATCCTATAAAAGAAGGGGTAGGGGTACCATTTGGAGGAGGAAAAATATAGCAAAGAAACTCTGCCCAATTGTCGAATCCATTTGTCTCAACCCTTTAGCCTTTCCTCAAGCTTAAGGAGAATTAAAGCAAAGTATTTGGAGGAAAAAGAAGAGGAGGAGCCCGGGATCAGGATCAAGGAACGGTGGTTGGTCTCAACATTGATTTTAAGTTGATTCATCTTGAAGATAAGAAAGAATACTTTCCCCATCCCAATGCATGAGTTATATATGTTTTATTCAATTTATGCTTAATCTCTAACCCTCAAGTAGAAAAATAGCATGCATGCGTAGTGTTTTGTCTTGATTGTAGGATTGTCTTTGGAAGGAGCAGCGTAAGTAAGAAGACAAAGCACAATGGAGGATCTACACCAAACATCAGTAAAAATGGAAAGAATTACCCCAGAACGACATTCCATAGGAAGGGATGGATCCTTGTCCTGAGTTCCAAGGTCCTGGTATATGTGCCCCCGACGTAGGAATAGTACCCTGCGTCGGAGTAGACTGTCCAAAAATGGGAGTGCCCCCAGATGGGAAAGTAGTGGATATGAAAGTGTTGTTACCAAACATCCCGTTCCAAACAAACGGTGATGAACCTATCGGTAGAGTTTGCGTAGGTGTTCCTTGACTCCCGGCTCCAAATGAACTTGTGTGTACAGGCTGCCCGATGGACTACTGATGCAGACCACCAAGCGAAGGGGACGAAGGAGAGAGATGACCTCCAACGTAAGGAAAAACATTGAAAGGGACAGGAATTCCCCCAAGTTGACCTTGCAGAGGAGCGTTAGAGCTCCCTGCCCCCAGACCCAAAGTCTGTAAGGTGGAGTAAGTGAGTGCAGGACTAGTACCCGAACTAGGCATACCGTATGAGAACAAAGGGCCTGTTGCATTAGGTGTGAAGGGAGGTGTGGCTGTCGCGATAGATGGGGACGGTCCACTGTGCGACATAGTTGCGGCCGAGACCGTAGTGGCTCGGACCGATGATAGAAAGTTAGGAGATGCTTCTCCTGTGGTAGCAATGGTGGTGGGAATGGAATAATTCCCAGAAGAAGTAACATCATTTGTTGCCATATCTGTGTGAGGCACTGACAGGCGTTCGTAAAATTGAATTGGCACAATAACTTGTGGCCAAGTATCAATGGTTGGGGTTTCAACTGAACCAATATTGGTGGTTGATTCCTCTAGGATTTGTTTGGGCTCAATGGTTTGTAACTCGATTTCTTTGAAAGACCCTTGTTGGTCTAGCTTCTGCCTCAATGGTGGCGGGGGTGGCTCCAGTATAACCGGCGGTAGGCCCAAAATCCTTCTTGACCGGCAGAGCTCTAAATCCTCCACTGTGTGAGAATATCCACGACACGCTAAGGTATTCTACATGTTCAAACAGTAACACACACTAAAAGAAGCCCCTATGAGATAAGACAAGTAATCACTAACTATTTTGAAGAACAGTTACAACAACCAACACTAGAGCAACTTACCGGTGCAGGTGCAACTCGAAAACGGAAGCACCCTCCGGGTATACTCTGCAAAGCATGGCCTGATGTTTGTCCTAGGTACCACGGTATACCCTCGCAGTCACTTGTGTATGTCCCTAAAAAGATTGGCAACTAGTTTTTCAGCACGCGAACAGTCACCAGGTGGGTACAATCGATAGTTGAGTAGACCACAATGAGTAGGGTATCAAGCCCGAAACCTGTCAAGGGTATCAAGAGAAAATGGTCCGGAAGACAACTGAGGATCTCGAACAGATTCGAGACCCACGAAGCCCCATGGCAAATGCAAACGATGGAATCCCTTAACAAATCCTCGATATGTGTTCTCCACTACGCTTGGTCCGGCTTTGGAGGGGTTATCTCCGCTACCTTTCCTTACGCGACCTCGTGTTTAGCCCCTATGTTAGAGGGGGGTCCCGGATAACTTCCACGTAACTAGACTTCTACACTCCCTATCACAGACTCCAATGTTTGGTTTTGAGTGGCCTTGGAGAATTTACTCTCCAACCTATTCCAAGGCCCTAGTCCTGAGCTAGTGTATGAACCCTACAAACAAAAGAGTCTAATAGATTTTAAATTAGCATTGCTTTTATGGGATTTTTTATGTCACAAGGTATGAAGGTGAAACTGATGGTGTGTAAAGACTCTAAGCAAAATGAATAAGAAATGCTTGGAAACAAAAACTTTTACAAAAAATGCAAAAACCAACAACTTTTCACCAAGAAAGATTTCTTTTTCTTTACAATTTTTCCAAGATTTCATGCAGCAAACATAAAGGAATTTCGCTCAATCTGTGAGCTACTTATGCTCTAAATGCACTGCAAAAACTTATGAACAAAAATACTTCTTCCTAGCTATTTTTGCAACAACACAAACTTCAAACAAAGAAGCAAATGAAAAAGAGATAATTTTTATTTATTTATTGAAGTGCTAAATGAAGCAACAAAGGGAAAATGCTGACAAGCACAAAACCAAGAAAACAAAATAAAATTATGGCTTAAAGCGTAGATCGAAAATAACCAGAGCAAAGACGCACAATGGAAATCAAGAAAGCACCGACTCTTACGCTTGTCTAAAAACCATAAAACAGAATCTTTCTTTTTTATCTTTTCTATCAACAATCAACTTAGAAAAAGAACAGGCTAAGGGTAAGAGGCCCTAACCTACTGACTGTACCACCCTAGACTCAAACCCTTGAGAGGAACACTTCTCACCACAAGAGGGGATGAATGGCCCACCCTGATTGAAAAGCAACCAGTCAAGCCCACTACTGTCACTGAAACAACACGCGTGCAAACGCTTGCTGAGTTATAATAGAGCACGGGTACCCGCGTGCTGCACGTGAACAGGCCACGTGTATTTCTAAGCTCTAAGACAAAACTAAACTCAGGCAACCCAGACCTAGAAGAGGCCTCTGGTATTGACAACCAGGGTCTCTTAGAGGCTTGGATGCTTCTTCTTTAATAGAAAAGAAAAATAATTGCAGGAAATAACAAACGTAATAAAGAAAAATGAGACAAGACAGTGAACAAGCAAGACTCAGACAGGATTCAGAAAGCCCCCTGAGAATGTATAATTTTGACAGGGAAGAGGGGACTGCCTCTTAATCTCTTTGACTCCTACACGCCACTGAAACCTCTACAACAAGCATTCAAACGTGGGCTATAGGAGGTTAGGGTGTGGGTTATGTTAGCACTTGGTAAATTTCCCTCTAGAATATAGAATTTCAAAGCTTTCAACTTCAAAAATCTAGCTTTAGTCTTAGTCAAACCAGGGGGAGCTTGTAAATTTTGCAAAACGAAAATAAGGTCTGCGTACCATGGAGATTTTAGAAATACCTCTCTCATGTTTGGAGTCGCCATCTTTCCCGGTTCATTTGCCACATCTAGAAAATTAATGTCAAGAGCATGAAAGTTAGATTCAACCATTAATTTAGCAAGGCCTTGACCTTTAATTAGTTTGGTTGGCTTAATCTCTATATCGTATTCTAAAATAGCAGCAATCCATTTGCCCCTTCTTCCATCAGGTTTGTCCTGTGTCAAAATGTCTTTTACTACCGCGTTCAGAACATATGCTATGGTGTGAGAATGGAGAATGTAGACCCTAAAGTCTTTTATGGCTTTTACCAAAGCAAAATCTTGCTTCTCCATGATCTTGTAATTTAGAGCAGCATCTCTCAATGATTTACTAAATAAAGCTATGGGTTGTTCATACCCTTCGCTGTTCTTTTGCAGTAACACCGCTGCTATAGTATGTTCGGACGCGAAAGAAAAGAGATAGAAATCTTTAGTAAAATCGGGACTGATCAAAACTGGGGCTTCTGTGAGGGCCTGTTTGACTTGCTCAAAGGATTGTCTGGACTCAGAGTCCCACTTTATTTTTACATCTTTTTTAAGCATGTTTGTAATGTTTCTTAGGAGCTCAGACAGATTGGGAATGAATCTTCGTAGGAAGTTAATTTTTCCGATAAAAGACTGAAGTTCTTTGAGGTTTCTTGGGTGTTCTAAATTTAGTATGGCCTCTATTCTGCTGGGGTCTATTTTGATTCCTTCCTTTGAGATGATATGTCCCAGAAGTTTTCCTTCTTCTAACCCAAAAAGACACTTCTTAGGATTTAAAGAAATCCCAAACCTTCTACATTTCTCGAAAACTTGTCTAAGGTGCCGCAGGTGTTCATCATCAGATTGGGAAAAAACAGTCACATCATCTAAATAAATGATAATAAACTTACCTGATTCTTCCACAAAGGCGATATCCATTGCCCTCTGGAACGTGGCTCCTGTGTTCATCAGACCAAAAGGCATCTTCACATACATGAAAGTGCCCCATGGTGTGGTGAAAGCAGTTTTTTCTTGGTCGTCTGGGGGAACTAGGACCTGGTTGTAGCCCGAGAAACCATCCAACAGAGATATCCGACTGGACCCGACAACTCTTTGCAGGAGGTGGTCCATTTTCGGCAAGGGGTAATTGTCCTTCAGGGATGCTTTATTCAGATTTCAGAAATCTATGTAGAGTCTGATTTCTCTGGTTTTCTTATGTGTAGGGACCAGATTAGAGACCCACTTGGAAAAATGCAATAGAACTATGATCTTGTCATCGTACATTTTCTTGATTTCTTTTTCTATCAGAGGGAGCAACTTGGGATTTATCCTCCTAAGTTTCTGCCTAAAAGGTTTTTGGTCTTCTTTTATTGGGATCATGTGCTGTATGATGCTAGTATCATAGGCTTTCAATTATTCATAGCCCCAGGCAAAGACATCTGAATATTCTTTGAATAGTTCAATGTATTTGAGTTTTTGCTCTGGGGGTAATGATTTATATAGTTTGACCATCCTAGGTTTCTCTTCAGTCCCTATATTATAGTATTCTACCTCTTGTCCATGGGCTTCTATTTTTGGTTTCTTGGCTACATCGTCACTGTCAAACAATTCTTCTAAAGGAACAAGACCTCTAGGAAAAATATTGCTTTTCAACTATAAAACGTCAGCATCCAATTCATCATCGCCTAATTCTTCTGACTCTACTGTATTTACACTATCAATTTCAAAATCCAAACTATTTACATTTTCATCTTCATTATCTAAATCTATATTAGTACATTCAAAATCATTTTTATAATGCATAAAGTCCTCTATCTGATCATCATTTCTAAACACCTGCCAGTACCTGATATTATCGGGAATGGTCGGTCTGCATTTCACCTCAATAGTATATGGGCGAGTTGGGCGGAAAGAAATCTTACAGGTGGCTGCTGACGTAGCCAATCCGTCGGCCAGAATATTCTGTCCTCTCAACATTACCTGCAAGTAAACCTCATTAAAACACCTTAAAGCATCAAGAACAACGTTCCTATAAGCTCTAAGACATGGGTGTTTCGCAGCGTACTCACCTTTGAATTGCTTGATTATTAATTCAGAATCACCTCTTACCATTATCTGTTTAGCACCAACTTTTTTCAAAATCTTCAAACCGAGCATCAAGGATTCATACTCAACAATATTGTTGGTACATTGGAAATTTAGTTTGTAAGAATGATTTTCTGAATACCTGTTTCTGTGATTATGCAACCAGACTCCTACTCCTGCTCCTTCTTTGCTTACAACTCCATTGAAATCCATGCTCCAGAAATCAATGGGTAATTCTTCGGTTATCACGTTCTTCATCTTTGCTACCTCAATGCTTTCTGGGCCTTCATCTTGACTAGATGTGTCTTCCATCAGCTGAGTATCTTGCTCTTCCGTGTCACCATCAGTGTACAAGATGAACGAATCTAAATCGGAATGTGTAGAGTAGAGGGGATAATTGTGAGGTTTCTCTTGGCTACTGACCATATACTTCATCAATGTTTCTCTGTATAGCCTCCTCTGTTGCCCAAACACAGGGATAGTATAAGACATATCGAGCTGCAGGGTTCCTTTCAGCTTCGCCCCCCAAGACCTGGATAGCAACATTCCATACTTTGGAGGGATGTCTGCAACCACCACATCCATTACCATACTCTTCACAGGAATTTGAACCAAGGTGATGCATAAGTCTTTGATCAAACCAATACATTTAACTTTGTTAGAGTCAAATGAGTGTAAATCCTTGTATGGTCTAGTGACCTCCAGTCCTAGTTTTTCCATTACTGCTTTAGGCATCAGATTATGGGAAGCACCTGAATCCAGCATAACGTTATGCAGGATCAAGTCGTGTATGTTCATACTGATGTAGAAAGGAGCAACCTCACCAGTATCATCCTGACCATCTACCTCTGGTCCGAAAATAAGTTCGGGTCTATCATCAGTAAGGTTCACAGTGTTCGAATGACTAGCTGATCCAATGGTTAAGGCCTTCGTGCCTATGTCAGGTTCAATGTCCAGTGCTTTAATCACCTGTGAACGATACCCGCCACTATTCATCAACTCTGTAAGTGGGATGGGAATTTTTATTTTAGCCAATTCCCCCTCCAGGCTAAAGGGTGTTGGAGTTCTGCCTTGACTCATCAATTCTGATTTGTCTACCATATTCTTCTGCTCAGAAGTACTAGGTGGATTAATAGGTGAAACCTCGGGCTATGATGGCCTTTTCAGAATGGTGAGTTTTTTCTTCATGGGAGCGTCGGAATTATTCTTCTCGGGAGTTTTCTCGGCAGATGGCTCAGGGGTCTTCTTGGTCTTGACTACCTTCTATGTTTTAGTCATCTTTTTTGGGGAGTTCCCTTCATTCTTCTTACTCCACAGATTGTATTGACAGTGCACCTCCAAAATAGCATTTTCAAAGGCTTGTTGTTCTGTATCTTCAGCTTCCTCACTTACTTTGGTTTGATTGAGAAGGAAGAGCTCTTGCTCTTCTTGATTAAGGAAAATAGCCTCGTTTTCATGAATGCCCATGAGGTTGATATGAGTGTCCTCCAATTCCTCAATCACTTCCCCCCCTTCATCAGCATATTTTTTCTGCAGGGGAGGTCTGATCTGCTGATCTGGGCCCCTCTGCTCTCTTTGATCTCTAGGGTCTCTCTGTCTGATCTGAGGAGGGTTTCTCCCGAAGTTGGGATTCTGAACCTGAGGAGCAGGTGCATTGTCTCTTTGAGGATTTCTGTCTGACATAGTCATTCTTTCCAGTATTAGTTCCACTGTTCTAGTCAAAGAATCCAATCTGGAATCTGTGGTTGACATAGAAGGTTCTTCTTTGATCGTGACTCTCCTTTCTGACCTCTGACATGCCCTTTTTGCCAACAGATTAGCCTCCACACTTATAGCACTTTTTTTCATGTCTGCTAAGGTGGTAGAGTTTCTTTCTCTTAATTGGTATGACATATCAACATCAAATCCGTCAGGGAATTTTATCAACGCCAGCCCCTGTGGAGGTTTAATTTCAACTGTAATGGCATTGTACAAATTATTAAAATGGGTGTAGTAATCTTGTACTGACTCCCCTTTATTTCTTCTTATAGTCTCATATTCTGACAGTATCTGGAGAGGGTTTTTCTTTACCTCCCATCTGTCAAGAAAACTTCTTTGGAACACGACAAGGTCAGGGATTGAGGTGGCGGGTAAAGATTTGAACCATTTTTGACATCTTCTGTCAGACTTTGGGCGAACAATCTCATTTGGACATCAACTTCGTCAACTTATTGCAAATCAAAGTAGTCATTAATTTTGTCAACATGTTGTTGGTCATTTAAAGGTCCTGTTGCGTCGAACTGTGGAAGTCTTGTTTGATAATCTTGGGGCATGCCATGCAGCGGCGCAGCCAACACTAAAGGGGCATATTGATCTACCATGATGAGTGGAGGAGGTGGGACGACAACTTGGATGGTCGGAGAGGTAGCGACTGAAGACGAGGACGAGGACGAGGAGGGACTAGATAGTAATGAGAGAGCGATCTGAGGTTTAGTCGTGGGAGACAAAACTTCAGGGGTTCGAGGTTGCAACACAGTTGGATCAAAGATGATTTCAGTCATGAAACTGTCAGACCGGGTTCTAACCAAACTTCATTGTGGAAAAGTATCGAGGTCCAAGTTTTGAGAGGCAACCATTTTCTCTGAAAAGGAAGGAGACTTATGAAGGGGAATATGACTCACTGAACTGGCAGCTAAGGTCTTTCACCTGAGCAACTGTTCAGGGTTATCTATCGCTGTCAAGGGTTCTGGGTCTGGATGAGATCGAGTGTGAACTTTCTTGGGAGCCAGAACTCTTTTTGGTTTTTTTTTATTTTTTATATATATATATATATTGTAATTTTGCGGGTCTGAAAATAATATGTACAGAGTTAATCAACCTCTAAACATTACTTTCTTCTCAAATTTGAATTTTCTTTTTAGGGGAAAGAAAAGATGAAGTTATCAATTTTTTAGTTCTTCCCCAGTATGGTCGCATTATGTTAGCACTTGGTAAATTTCCTAGAGGTTGAAAAAGAAGAAATCTACAAAGGTAACTTTATCCAACTGCTTTTAAAGCTGGGATCTAGCCCTTCCAGCTTCAGAGAGAGATCTCTCTATATTATTTAGCTTTGTTTTTAATTCAGATATTAGGCTAGGTAAAGAAAACTGTAGGTTTTGTTGTCAAAGTGTTTTTGAATTGGTTGAGACAGTCTACACATCCATTGGGATATGGGGTCTGTATTTAATTAAATATGAGATACAACCGAAAATGACAAAAGAAGACTTCCACAGGGCGAGATAATATACTCACTGGATATTTTAGTAGCTTAAATGATGGACAGAAGAAAATATAAGAAAGATAAATTCAACTAAGAAGCAGTTAAGAATTTCTTAATTGAAAACATCAGAAGATAAACATCTAAAATCTTTAGAATCGGAAACAGGGTATCTAAGATAAATCCTGCAACATACGTTACTCTTAAATATTAGTTTCAGAAAACAATATGATCACAAAGCAAGAAAAACATTCAACTTAGCAAATCAACATCACCAGTGAATACACGCAAGAATCCTGTAAAAGTGCCTCCTTTTTATTAATGGCAGATCTATTCAAAAATAGTACAGTCTGATAGCAATAGGGTGTGGGAATCAACAACCCTCAATACTTTGAAAGGTGAAGTATTTATAATTCAAGTTACAATTGTTCCTGTCATAACTGATCAGGACGTGCTAATTCTATTTTTAGACTAACTAATTTAACTAATCAAAACTGCTTGATGACTTGGTGCAATCGCACGTGGAAATTATGGGTAGACCATTGATGAAGCCTTCGCATGAACTCATCTGACTGGACAAGTGACTGGACCTGGACAACTCATTTGCTAATCGAGGAGATCGCAGAGTTCCTCCCATCTGAGATGACTAGGCACAGTGACTTTGAGCAGTCTCCGATACACTTTATCCATCTCTGTATACTTAGCGAATGTAGGCTTAGTGAGGAATATGTATCGAATATCATGTTGGATACTGATGTCCAACTGCAGAGCATCCAGGAATGCTTTGTCGGTGATGCTCCCTTGTATAACAACAAACTTCGAACTATCTTTAGACACTTCAGACCGTCTCTTTTTGTAATATGGGAGTGTCATCAGTTTATCATTAATAACCTTCAGACTGGGGAGACCTTTCTTCTGGAGAGCCTCTATCTTGCTAAAAAACCTTTGTACTCCTTGGTCCATGACCTAAACCTTTTCTTCCAGCTGAAGCATTAGAATTCTCTTAGTCAAAACTCTTTTTACCTCAAGTATGGTCTCTGTTCTGTCCTCGATCTTTAGTTCTTCTAGCTCTTCTCTAGTTTTAGAATTTAAGAATCTGATGATCTCATTTGCTTGTGTTGGCATGTCTCCCAACTCTATTCTAATCTTCTCAATGGCCTATTGGCTCCTCTGGACCAACTCATTCTGCTCAAACATAATTTGGATCATTGGCCATATCTCATTTATGGACTTTATGATGTCTGTCCATACATTCTCTTTGACCTCAGCCAAAGTCTTCCCTGCCACTGTTTGCTTTTAGAGCTGCCGTAGTTCTTTCCTGAGCTGCTCAGTTACCCAATTTTCTTTGGATAGACTGTTTTGGAAAAAGGTTTTGAGTTCCTGGAGGTTCTCAACTTCCTTTTTCAGCTTGCTGATTTCTGTCTCTTGCAGGTTCATCTTCTCCATGGATTTGGCAAGGTCGGTTGTCCCTTCTTATGGTGTCACTGGTGTTGCAGATGGGATTGTTGTCACTGCTGTTGTGCTTGCTCCTGAGATAGGAATGGCACTCAATGGAATGACTTCCATTGGATTCATCTGCTCCTTCTCTTTTAGTAATCTCTCCATCTCAGCCTCCATCTCTTTGAGTTGTGCATTATGCTCCATGAGTAGCTTGAGAATTTCGTCCTTCTCGCCTTCCTTCTCTGCTATCTCCTTAGCCTGTGAGTCTTCTGTGGGAGGGAGTTTCAACTATTTCCTCAAGGAAGCGATGTTAGCATTCTTTTTCTTTATCATCTCCTCTACATATTTGACATTCGAAGTATCATAGCCAATCTTGAGGACCGACTCCTCCAAATTTTTGATTCTATTGTCCTTCGTGAAAGAAGATATATTCTCCAGCTTGAGCTGCGTTTGAGTATTGTTCAATGATACCTGACATTTTGCTGCAGAAGCTGAAGCATGTGCCAATGTGTGGAAAACCATTTCCCCTTTTTGTTTGTGCAGATCCATCTGATATGCTGGGTGCACGTCCTTCACCTGGAATTCGAAGGTGGCCCTCTTGTAGTCTGAGATCACCTTGGGATCCGGTACCTGCACTTGAAGGTAGGCCATGTGCATCCTATCCTTTTCTGTGTCAAATGCAGACAACAGCCTGTGTTGTGCGGTTGATGACTACTTCAAAAACTGGGCATAAGTACTGCTGGTGAGGGTCTGGTTCCTTTTCTTGATCAACTCGTACTTCTCGAAAATGCCCAACTTGGGCCCAGTCTTGCCTGGCTGAGTGTCCAGGGGAGAATCTGTGGATTTCTTCGGTACTGCTGGGGTGATTTATTTGTGCTAGCTCAAATCGAAAGATGGAATGACAGGCTTGGTTACTGTGGTAGGCGGAACTTCTAATTCTCCAGTTGGACCAAGAACTGTGGTTGTCTTGGGCCTCTTAGTATGCAACTGGAACTCTTCGGACGACACCTCTGTGACAGGTGGAGATGATTCTTGTCGAGGCCTCTTTTCTTGTCTAACCTATGGTGTAGTATTTGGAGGTATAGTGATTAGGGGAACCTGCTGTTCCACTTCGATCAAGGTGTCAGGCACCCACACTGTCTGATTTGCAAATTTTTCAATCTCAGGCTTAGACTCATGCACATAAGGGATGTTTTTATTTTTCACCCGCATTTCTGAAATGATCTCGCATGGATCATAGTGCCATGGGAAACTTAAGAAAAACTTCATCTCTCTCAGCATCCAGTCCACTTATTCTCCGGCACCACGACTGTTACAGATGAAAGAGCCTATCTGCCCCTTGATGCGCAACTGCTGCTTTTTCTTCAATGAGATGAAATGAATGTCGTCTGAATTTATGATCTGTCTAATATACTCTAATGCAAAGATTCTTACCGGCACGTACTTTGGAAGCTTGTAGGGTGCCAATTCGCACCCGAAAACTCTGATCTCAGTGTGGTTTTGATACAGGTACCAGTGCCCTGTCGTTGCGTTGTCTGAGAGATGTAGAATTCTCTAGACCTCGTTGTTTATTCGTGGCTCAGGCCTGCCGCTCAACATGCTTACCACCGGGTGATAGAAAAGATCAATGAAAACCTTGAAGCTATACTCTGTGGAGTTATGTTTCAACAAAGAAGTCCATGTTGTGACTGGCTGAGGCCTTCCATCTGCGTCCATCTTCTGCATGGAGAAACTGAATTTATCTTCTTGGAAGTAAATGGAAAAGTATGCCAGTATAGAAGAATATCTCAACATGCCCTCTATGCCAAAATTCACGAACTGTTTGTGAATATTGTCAGCCGAGAAAGTGTTGTAATTAAACTGTGTTGTGGGTTTTTCATCATTGGACAAAATGGATAGAAAACCCAGGATGGGCTCATCTACCCACTAGTTGAAATAGTAACCTAACAGGGCACAAAGAGAGGAAATTACTTGGTTTCCCTTGGTGGAGAACATGGATGATGGGTAAGGGGGATTTGTGGAAGGGAATTGAGCAGAAGTGGGAAGGAAAAGTTTGAATATCTGAGCTCTTTGGGGAAAAGTCATTTTTTGATACAGCTCTGTAAGGATTTCTAGGTTGAAAGGAGCTGCAGAGTCTACATGGGGAATTTTCATCATTTGGTCAATGTCTTCAGGAGTGATGAAGAACAAGGTGTTTCCGGACGAAGACACAACGACTCTCTGTTCGGGAATATAGTGAGCTTGGCATTTCAGCGCAAATTCAGGGAAATGGTGGATCTAGGGAAAGAGGTAAAGGGGTAAATTGGACTCCCAGAGTCCAATTTCATAGATTTGGTCCAGGAACACCTCCCAGAGCCATGACTGGAGGTCTGAAAAATCGAAGTCGCAAATGGTATCTACGATCAATCTGTCTTTGTCGACCAATGGGATTTTGTCCAGGTCGACAGGAGGCGGGAGAAAAGGATTCTCCTCTCTTTCTTCTTGTATTGGCTTTGGCACCATCTCTGCAATAGTACCTGCAATAAACACTAAGTTAGTGGGGTCGATTGACTGTGGATGAAGGTGACGGAAAAGCAATGGAGGCGTAAGAGGTAAAATTTCTGGTGCGAGGGACGAATAGTGAATGAAGGGGGAAAACGGTAGTTTTATTTAAAACTGGGGTCGGTTGGGCGTGGGAGACAGGTCAGCAGGATAACGAGTAGGTTATCCCGTAATAAATGGACAATGGACCACTTGGGGGTGAGATGGTAGGTGACGGTGGCCAAAACATACAGACGGGTGACGTGGAGGCTAGGGATTGGAGGTAAAAGTCACAATAGGGGGCCAGTAATGAGTGAAAAGGGAAAGGGACTGACAGCAGGGACTGACAGTAGTTATGGGATGGGACATAACTTGGGAACAAACGGAACAAGTGGCATCAGTGGAAGATGACGTCCCTGAGTGATGGAGGCTGTCAGATGGCATATGGTGAAAATACTTTGGGAACAATAGATTTGTGCCACCTATGACAAGGGGCCTGCCGGAGGGAATATCCATTCTGGACCCCCCCCCTTTGGTTAAAAGAAGAACATCAAGGGGGGTCCAAAAACCATCTTAGACCATTGATCTGCGCGCCCATTTCCTAGCCGCAGATCTTAGCACGATCTTTATCTCTCATTCCAGACCCCCCCCTCCATTAAAGGCAGAATGGACGGGTGGGGTCCGGAATCAAATCTGGGCCGTGGATTTACGCGCTCGTTCTTGGACCATCCAGATCTGTTTGATTCTTATTACCGATTCCGGACCCCCCCCCGATTAAAAGCAGAACGGTCGGGGGGGTCCGGAATGCTCTGTGCGTCGTAGATCTGGGCGCCATGATCCGGACCATCGAAAAGTACATGTATCATAAATCAGGAGAAGAGAAATATGTGTTGTGAAAACTTAGGATAGGTGTAACTTATGGGTTTTTCCCAAACTTTTCACATAGGCACCACCAAGGGACTTCGACCAAACTATCCTTTAGGCATTTGAGACATGGTGTAAACTTTTTCATCGAGCTGGATTTATTGAGGTGAAACGAATGAAGAAACTAACCTACATGCTAACCTATCTTCCTAGGACAATTAACCCAGATTAAACTGTTGGGTTAAGAAATTACTCTACCTAAGGGCTATCTGACCAGGATTGGACAGTCTGGTCATATTTATTCACTAATCTAACCTAAGGGCTATCTGACCAGGATTAGACAGTCTAGTCAGATTTATTCACTAATCTACCAACATTAAATTTAAAAGAACTTGGCCATGCTTGAAAGGTATGGCCAAGTTATTGTTATTGCATGGGGATTTTATTTCAATTCTTTTATGCCCTCTTTTTTTTCTTCTTTTTCTTCTTTTCTCTTTGCAGAATGAAAAATCATTTGTCAACCAAAATACTAGAAAAAATAATATCCCAGTTACCAGTTGATTCCCATAACTTATGGGGTGATAACAGGTTACACGTGTGCAGGCCGCGTGTACCTCTATGTGTCCCGATAATTATCGTCAAGCAACAGTCAAGGAAAAAACTGGTATAAAGAACCAGGTTCCCTGCTAGCTCTGACCTAATAGAAAATAGACAAACAAAGAAACATAAAATCTAATCCTTTAAACTACCCAAAAACCTCAACTAAATCCAGAAACCCTAAGAGTATCTTCCCCAGTGGAGTCGCCAATTCTGTTGTTGGGAAATAATACCCTACAGACTAGCAATCTAGGGTTAGGCTTGCATGCAGATCATGACCTTAAATAAATCACTTTCAACCTATCACCCCAAAACTCAAACCCCTTTTTCACACACAAGCATGGAAAGGACCTACTAACCTTTTTATTGATGTTTGGTGTAGATCCTCCATTGCACTTTGTCCGCTTGCTTACGCTGCTCCTTCCAAAGACAATCCTGCAATCAAGACAAAACACTATGCATGCATGCTATTTTTCTACTTGAGGGTTAGAGATTAAGCATAAATCGAATAAAACATATATAATTCATGCATTGGGACGGGAAAAGTATTCTTTATTATCTTCAAGATGAATCAACTTACAATCAATGTTGAGACCGACCACCGTTCCTTGATCCTGATCCTAGGCTCCTCCTCTTCTTTGTCCTCCAACTGCTTTGATTTAATTCTCCTTAAGCTTGAGGAAAAGCTAAAGGGTTGGGAAAAATGGATTCGGCAATTGGGAAGAGTTTCTTTGCTATATTTTTCCTCCTCCAAATGGTACCCCTACCCCTTATTTTATAGGCTAGAAGGAACTAGGGTTTTGGATGAACTCTCGGCTATGCATGGCTGGGAGTTTCAGTTAACTGACCCATAGATTTTGTCCTGTCGGCAACTTTCCTGTTTTTGTGTTTTTTTAGGTAAACGTGGGCTGTAGTGGGCCTGCTAGCATTCACACGCGGGCTGTAGTGGGCCTGCTAGCATTTTCTTTTGGATAAACGTGGGCTATAGTGGGCCTGCTAGCATTTACTTTTTAAAAATGGAGGTTTTAGAAGAGTTGTTCAGTAGTTTTTTGGCAAAGAAGGGATATGAGTTGGCCTGATGCCAGGTAAGCATGTGTGGTGCAATTTAGGTTTATAACAGAGAGTGAGGCTTCGATGGAGAGATATTTTTTAGGCTAAGTGGCTTTTTTCCGGTCTTAACTATCAAGTGAGGATTTGAAAATTGGTAGATAAAGGCATCCAAACTTTTCTCCTGCTTCTCTAGTTGGGTAAGAACGAGGAGTTTGATCAAACCATGGTGGAAGAGACTATTGTGGGGCTTAGTCACATTTTTCCTCGCTTGAGAGGACATATTCTCCAAGCTTTTGAGAAAATAAAAAGGAAAGTTCAAAGGTTTATTGAATAGAAAATGAGCCAGCAATCTAAAGTGACAAGCTTTGAAGGTGGATTATCTACCTTCACATGTAATTAACCTTGTGATAACGATGAGGGGATTGACCAATTCTAGATTTATCCACTCCTTAGCATACCCTTTCTCTTCTGAAATGCTCTCGAATTTAGGCTTAAACACCCTGTTGTAACTTGAGTGCGACAATTGATGATTCTTGAACCACCTATCTCCCATTCTTGGAAGTTTTTTTGCAACAACAATTGACTCTTCTATGACTGCAAAATTGAGAGACCCTACATGTGCTATCTTTCCATCAAAACCCACTACGAATTGCATAGAAAGACCATCATCATGGCCTTGCAAACTCGACAGAAATGGCCCCCAACCAACATGCAAGAACACTTCCCTGCACTATGCGAATTCTGGAATGGCAAACAAGTCTGCATAGGAGGATGGTTTGTATCGCTTGGGCATTGTGACAGAGTTTGAATTCACTAAGAAAGGGTGAAATCGAGCCATGCAGAGACACAAATTGGGCACGGTCTAAGTGCAATTGGAATAGAGGGAAAATTTTACCAAGCAAGGCTGCAAACAGGCCTAGAAATGGCACGGGTTTAACACAGTCCGAGTGTGATTAGAACAGAGGGTGAATTCCACATAGGTTGGGTGTGATTCCCTAATGCAGGGCAGATAAAATGGCAAGGGAAAATGAAACAATAGAGTGCCCAGCCTGATTTTTTCTCCTCTTATGGTGGAGTATGTTGCCCACATGTGCGTGCGAGCTGCCATGTGTGGGAGATTCAAATTTGATGGAAAGATTGGGAGAAATGGAGTGGTGCGTACTTAGATCAATGTCCAAGTATTTTGACTTGGACATTTGATCATAACCATATGAAGCATTTGTTAATCAGTGCCTGCAACCAAGGTAATTAAATATAATTGAATTCCAGTTACCTGGAATCTAGGATAGAGACTGGTATGCAATGCAATGGTACTTCAAACAACATCTCATCTGACACCTCATACGATACTTCATTTGGTACCCCTGTGTTAAGTGATTTTTCGCCTCTTATAATGGATAACCTACAATTTTGAAGTGTTTTTGACAACCATAGTTGTTAATGAGCAGAGGCAGAGTGCTCCATGCTCACTCATTCTTCTTGCATATGACATATAATGTCAAAACCTATAATGAACGGGTTATAGCAAGCATAAGTATTGTCAAACCTACAATATGCAACTTGTAATGGAAGATAACTAATAAAGAGTGGTCTATTAAATAACCAATAAAGAGTGGTATGTTAAGAATGAGTTAGTAATGTATAGCACATAGGAGTTAAGCATTTAAAAATAACATGAATATCAATGTAATAACCTGTATCATGGTAATAATACAAAAATTCTTGCAAAGACTCTTTTCTCTAGGAAATGATCATTTGTCAACTCATGAGCCCCTCCCCCACACCTAAGTATTGTGACACTTCACAATCAAAAGTATAGGAAACTAATCAGTATCCCCCAATAGCTGAATATTTACAGTATGTCAAGTGTAAAGATGAAATTTCACAGATTGGTCTGATGAGACAGTTAGGAGATGGCCCCACCTATAGGATAAGAGATCCTATATATAGATAAGAAGAGGTAGGCAAGAGAGTTTAAAGATAGCCTTAAATCTATTTCCCAATGGCAAGTGTATGGAGTTCATTAACCTTAGCTTAAACATACATACTTCATGTCATCTTTGTCTGCAAGTAATGTCATACATCAGGACAAGTTTAGATTTATTATTTATTTTTCTCAGATCACCATCCTCGCTAGGTAGAATGCCCTGCTACCAGCAAGCCTGTTTAGTACTCTGACGGGTTTACCTAGTCATACCATAGGTCGGTACCCACTGCCAGTAGACCTGTTCATTATCCTGGTGGGTTAGCCTCTTAAACCCTCAGAGACTAGCCCTCCATATTTTAAGATATTTAATATAAGATTGCTTATGCAAGAAGATGGGGGTACAACTCTGAAAACAACTTTTTCTTTCTTTTTTTCACTTGGGATGGTATTTATGTTAGAGGATGACTTTCCATTATATTATTTAGTGTTATCCTGATGTAAGGGGTACTTAAGTGGACGTGGCCTACCTAAAGATATGATATAATCAAGCTATTTAGTGTGTAGTGGATGGTACCATTTGAGAAAGAACAAAAAGGTATCTCTAGTCTCAACTTACTTTCTTCCTTTGTAGTTATTGGGATGTTTCCATGGCTAACTACTAATTAGACCTCCTTGTTACTCTTTGATAAAGACACTTGACTCACTTACTCAGGTTTCTTGGAAAAACTATACAAGAGACCTCTAGGCTTGATAGCTATGGTATCACTTCCTTATACAGTGGTGAAGAGTTTCAAGAGCAACTGCTTTAGAATTCCTTAAAAAAATGAGAATTCTTGCAAAAATATGGCTAAGTACAGTAAGTCAATATTCATTTGATGCTTTAGTAGACACAAAATTCAAGTGTAACAATGTTTTGAAGAAGGATCCTTGAAACTGTGTACTCCTCGTGAAATAAATACTTACTAAAAATATCTAGAATTGCCTTATTAACAAAATTCAAAAACTATTTACATATATATAGTAGGA
Organism: Picea engelmannii; assembly: GCA_009831015.1. Taxonomy (NCBI): domain Eukaryota; kingdom Viridiplantae; phylum Streptophyta; class Pinopsida; order Pinales; family Pinaceae; genus Picea; species Picea engelmannii. The sequence continues at coordinate 574,093 of ML796857.1, forward strand.
AATTCAAAAAAAAATTCAAGAACAAAGGGGAAGCTTCCCCATCTACTAAGGCCAATGCCTTTTCAGTTGACATGACCTATATTAAATCCTCTCTAGAATTGGGCTTATGATAAAACTTAAGTTGATGTCCATTTACCAAAAAGGAGAGTTGTCCATCGTCAATTGTTTTAATTTTTACAGCTCCATTGTCATATACAGTGTCTACCTCGTAAGGGCCCAACCAACGGGTGGTAAGTTTTCCTTTGAAGGTTTTGAATTGGGAATCAAACAATAGATCCCAATCACCAGGTTGGAAGTGCTTCTTCTTAATAAACTTGTCATGCCACTTGCTCCTCTGGTTTTGGACCAATATTGTCTATTGGATGGCATCTTGCTTGATTTCATCCAACTCATTAAACTGCAGGGCTCATTGCTTCTAAACTTCATCCAGGTTCAATCCTAATTCTACAACAATACGAAAGGTCCTTACTTGGAAATCTATAGTTAAAAGTACTTTTTTCCTGTACACTAGCTCATAAGGGGTATGTCCAGTGGTATTTCTCCAGGTAGTTCGACATGCCCACAAAGCCTCTAGGAGCCTATTAGCCCAATATCAGTGATGTAACTGAAAATTCTTGGTACAAATGGCTTCCAGAACTTTGTTTGTGGACTCTACCTGACCATTGGCTTGCAGGTGGTATGGAGAAGATTTATAGCGTTTAATCCCATATTTCTCTATCAGCTCTTTCATTAGCTTGGAAGTGAATTGAGTGCCTTGGTCGGTAACAATTTCACGAGGGACACTGAAGCGCGTAAAGATGTCTTCATAGATTAATTCGACAACAGTCTTCTCTGTAGCCCTAAATAGGGCTTTTCCCTCTACCCATTTGGTGACATAGTCTGTACAAACTAAGTTATAGTTCTTCCTATGAGACATGGGTGAAATTGGTCCTACAAAGTCGAGGGCCCATTTTTTGAAGGGTTATATCATAACTTGGGCTTGTAAAGGCATTTCCTTAGCTGATGTAGGTCTTCCTATCCTTTGGAAACTATCACAACTTCTCACATACTTGGCAACATCTTTAAAAATGCTAGGCCAATAGTAACCTGAATGTAATACCTTATATGCTGTGCGTTTTTCATAGAAATGGCCACCACATGGTCCATCATGACAACTTCGTAGTATTTCAGGTACCTCGTCCTCTTGAACACATCTATGAATAATCAAATCAGGACCTGTGTGAAAAATATCATGACCAACCCAAGAATAATTAGCACTCTATGTAATAATTTTTCACTTTTCATGAGGTGACAAATGAGACGGTAACCTCCTAGTAGCTAGATAGTTTGCCATATCCGCAAACCATGGGGTATTGACAGAGAGGGAAAAAAGATGCTCATCTGGGAAACTATCATCTACAGGGGTATCATCATCGTCATTCTTTATTCGGGAAAGAAAGTCAGCTACTACATTATCCTTCCCAGGTCGGTCAAGTACAATGATATTAAATTCTTGCAATAACAAAAGCCACCTAGTCACTCGACCATTAGTTATAGGTTTGTTCATGAGGAACCTAATGGCTAAATTATCGGTGTATACAAATACTTCATAACCTGTAATGTAATGATGAAACTTGTTAATAACATGAACAACTGCCAAGAACTCTTTCTCGGTAACAATGTAGTTCAACTCGGCAGGGGACAAGTTCTTGCTTACAAAATAAATGGCATAGGACTACTAGTCCTCTTTCTGCCCTAATACCCCTCCTATTGCGGTGTCGGAGGCATCAGTGGATATATGAAATGGGAGAGTCCAATTGGGCCCTCTAAGAACTAGTGCCACAGATAGCTTAGCTTTCAGGGTTTCGAAGGTAGTTTGACACTGTTCAGTCCAAACAAAATCAACATCTTTGATCAATAATCCAAACATAGGTGCAACAATCTTTGTAAAATTTTCAATAAACCTCTGGTAATATCCGACATGTCCAAGAAATATTCTTACCTCTTTCTGAGTCTTGGGGGGTGGAATTCTAATAATGAACTCAATCTTTGCAGGATCGACTTTTATCCCTTCAGATGAAATATGATGACCTAGAACCACTCCTTTTGTTAACAACATTTTGCATTTTTCATGGCTTAGAGATAGGTTCATTTCCTAGCATCTGATGAGGAATTTTTCTAAGTTGTCTAAGTCTTCTTGGTAAGTGTTTCCATAGACTGTGAAGTCGTCCATGTAGACCTCCACACAATCATGAATAAGATTGGAAAATATCCCTAATACTGCTCGTTGAAAAGTGGAAAAAGCATTACACAATCTGAATGGTAAGACCCTATAGGCATAGGTTCCCCAAGGAAAAGTAAAGGTAGTCTTGTCCTGGTCCTCGGGTGCTATAAGAATCTGATTGTACCCATTGTACCCATCTAGAATGGAAAAATACTTCTTTCCAGACAAGGTATCTAGAACTTGGTCAATGAAAGGGAGAGGAAAGTAGTCTTTTAGAGTGGCTTTGTTGAGTTCTTAGAAATCAACACAAATTCTCCATTTCCTGGTCACTTTATTTGGAACCACTACAAGTGGGGATACCCACTTACTGACGGAGATGGGATAGATAAATCTGACATTTAACAACTTTTGGATTTCCTCCTTGACTATGTCTTTGAGTGTTGGGTTCATCCTTCTCTGGGGTTTCCTAACATGTGTTACTTCCCCTTGGGTGTATATGTGATGAATGCATGTGTCAGGGTGTATACCCTTCATGTTTGTATTCCCAGGTGAATGCTCTTGATTGTTCTTTAAGGATATCTACTAATTGTTTTTGTTGGTCTGTATCTAGCCCGAAGTTTATATGTAAACATTTCCTTGGACTAATCTCGTAGGGCATAGTATGAGACATGGAAAACTCATCTATCTCGAAAATAAAAGATGTCGAAGACAAAAAGGATGGATCCAATTTTTCTTCAAATTCTTCCCCAAACATGTACTCAAATTGGGGAAAAGACTGTGGAAAATCCACACATGTGATAGCAGAAATGAATTGGTTTAGCACATTTTCTGTTGTGTGCTCCTGAAGTGCCCATGCATGGTCACTTAGTAATATGGGTTCTTCCTAGTCCTCATTCTCATATGGACATTCGAGCCACCATATAATCTCCATAATAGGTTGAGATGGAGGGTAAATGGTGAGTTTCTGGATAAAGAGACCATTCAAGATGGTCATTTCTCCTTCTCTACAACCAATAAATACATTGGATGTGGCTAGCCAAGGTCTTCCCAAAATAACGGGATGGCCTCTGGCAGGATACTTTGAATGAATGACAAGAAAATCTACGGGGTACTCCCATGAGGCTAAAGTAACCATGACATCATCTAAAATCCCTTCAGGTATAACCCTAGTCTTATCTGCTAATTCCAAAATGGTTGGGGTAGGCCGAAGAAGAGGTTGTAACTGTAATTGTTCCAAGGTAGTAGCGGTCATAACATTGATGGCTACCCCTAGGTCTATGAGAGTGTTTCCAATGGAGACCTCATTAATGGTTATGGTCACTATGGGGTTTCCTGGATTCCCATATTTTGCTAGCTTTGGCTGCTTTGATATGTACTCAGAGAGTCCTCCTACCAAATGTACTGTAGGAGAGTCCTTTTGCTTCCTACCTGGCTTCTTAATACACAATTCTTTGACTACCTTACTATAGATTGGAATGTCTTTAATGGCTTGAAGAAGAGGAATCTTGACACAAATATTTTTCAATTAATTCAAAATGTCAAATTTTGGTCGGGTGGTAGGTTTCTCGATAACCAATCGGTCTGGATAAGGAGGGACCTTCGTAATTTGTGAAGGTTCATTTTGGGGAATCTTGGGTTCTTGATTCTTCGGGATAATAACATCTTCCCACCTAGTGTCATCCGTGGGTTGTTGGGTGGTTTCTTCTTCTTCTTCTTCCTGGATGACCACTGAAGGTGTCTACCTGTCTAGAAATTTTCCCGATCTTAGTTGAATTTCCTGTAATGGAACATGAGTAATAACATATGTCAGGAAGGCCAGCATCTCAACATTGTTAAGAGGTTGAGGGGGCTTATTATTAGGATTTGACACTGGCTATGCTGGTAATAGTGTTGGTTTTGGGGATCTTGCATTTTGAAATTGTAGCGGTTGTTGTTGTGGGATAGGAGGTAAAGGTGGTGGAACAAAACCTGGTAGGAACTGTAGAGTGTTTGATGAGAACTGAGGATAAGGATGGTTGTACATAGGGATAGGTGGAGATTGAGGGTTTCCTAGATTGTGTCCTCCCCTCCATCCTTGAATCCAAGGATGTTGGTACTGAGTAGACTAGTTTTTCCAACCCGGTGAGTTCCATTATTGTTGTTGTTGATAATAGGGTGGAACTTGGGATTGTATATATGGTTATGTGGGCTGATTCCTAGGATGCCATGGCCTCCTAGGTTCATAAGAAGACTCCCCAGGGTCTCCACTCCTATATATGGCTAATAAACCATGCAACGATGGACGTTTTTAAGTCACATGGTCTTCTATACAGAAGCCACAAACTGAAATGTTATCTAGTGGGCACTCCCTTGAGGAATGCTTCCTCCTACATCTTCAGAAATATATGCTCATTGCTACATTTTCCTCCTCTTGTTTCTTTTTGAGTTTAAGGGTATCCAACTGGGAACCTATTGTTCTTAATATGTTAGTCTTAAAGTTTTCTAAAAGGTTCCCTATCTCTGCTCTCGTGATACCACCTGAACTAACTAGTTTTAAGCTTCTATTGTAAGGGTCCCAAACATTCTTCCCTATTTTGGCTCTACTCCTTGAGTAGTTTTTACACATTTCACATATTTCAAAAAATGGTTTATGAGAGATGTCACCTGATGCCATCAGGTTAAGCATCTATAAATATTATTCTGAAATTCCCTTAAGGAAAAGAGCCCTAATTGCATCCTCTGGGAGGTCATGGTATTTTGACTTCTGGGAGATATAACCAAATCTTTCCATATAATCTTTGAGGGTCTCATCTTATAACTATTGGATTTTAAATATGTCATTACGAGACTCTTTGGTCTTGCAATAGTCTTGGTACTTCTTAAGGAAGATGTCTTTCATGGCTTCCCAAGATCTAATACTGGATTCTCCCAACCCCATGAACCATCTTAGTGCAGAGTCTTTGAGGGTGGTAGGAAAGAGTTTTAATTTCTGGGCATCTTGTATGTAGTTGTAGCTCCTACAAAAGATGTCAAATTCAAATAGGAAGGTGTCTGGATCTTCACTGTTTTTACCATAAAAGGTAGGCAGTGCTGAGAGAGGAATATTCTTCATGTTGACATTTGGAGTGGTGTCTAAAATCGGAAATCCGAAGGTAGTTTCAGTTTGGTTTCCAGATTCTTCTTCCTCCCCATGTATTACATTTTTATGGTCCTCCTAATCACCCATATTGGCTTGGTTTCCAAAGAGAGAGTACCTAGGTGGTTTTATTTTTGAAGAGAACAAGGTTTCTCTTTGATGGAAAGGTCTTCCTATTGATTGGATGTCTGGGACTCTACTCGAGCCGGTTGAGATTATTGGTGCCAAATTTTTTGTGTCAATTTGAGAGATGATTACATTAGTTGAACTACCAAACAAAAGATTCACCTATTCATGGTCTGTTATATCCTTAAAATTAGGGTCCCCTAGTGGTGGTGTAAAAGAAAAGGTTGTATTGTTTGGTTCTGTGGAAGACTCGAGTGGTCTTGCTTTCTGTCCTAGTATGATTGATGCTTCAATTTCTTGTTCTATAGTGCTCCCTATGTTAGTCCCTTTAGAGACTATTTTATCTCTTTGGGTTGAGCTAGCTCCTATTTTTCGGTATCGGTCTGCGGATTTTATAAGTGGAACGTTCCTTCCCCCAAAGAGATTAGAAGGAACCTTGGTTGAAAGGTATGATTTTGATTTAATGTATCTACCTTGTGGGTCTCTAGGCCTATTCATGAAAGAAAGCAACAAAAAAAGCTACCATTTGATTCCTAGGTCTATTCATGAAAGAAAACAAAAAGAAAAACTACTATTGGGTTTTGGGGAACCTGCTATAGCAGATGCGTAGGTTCTTACCTTTCATCTTAAAGTTTCCCCACCAACAAACTAATGATAAGGTCTAAGGATGATCTAATTCCTAATTACTTCTTACCTTAAGACAACTCCCTGGCAATGACGCCAAAATGTTATGTGTTTTATATGTACTGAAAAAGACACTAAACTACCCTCAATTAAATTGTCAACCCGGGGTAAGTAAACTTAGAGTTGTAGAAAAATATATGCCAAAGGTAGAAGGTTGGTAGGAGTGTAGACTGACTAAGGAAAGCAGTTGTCTAAGGCTAATCTACTCAAACAAACTTATCTAATGAGAAAACCCTACTAAGCAACTTGAAATTAGGTAACCTAAGTACTTTTGGGCCAAAGACTGATGAATAGTTCCTAAGAAAGAAAGTAAAAACTCTATGTGAGGCAAACAATAAGCAAAGGCAAACTACTAAGCATAATAAGCAAATGACAAAAGAAAACTTCTTTAACTTGCCAACCTACATTTAATGAGAAACTACCATATGAAAGAAAATAAATAAGAAAGTAATCAAAAACACCTATCTAACCTATTAAAGTAAATAGACAAGCAAGCAAAAGCACCTAACTAACCTACTAAAGCAAAAGACAAGTAAGCAAAAACAACGAAAGCAAATAAGCAAGTAAGAAAAGACTTCTCATTGAAAAACTACCTAGCCTAAGAGGCAAGTGGACTAAATGCCTAATGAAAAACTATTTCTCTTATGTGAAAGGAAATTTAAATGCTCAATACAATACATGAAAGGAAATCTATTCTACTGAAAGCAAGAAAGATTGACAACTAAACTTATGAAAACAAGAAACTATCTCTTCTAATCTACGAAAGCAAGAAACTATCTTTAATCTACGAAACACTCAAATGTAATGCTGGTGGTTGTGTGAATGCCTTCGGTGGTGATGGATGATATCTCGATGACACTTAACCACAAAGGATAGTTCTAATGGTATAAGCTCAATACTAATTTCAATGGAAAAATGAAAGGTGTGAAGTAAACAGTCCAATGCAAACTTAGACATGATAAAAGTAATGTTAAATACCCTGCATATTCATGTATAAACCATCAACAACATAATGAGATCATCATTATCTAACTAAGGAATTTAATTGCATATGAAAGGAAATTGCGTGAAATAAAACTACAATATGTCTATTCTAACCATTCAAACTAAAATAAAGAAATAATTAAAAACAGAAATTTAAAGCATGATATTAAAAAGTAAATTGACAATCTAATTTAACCAACAACTAATTAAATGAAATCTATATAAACTGAAGTAAGCAAGCTATGACTAGAAACTGGAACTAATTCTATCTATCCATCAAAGATCCTTGTCAAATGAAACCCAAATAGAACTTTGTTTTATTCTAAAAACAACTTTGTTTTAAACTTGATTGTAAGATCAGAAATAAAAGTGCAATCTGATATCTAGATGCATATGGAGTTAGTGTAGAGACTTGCAAGTCTATCCCTAGCCTACAAAACTAATTCATGCTAACATAACTCATCACACTAACCTACAAAAGAACAATAAAACAATTAAATCACAGCTAGCTAATTAAAACATAAAACATGCATATACAGGAAATAAAAGACAATTTAAATTATGAAATGTATAAACAACACATTGATCATCACCAGACTACTGGTGGGCCCCCCAGCAAGTCATGGCTACCCTCTACAATCACACCACGAACTTCAGCAGGATGAATTCACCATGAAAGTCAAAAACACAGTTCTGGCATTATTCTGGCTATGTGAAAAATGAAAAACAGAGTACAACGAGTTTATCTCCAATGTGATGGATATTCTACTTGCTTAACAATATAATGACCATCCTAGTAGTATTTATAGGTTTAAAACCTAGGTGGTCGACCACAAGAGGGTCGAACCACCTCTAAATTCGGCAATTTACAATAAATGCATCCATAACTAACAAAATGGAGGAAACCAATAACCGCCCTCTTTGGACAACTGAAATCGAGTTGTCTTGAGCTTAGTAGCTAGAGGGGGTGATGACAAACAAAACCCATGTGCCCAATTTGTCCATCACTGGCCACCAATGCCATAACTGGCAACTCGCCTTGCGTTTTTGTGCAATACTGGGTGTCGGAACGAGTGCCAGATCAAGTACCGGAACAAGTGCAGGATCAAGTGCCAAATCAAGAAACATGGTGTGTTTTGCCCTGTAGTAGCATAAAAACATGAATTAACTCTTGGAAACCATAAAATATGATAAATTAAGCTTGATTAAATCACAAAACACGAATTATACATACCTCATGCTGATTATATCATTTTATCATAAAATTCTTCAAAAAGCTCCTTTAAAAGATAAAAATACATATGTACATATGGAAAAACGTGTATAATAATGTCATGAAAATGATCATATCTCAGGCCCAACAGTAGCCCAAACGAAGATCAAATTTAGTAAAGAATTGGGTGCCACTCAATTCATCCAAGAGGTCATCAATGACAAGAATGGGAAATTTGTCTTTAATGGTAAGTTTGTTGAGGGCACAGAAGTCAGGACACATTCGCCAAGAACCTTCTTTCTTCATGACCATGACCACAGGAGAAGAGTAGGGGCTTGTACTTGTTATACACATTTTTGGTTATCGAGATGATATTATGATCATGTCATGGTAATGGAAGATCAAACTCTTTATTAAGAACAATTTCCAGAAGAAGGTTACAGTTGTCATTTTCTCAAAAATCATATTTTGGGACAAGTTCGCAGGTTGCATATATACCATCCTGCGAGAATCTTGATGTTCGCATGTTGCTTTCGTTTGGATTGCGAACTTCTCGCACTGTGTCCAAAGCCAGGGTGAGAACTTGTTTCTAAAGAGGAAAATGAATCAATTCTCTATCCTTCTAGAAGGAATCTTCTAGAAGGATGAGTTGGAGTTCGAATGGTTGGAAAAATACTGGCTTTCCAGATATCTTGGGATTATTCCCTATCCAAGTAACTAATAAATCTTCTCCTATATATTGAGAAGATTACTCATGGAAAGGGTTAAGAAGTGAGAAGCTAAAAGAAGAAGCAAGAGATTGATTGGGGAACTTGTGCAAGACTGTGTGAAGGGTTGGAGCTACAGCAGCAAGACAACAGCAAGGTCATCCTATGTGTTTCAACTTCTTTATACTTGAGCAAGTGTGTGTGTCAAAGCTAGGAGCCATCGAAAGGAGATCTACAACATCAAGGCTCAGGTTGTATATTTCTCTTTCAGTTAATAAAATACATGAATATGTCCCTTTCCCATAATGATGATGTCATCTTATTACATGATTCCTTGATCACATGCATAGACTAAATATTGAATAGATTAATGCTTTTGTTGTGATTGGTTTGTGTTGTTGTGATTGGAACAATGCAAGAGCATCGGAACAGAGCGAGGAACAACAGAGATTGAAGGAGAGCGTTCATAAGGTATGTACTTCATCCATTTCTCTTAGTTCCATTCAATAATTAGATCTAGGGAAAGAGTAGTATTTTGTCACGTTTTGTTCCAGATCCAGGTGGATCTTGGGGAGATTGGTTAGTGTCCGCACCTACGAATTTATCCATAACAAAATTGGCGACTCCACTGGGGAAGATAGCCCTCTGTTTTTGGTTTCTTGAACTTGTTGTGGCCATTTGATCTCATTGCCTTTTTCTCTTGATTTGTAAACTTCTGAGTCTCTAGGATACCCTGCGAGACCTTCTGGGTTGAAGAATCACTTGGAATTTTGCTTGATTTTTTTAAATTTTTCTTTACTTACAGGAATTCTCACACTGTGCTCGTTATCAGCATGCGAGAATCCTTTTAGTTCACAGTCTGAGTATATACTCCAGTGCGAACTGTTCGCGGATTGCACACTGCTGACCTGCGAGAAGTTAGTCTCTCGCACTGTGTCCAAAGCTTTCCTGCGAACGGATTTTGAAAATTTTTGGGAATCAAGTTTTGATTTTTTCAATAGCTCAGTAAGGTTGGTTTGAGTCTGTTTGACACTTCATCTCACTGGTTTACACATCTTCTGCTTCATTTGTTTCCTGGATCTGATCTAGGGTTTGTTAATCTTGTTCTTGCTTTGGTCACTTGACTTTCATCCTTTAGCCCTTGTTTACATTTTTTCTTCTCTCTGATTACTGGAGTTGAATGTGTTATGTTGGTTAAATATCAGTGATTGATTGGAAGTTAAGATTTTGGTGTTTCTTAGTTGATTGTTGTTTCAAAAGGACAATTTTTATTTGGATTAAGAGAATCCTTGGTTTGCTTTGTGTTCTTACTATCATTGAAAGCTTTGGTTGGGTTGATATTGATGATTTGATATTGATGACTTGATTTTATTTTCTCTGTTATCAGAGTTCTTCTTGGAAAGTGAACCATTTGTTTTCTTTCAAGTCTTTTGTTTTTGCTTTTGTTGAAAACTTTGAAAATCAAACTTGTACAATTTTGGAGCATTGAAGTTTTGAGAAAGACATTTAGAAATTATTCATCGATACATGATTATTTGTCTTGATTCTTTAAGGAAATTGAGAATTGCATATGCATTGTAGTGATTGCATTTGATTCGGAAATCGTCTTCTCTCTCCCATAATTAGGATTCATCGAATGAAAAGATTATATTTCATCATATCCTTGCATACTTTGGGTCAGAGTCACATATCATGAGTTTCACTTCCATAGCCTGTGAGTAAACAACAGCCATTAAAAAAATTTTGCGCAATAATTAAAAGTGATTTAGTAACTTTTTCTAGGACTCATTTCACCAACATATAGCTAGGCTAGTGCTTTGGAGTAGGAAGAAAGACACACTCTCCAAAGTTCAAAATACACAATAGCATCTTGAGAATAGGGAGTGTAAATTTCCATTGGCTGCATATTGTCCTGGGAAGCCCTTCTAACACAAGGGTCAAGCATTAGGTCGCATTGGTGTTGGCAGAGATACTAACCTGTTGTGTTAACATCAGTGTAGAGATTGCACG
>ML796857.1:604547-620781 GCA_009831015.1 Picea engelmannii
TATATGGTTAAATTGCTCTATTACTGATTCACCCCCCCTCTCAGTAATCCAACATCTTGTGCACACAAAGTTGCTCAGAGTGCGAACAACAGTAGAACACAACAAAATTTTATGAGTCTAAGTTTAATAGAAAATTTGCATAGTATTGGAGGGAAGGAAACACACAACCGTGACAGAACATTAATTAAAATGAATTCAGAAGGGTTTGAGATGAAATAAATACAGTCTAAACTACTAAAACTGAGAGAATCTCAGAAATGAATTATGGGTTTTACTTCCTCCGACTTTAAACAAATGAAAGTGAAAATACAAACTTTCAAGAACGCATACTATGAGGAGAATAGACTCATAACACCACCAGATTGATTTTGTCATGAATAATCCACAAAATCCTCTTCTGTAGTTATATATATATTTATTAATCTCGAATTACAAAAAGGGTCTTCTGAGCAGAAGGCAGACACATTTGTAGAATTCGAAAATGATCAGACTTCTGTATAATTCTACAAATAGTATGAGGTTACAAAAAGGGACCGATAATATTAGGTCTATTGTCTTCGAAGTCCCTTACCTCTATTACCTTCTGTCCAAAATTACTAAAATGAACTTGATTCTAGGAGAAGGCTCATTTCAGCTTAGCTATTTCCTCCTTTAAAGTATCAAGCCAGACAGGCTGATTCTCTCCAACGCTTTCAGCCACTTCAACTACGGCTTCTTGTTTCGGTCGCTTGCTCTGTTTCTTCTTAGCAGATTTGCGGTTGATGACTAGGTCCCTCATGATAGGATTTAGCATGAATTCTGACTTGGAATCTATTATATGTTCCATGTGAAACTTAGTCTCTAGGATGCGTATGACTACCTTTTCCTTCATATTCACAGGAAAGTCTTTCATGTTGCTGGAATAACCCGTCTTGCTGGATATAGTTTTGTCCATGTGCCCCAATTCTTGTAAACACTACAATTTTCTCTTATAGAGCTCAGAAAGTAGAGAGAATTGGAAGATTATTCCAATTATAGACAAGATGATGCTTCCAACTTGGGAATTGGTAATTATATAGTTCCTAAGATGAATTATTGACAGAATTCCATGGAAATATGATGGTTTCAATGCGTGGTTAATCCTTTTCAAATGATTAAGTTGTTTGAGTTTGTTATGGAAGCATTCACTGGACTTCATGCAACTGTGAAGTACCAAATGAGTGAAAACAGGGTGGTCTGACTAACTGTCATCCGCTCGCGAATGGTGGATTTGACATAATGAAATGTGTGATGTCAGGACTTTGGCGATGATGTAGTTCATGCTAAAATTCACAAAAGTCGAGTTCTATCTAAAAGTTTGTCGGGGTGATAACACCTGAAACTCAGACAAAATAATTATGATGTATAGATTGAACCAAATTGATTATTGTTCCTCTTGAATTGTGGAATTAGTTAGCTTGATAAGTTTCAATGGCTACACTTTTTCCAGAATTAATAACGACTATATCAGATTGTGCCGACGCACGCTCCCTACACAACCCGCAGGTCGGAAGGTCCACGTCGACGCAGGATCTTTCCTTTTTCCATGGCCCAAAGAACTCTAAATGGATATTCTATTTCCCTATCGGGAAATATGCACCCACAACAACTCTCACGGGATCCCCTCTTTGCACTCAGGAGATTGGACTTCGCAACTTCGCGAGGTCAATGGTCAAGCGTTAGGCTCTCGAATCCCCGAAACCCGACAATAGTCAACATTGACCTTTTCCTTCTCCTTTTTGGGGTTTTCCCTATTGTGATTTCGACACTCACAATGTCAAACAACTTGTTTTACCAACCCCCGAACCCTGACTGGCCAAAAATCCGATACACTTTCGAGTTTGACCTTTCAACCCTACGTCACCTCTGTCAGGATTTCGGACTTCACGGTATTGCGAATCCTGATGCAATGATTTCGGAACTTTGTCCCATGAAACCCCAAAATGGTGTGCCACCTGTCCACTTCACTGACTTCTCTGTGGCCCACACAATCCCTTTAGCTTTCAGGATATCGTGTTTCGCGATTTCATGATTCCCGTTGCAAGATTTACAGAATTTCAACCCACGAAATTCCGATATGGAATTCACGAGTAAATCCGATAGCCCTTGTGGCTCGGATCTACGGTCCTACTCCTACTGAGATTTGAACCTTTAGGGAATACTCATAGTACCTCCCCTACTCCTCCATGAGAGCTAACGGCCCATGGGAATTTGCGAACTCTCCTCAGAGAATTTTCGACCATCTGTTCTTGCTGATGATTTCTGCAAAATGAACCAAGTATTCCTCTGTGAAAACTTGTCCACCCGCACACAACTTTACAACGCTTGCAAAACACTCCACGGCACAAACTTCTTGTGCTTTTGTTTGACAATTTCTCGAAGGTCCTATACCCCCTGAGCTTTCTCTCAGTGTCAAGGTTTAAAGGAAGAACCTAGCACACACTCCTTGCGGCAACCTTCAAACACCTCCAAATGTTTGAAATCATTTGACTTTGCGCACACCTGCAACAGCAGTATCCCAATACTTCACTCAGGTTCGCAACCCTGAGGCTTCACTCTGCCTGCACACTCCTTGCATGGCTCCTGTACCCAACTACACCTTGAATGAACGAGAACAAAAGCTTAACTACCTGAGTCCTTTGTCAATGCACTCCTTACGGGCACTTCAACTGCACTCCTTGCAGGAACTCTGGCTCAGATAGAGAAACAATTGAAACTCATTCCTACTTCCTTTTAGACTTCAAACTCAAACATGAAATCATATACACAACATATAAAGCAAATGCATAACAGGAAGCAAACATCCATGAGCATAACATCAATACATAGAGATCAAACACGAAAAACCATGAATTTGGATCAAACTCTTGAATTAATCCAAATATCTATACATGGGTGTTCTTACACATCTCTCTGCGTGCTCTTCTCTTCAATGCTGCTTCTTCTCCAATAATGTTACAATACACAATGAGGGTGTCTATATCCCGTTTCCCTCTTGCGCTCTAAACTGTCAAATCTAAACATTCAATTCTACCTTCTTGCATTAACTACTTTAAATTCCTTCTACATACTAAAGATGAGAGAAAATCGCTCAAGGTTCATTTACATTATACAAGTGAACTTCATTAAATTGCCACATTTATTTTCGCACATCAACTCCAAGAGAAATTCAAAATTTGTGCTGGCTTGTCCAGCTGTCCGATTGTTTTTGCGCTGGTTCGCTTGACGTTGGCGATGCTCCTGCATCATACTCCCTCGCTTGAAAACTTTCATGGGCTCCTGTCCATCAGCTCATGCATGGTTTGTCCATGCTTCTGTATCTCTACTTTTCTCTCCCAGCTGGCATCTTCAACTGGATGGTTCTTCCATTTGACCAGATACTCAAAGTATTGCTTTCTCCTGGTCCTCTTACTCACTCTTTTATCCAGTATGCATTCCATCTGTGGCTTATCTGCCACTGGAATTTTCTTTGTCCACTGGATCACCGGCTGCTCATTTCTAGTCCCCACCTCCTCATCTTTATATGGGTACAAATCCGAGATATTGACTATCGAAGAAATTCCGATCCCATCGGGTAATTCAATCTCGTAAGCGTTTGCCCCAAATTTCTTCAAGACCTTACATGGTCTGATTTTCTTCATCTTTAATTCATTATACGTTCCTCTCGAGAACCTTTCTTTCCTCAAGTGTGCCAGAACCAAATCAACAACCTCAAACTGAAGTTGTCTCTTATGTTGTTCAACTCTACGCTTATACTCCTGGCTTGAATTCTGAAACCGCTCCTTCACCCGGCTGTGAAGTTCCTTCATTGCCTCTACGAATTATTCTGCACTAGCGCTTCTAGTCACAGTTTGTTCTGAATCCTTCAGTTCAAAAATTCCTCTCAGCTGCATGCCATAGACAACCTGAAATGGAATCTACCCTATGCTCCTGTTAACTGAGTCATTATAAGCAAACTCTGTCTGTGGTAATATGTTGTCCCATTGGCTGTGGTGCTCTGTCGCCAAGCTTCTCAGCAAGTCTCCTAGACTTTTTTTTACCACTTCCGTCTGTCCATCCGTCTGAGGATGATAAGCTGAACTAAACGACAAATTAGTTCCCAGCTTCTTCCATAAGGTCCTCCAAAAATTCCCTATGAATTTGGTGTCTCGATCCAAAACTATGCTTCTTGGTAAGCCATGAAGTCGAATGACTTCTTTGAAAAATAGATTCGAAATGTGAGTTGCATCACTAGTTTTCTGACATGGAACGAAGTGTGCCATCTTGGAAAATCTATCCACCACCACAAATATTGAATAAAAAACTCTTCGTGTTCTTGGCAACCCCAATACAAAATCCATGCTAATTGCATCCCACGACCTCTCTGGTATGGGCAATGGTTGATAGAATCCCGCATTCTGCTTCCTCCCCTTTGAATACTGGAAAATTCTATATCTATCCATGAATCTCTTGACATCTTCTCTCATTCCCAGCCAAAAATATGACTCATTCAATTTTGCGAATGTCTTGTCGTGACCAAAGTGTCCTGCCAATCCTCCACTGTGTTTCTCCTTCAACAAATTCTCCCTCATGGAGCATTTTGGGATACATAGTTTATTACCTCTAAACAGTAATCCCTCCTGGATCATGTACTCTATCCACTGGCTTCTGTCTCTGAAAATTGGATTCTCAGCTGCTTCATATGCCTCCTTAAAATCCTGATCATTTGCGTACATGTCCCTGAGATCATCAAAACCCAATGTTTTGACTTTGAACTCTTGCAACAAAAAACACTTCCTTCTCAAAGCATCAGCCACTTTGTTAGTAGTACCCAAAATATGTTTAATCACAAAAGTGAAATTCTACATGTACTCAACCCATTTGACATGTCTTTGATTCAACTTTTCTTGTTGAGTCACAAACTGCAATGCATGATTGTCACTGTATAAGACAAATTCCTTCGGAATCAAGTAATGTCTCCATTTCTTCAATGCTTGAACAATAGCATAGAACTCCTTATCATAAGTGGAGTACTTCACTTTTGATTCATTCAGCTTCTCTTTGAAGTATGTTATTGGCCTGTCTTCCTGACTTAAGACTGCCCCTATGGCAAATCCGCTTGCATTGCATTTCACTTGAAATGTCTTCTGGAAATCCGACAACACCAAAACTGGTTGTTCTGTGATCTTCCTCTTCAACATATTAAAAAAAATTTCAGCCTCTTCTATCCAGTGAAAAGACTTGTGCCTTTTCTTCAATGTATCCATCATTGCTGCACTAATTCCACTAAAATTCCTGATGAATTTTCGGTAGAAACTAGCCAATCCGTGAAAACTTCTCACCTCAAATATATTCTTCGGTGATGGCCAATTCTTGATTACCTCCACCTTATTTGGATCCATCCTCAACTCATCTGCCGAAATAACAAACCCCAAGTAGATGAGCTCTATCTTCATGAACAAGGATTTCTTCATGTTTATCAACAACTTCTCCTGCTGTAATCTCTGCATCACTGTAGCCAAATGCTTCAAATGTTCTACCACTGTTTTACTATAAACCAGTATGTCATCCAAATACACAATGACAAATTTCCCGATGAAC
This sequence comes from Picea engelmannii, assembly GCA_009831015.1. NCBI lineage: Eukaryota > Viridiplantae > Streptophyta > Pinopsida > Pinales > Pinaceae > Picea > Picea engelmannii. Next base: position 610,146 of record ML796857.1, read on the forward strand.
TCCCTTAGGACTTCGTTCATCAGCCTCATGAAGGTACTCAGTGCATTTGTTAAGCCAAACGACATAACAAGCCATTCATACAACCCTTCGTTGGTTTTGAATGTTGTCTTCCATTCATCACCTTCTCTCATGCGGATTTGGTGATAACTTCTTTTCAAATCAATCTTTGAAAAATACTTTGCTCCACTCAAAAAATCCATCAGATCATCCATCCTCGGCAATGGAAATCTGTACCTGATGGTTATCTTGTTGATCACCCTCGAGTCAGTACACATCCTCCAGCCTCCGTCTTTCTTTGGACTGAGTACTGTCGGAACAACACATGGACTCAAGCTTTCCCTGACTAAACCTTTGTCCAACAACCCCTGGACTTGCCTTTTAACCTCTTCATTCTCTTGCGGCGTCAACCTGTACGCGGCTTTGTTTGGAAAACTGGCTCCTGGTATGAGATCAATGTGATGAATCACACTTCTAATTGGTGGCAACAAACGAGGTAATTCATCCACTACTATGTCAGTGAACTCTTCCAACAGTTCCTGAACCTCTTCTGGTAAATCATCTACCCTTGTGCTAGTCAGAACAATCTTCCATTTTCTGACCACAATGAACTGTGGATCCTCCTTCCTCTTGACCTCTATAAGAAGTTCCTTCCCACTCATGAGAAGTACTGTGTTTCTTACCTCTGGCTTCACCTCCTTATCCTTGATTGGAAGCAACATGTGTGTCCTCCCATTCTTCTCTAGGGTGTATGTGTTCATTCTCCCATCATGAATCACATTTATGTCATATTGCCATGGTCTACCCAGCAATAGATGACAAACATCCATAGGAATGACATCACATAAGATCTTATCATTATATCCCCCTATCTTAAATTCAACTAAACATTGTTTAGTGACAGTTACTTGGTATCCTTTTTGTAGCCACAAAACTCTATATGGGCTTGGATGATCAGTCGTCTCCAGCTCCAACTTTTCTACCATCTCCATAGAAACGAGATTATCCATGCTACCACTGTCTACAATGACCTTGCATACCATGTCCTTGGTCTTGTAAGCAGTATGGAAAAGTCTGGTCCTTTGGACTGAACTCTCCACCTCCTTCTCGGGTGTCAAAAGGACTTTTCGCATCATCAGCGATCTTCTGCCTTCAGCGTCTTCTGCCTCAACATCCCGCCTCTATGCCTTGGTGATGTGAGCTTCTCCACTTTCTTTCTTTTTGTCTAAACACTCGTAAGATTTGTGCCCATTCTTCCCACATGTGAAGAATGTTATTACTCCACCTCTTCCTCTTCCTCTACCTCTAGTACGAGGAAAAGTGTTATTGTCAGAATAATCTCCTCTCTGCTCAGTATGATGTCCTTGTTGTTCATCATATTGCCCTCGCTATGAGGTTCCACCTCTCTCAGTTTGAGTCTGAGGTTTCTTCCAGTCCTCCTTGGGCTTTTGATATTTATCCTAGGGAACTGATTTTCCTCTGGGCTGACTTCTGCCTCGGCCTCTCTGACTCTTCTTTCAGCTCAGCTTCTCTTCCACTTTCAGAGCCATCTAATAAGCATCTTCCACAGTTCAGATGGTTACCATGCTCATCTCATCCTGGATATCATATCTCAGGCCATTCATGTATCTGGCAACCTTCTCATCATCGCTCTCCTGATGACCTACCCTAATGTTCAGCTTATAGAAATCCTCAGTGTATTCTTTCACTGTCATCAGCTTCTGTCTCAGGTTCTGCATCCTCCTAAACAAAGTAATTTGATAATCCCTGGGGATGAATTTTGCCTTCATCTTCGCGATCATTCTATCCCAGCTCTTGATCTTCTGCTTGCCCTTGCAGCATCTGTCAGCTTGTATTTCATCCCACCACAATGATGCATGTCCCTTCAATCTTGTGATAACATTCTTGACTTTCTTGTCTTCTTCAACATCTTCATAGTCAAAGTATGTGTCTAGGGCTCTAATCCAGTCTAGAAGCTCCTCTGCATCCAGATTTCCCTCATAAATTGGAATGTCCATCTTTGCTCTTGCACCAATTCTGGCAATAGCTCTGATCAAACGTTCATTTGATGCATCTTCAGCTGTAACTTCTTCCTGTTCAGCCTCAACTTCACTCTCGGAATCACTAAGATCCCCTGCATTGACTATGCGTCTTTGTGCTATCTCCATGTCTAGCTCATAGATCACGCATCTCTCTCTCCATGAATGGATCAGTCATCTGCCTGCCTCTTCTCCTTGGCATTTCCCTATCCTCTGGTGGATCATTTGTTTGCATGTCCCTTATCCTTGGTGCCATGGTGAATTCGTTTCTTCTCTGCTACAAAAAGCAAAGAACCTTTATGTGCTCTGATACCACTTTGGTGGCAACGCACGCTCCCTACACAACCTGCAGGTCAGAAGGTCCATGTCTATGCAGTATATTTCCTTTTTCCATGGCCCAAAGAACTCTAAATGACTCTTCTATTTCCCTATCGGGAAATCTGCACCCACAACAACTCTCACGGGATCCCCTCTTCGCACTCGGGAGATCGGACTTTGCAACTTCACGAGGTCAGTGGTCGAGCGTTAGACTCTTGAATCCTTGAACCTAGAAAAAAGTCAACATTGACCTTTTCCTTCTCCTTTTCGGGGTTTTCCCTATCACGATTTCGGCACTCACGATGTCGAACAACTTGTTTTACCGATCCTCAAACCCTGATTGGTTGAAACTCTGATACACTTTCGAGTTTGACCTTTCAACCTTACGTCACCTTTGTTGGGATTTCAGACTTCACGGTATCGCGAATCCTGATGCAATGCTTTCAGAACTTCATCCCACAAAACCCCAAAACAGCGTGCCACCTGTCCACTTCACTGACTTCTCTGTGGCCCACACAATCCCTTTAGCTTTCAGGATATCGTGTTTCACGATTTCGCGATTCCCGTTGCAAGATTTACGGAATTTCAACCCACGAAATTTCGATATGGATTTCACGAGTAAATTCGACAACCCTTGTGGTTCGGATATATGGTCCTACTCCTCCTGAGCTTTGATCCTTTAGGGAATACTCGTAGTACCTCCCCTGCTCCTCCGTGAGATCTAACGGCCCACGAGAATTCACGAACTCTCCTCAGAGAATTTCTGACCGTCCATTCTTGCTGATGATTTTTGTGAAATGAACCAAGTATTCCTCTGTGAAAACTTGTCCACCCGCATGCAACTTTACAATGCTTGCAAAACACTCCACGGCACAAACTTCCTGTGTTTCTCTTTGACGATTTGTTGAAGGTCCTATACCCCCTGAGCTTTCTCTCAGCGTCGAGGTTTAAAGGAAGAACCTGGCATGCACTCCTTGCGACAACCTTCAAACACCTCCAAATGTTTGAAATTCTTTGAATCTGCGCACACCTGTAGCAACAGTCTCCCAATACTTTGCTCAGGTTCGAAACCCTGAGGATTCACTCCGCTTGCGCACTCCTTGCACGGCTCCTGTACCCAACTGCACCTTGAATGAACGAGAACAAAAGATTAACTACCTGAGTCCTTTGTCAATGCACTCCTTGCGGACACTTCAACTACACTCCTTGCAGGAACTCTGGCTCAGATAGAGAAACAATTGAAACCCATTCCTACTTCCTTTCAGACTTCAAACTCAAACATGAAATCATATACACAACATATAAATAAAATGCATAACAAGAAGAAAACATCCATGAGCATAACATCAATACACAGATATCAAACATGAAAAACCATGAATTTGGATCAAACTCTTCTATTAATCCAAATATCTGTACATGGGTGTTCTTACAAAACTCTCTGCATGCTCTTCTCTTCAATGCTTCTTCTTCTCCAATAATTTTACAATACACAATGAGGGTGTCTATATCCCGTTTCCCTCTTGCGCTCTAAACTGTCAAATCTACACATTCAATTCTACCTACTTGCATTAACTACTTTAAATGCCTTCTACCTACTAAGGACGAGAGAAAATCACTCAAGGTCTGTTTACATTATACAAGTGCACTTCATTAAATTTCCACATTTATGTTCGCGCATCAACTCCAAGAGAAATTCAAAATGTGTGATGGCTTGTCCAGGTGTCCGATTGTTTCTGCATTGGCTCGCTTGACGTTGGCGATGCTCCTGCATCATCAGACCAGATCAGTGCAGAATCCATAACAATGGAAGAGGCACATGAAATCCATAGCCAGCATGAGGAGAGCAGAAGGATGTAGGTCCATTTGAGCAATGAAGGAACAAATTCTAATGGACATGGTGATGAAAGGAATGAAAACTTGATTATGGTAGAGACCATTAAAAATTTGCAGAGAGATGGCCAAAGCCATAAAGTTGATAATGAAAAAATTATGAAATCCAAGGAACAACAAGATGACTTCAACATGAAGTTATTGAAGGGCTTGCACATAATAGAAAATAAATTGGACAAGGAGAGTAGCTCAAGCAAATCTGGAAGTCACAAATATTCAGAGGAGAAAGGAAATACAAAAAGTATTAGCAGACATCACCACTCTCCGAGGAATTCCAATAAGAGAGCAGGAAGCAACTCAAACCCATCCCTTGTCAGAAGGCGTAAGAGGTCTAGGATGGATGAACTACGAGGATAAATGAATAAATCAAACCTCCTACATTTGATGGTGAGCACAAGAAAGATGAGAATGCATAAACATGTTCGCTGGGCATGAGGAAGTATTTTCAATTGCATAACTATTCTTCTCATGCAGAGAGTAGAATTGCCATCTATCAGCTTAAAGGAAAAGCATCCATGTGGTGGGATCAGCTCATGCAGGTGCAACACCTTAATGAGAAAAGCGTTACTTGGAAGGAATTCAAGAAGTATTTTGAGAAGAAATACCTGACCAAGAGATATTATGACAAGAAAATGAAAGAGTTCTTTGAACTCAAACTTGGATGTATGACCATAGATGAATATGAAAGAAGATTCCTAGAACTGTTGAAGTACGTCTCTTTCATCAAGGATGAGAGAGTTAAAATTCAAATATATTTGAGTGGATTGCCATCATCCATTAGTGAAAAAATACAGTATGATGATCTTAAGACTTTGGAAGAGACCCTAAGGCAAGCTAAGTGCCTATATGAACAATAGAAAGAAAGGCCAACTTTTCAAAAGGTTCGAGAAGACAAAAAAAATTCAAAGTGGATTAGAGGAAGAAGGGATATAAGCCACCATTCTTCATAAATAATCCACAAGAGCAACAAATGTCTAGAGAACCTATAACGATTGACATAGGAAGTCAAAGGTCTTGGAAGCCACATATTCAATGTTGGGGTTGTAAAGGAGATCATAGGTTTAGATATTGTCCTAACAGAGGTGAAAAAGGGAGGATGGTTCACAATGTGTAGCAAGATGAAACAGTGAAAGACATGCGCAGAAATATGCCTAGGATCTATGTAGCCCTGGATAACAAACAAGCATAGTATCAATCACACATGATTGAAGTGGAAGGTATGATCAACAACCAAACCATTACTATTTTAATTGATTCAGGAGCTAGTCATAGTTATATAGATCTTAAGATGGTGGAAAGTTTTCATCTGCCAAGAAGCAAGCATGGAAAATCTTGGTTGGTACAGTTGGCTACAGGAGCTAAAAGAAAAGTAAGTGAGATGGTTAAATCATGTCCCCTGGACATGAATGGACTAAATACCATGGCAGATTTGAACATATTTTCTTTAGGTTCCTATGACTATCTAATTGGGATGGATTGGTTGGACCGACATCATGCTCTCTTAGACTGTCATAACAAGGTAATTACTTTCTTAGATGAAGAAGGGAACCAAAGGAAGGTACAGGGAGTTCCCAGGACAGTAACCATTAGAGAAATTTCAGCATTATAGTTGAAAAAGTGCTACAGAAAGGGGTGTCAAATATTTGTAGCTCATATGGAGGAGATACCTAAAGACAAGGTTCCAAATCTTGAATATTATGCAGTCCTGAAAGAGTTTGAATATGTATTCAAGGAAGTACCAGGACTACCCCCAAAGAGAAACATTGACTTTTCTATAAATTTAATGCCAGGAACAGCTCCAGTGTCAAAGACTCCTTACAGAATGAGTACTCCAGAATTGAAGGAGTTGCAAATTCAGCTCGAAGAACTTCTGAAGAAGGGGTATATATTACCAAGTGTGTCACCTTGGGGTGCTCTAGTCTTATTTGTGAAAAAGAAAGATGGAATGTTAAGATTGTGCATTGATTTCAGACAGTTGAATAAAGTGATTGTTAAGAACAAGTATCCTCTGCCTAGGATTGATGATCTTTTTGATCAATTAAAGGATGCAAAGATATTTTCAAAGATAGATCTCAGATCAGGATACCACTAGGTAAGAATTAAAGAGGAATATATCAACAAGACCACCTTCAGGACAAGGTATGGTCATTATGAGTTCACTGTGGTGCCATTTGGGTTGTCAAATGCACTAACTATTTTCATGTGCTTGATGAATGGTGTTTTCCGAGAATACTTGGATAAGTTCGTCATTTTCTTTTTGGATGACATTCTTGTATACTATAAGTCAGAGGAAGAGAAAGAACATCATTTGAGGATGGTGTTGCAAGTTTTAAGAGAACATCAGCTGTATGCCAAATTGAGCAAGTGCTCATTCTATCAGGATCGAATTAACTATTTGGGACATATCATTTCCAAAGATGGGATCATAGTGGATCATGAGAAGATAGAAGCAATCAGAGAATGGTCATCACCAAAGAATGTGATAGAAGTAAGATAATTCATGGGTCTTGCAGGCTATTATAGGAGATTCATTGTTGGATTCTCAAAGATTGTGCATCCAATCACTTCCTTATAAAGAAAGGCTGTGAAGTTTCAGTGGACCTTGGATTGTGAAAAGAGTTTCCAACACTTGAAACAATTGTTAACAAGCACTCTAGTTCTAAGGATTGCAGATCCAAGCAAGGACTTTATCGTATGCACAGGTGCATGTAAGGAAGGACTTGGTGGAGTCCTCAGTCAAAATGGATTTGTGATATGTTATGAATCCAGGAAGTTAAAATAACATGAAAGAAACTATGAATTGGAGTTGGCAGCCATAGTGCATGTCTTGAGGAAATGGAGACATTACCTCATGGGAAGAAGGTTCAAGTTAAGGATAGATCACAATGGTATGAAGTATTTATTTGATCAGCCAAACCTAAATGCTAGGCAAAGCAGATGGATGGAATTCCTAAGTGAATATGATTTTGATATAAAACATATCAAAGGAAAAGAGAATAAAGTGGCTTATGCACTCAGCAAGAGGGTGCATGAAATACATGCTACAACTATTAGCATGTATCAAACCGATATTAAAAGAAAAATCCTAGAAGCTGCGAGCGCAAACACGCATTACAGGGAATTGGTGGCAAAGTTGCAGCATGGTGAGATATCACAGAAGATGAACATTTTTAAGTTAGGGACAGATGGAATACTACTGCACAAGAATAGAATTTTTGTACCAAATGCTCAAGACTTGAAACGTTAGATTTTGTATGAAATGCATAACGTTCCTTATGCAGGACACCCTGGTTATCAGAAAATTTTGGCCATGGTTAAGAGCCAATACTTCTAGCCAGATATAAAGAGAGAAATTGTTGAATACATCACTAGATGTATGGAGTGCCAAAAATTTAAAACTGAGCATAGGCACCTAGCAGGATTGTTGCAACCTTTACATATTCCTGAATGGAAGTGGGAAGTAGTGACAATGGACTTTATTATGGGATTGACCAGAACAGGAAAACTGTACGATTAGATTATGGTAGTGGTGGACAAGCTTACCAAAGCTGCCCATTTCATTCCACTGAAAACTACTCATAAGGCAGCAGATGTTGCTAATATTTTTATGAATGAAGTGGCATGATTACACAAAATTCCTAAAACAATTGTATCTGACAGAGACCCGAAATTCACCTCAAATTTCTGGAAAGGATTATTCAGAGGATTCAGAATGAATCTGAACTTTAGTATAGCTTATCATCCTGAGTTCGATGGACAGACGGAGAGGGTGAATTGAGTGATAGAAGACATACTGAGAATTTATGTGATGGATAAACCATCAAGATGGGAAGACTACCTTCACTTGGTAGAATTCGCTTACAATAATGGGTATCATACATCGTTGAGAATGAGCCCATTTGAAGCACTTTACAGCAAAAAGTGCAATACTCCAGTGAGCTGGGATAATCCAGCTGATAGAACCATAATTGGGCTAGAGTTGCTCAAGGAGATGGAGGACCAAATGATAAAAAGTAAGAAGAATTTGAAAGTTGCCCAAGATAGGCAGAAAAGTTATGCCGATAAGAATAAAACCCATAGAGAGTTCAAAGTGGGTGATCACGTCTTTCTGAAAGTAAAAGCTAGCAGGAGTTCCTTGAAATTGGGAAGCTGCACCAAGTTGGTAGCCAGATTTTGTGGACCATTTGAAATCCTAGAAAGGATTGGTTGAGTTTCTTATATGTTTGCATTACCTACATCTATGTCTATTCATAATGTATTCCATGTATCATTGTTAAAGAAATACATACCTGATGCTAATCATGTTATTGATTGGAATGTTATTCAGGTGGAGCAAGAAGGCGCTTTCCAAGTGCATCTGATGCACATTTTGGATCAGAAAATCAAACAGCTCTGGAATCAAGCCATAGGGCTTGTAAAGTTCCAATGGACCTAGTACGGACCTGAGGACGCTACTTGGGAGCATGAGGACTCAATGCGGGCAGAATACCCACATATTTTTGAGAAATTCTGAAAGTTTTGTTGTAATCCAAGTGTATTATAGAAAAATGCAAATGTAATCCAAGTGTATTTAAGCTGGTGAGCTATTTGGACATCATTTTTGTAATATACCTTTCATGGCAAGGTGCACATAGGTATTGCGTAGTAAAGTGATGTAGTATGCACATTACTAGATACCGCGCACAGTAACTAAAGTGCATGCAACCTCGAAGACAATGGATACCATGCGCAGTAACTAAAGTGCACACAACCTGGAAGACAACAGATACCAAGTGCAGTAACTAACGTGCGCGTAGTATTAAGGTCAACAAACCTTTGTATATGATATGTTTCATAGGCTGGTGAGCCAGTATTATAAGCCGAGATGCTTATGTTTTGGAACTAGGCCAGAGCGCCTAGATGTTGAAGGCCAGTGCGCCTATTTTTGTATATGTCTCATGTTTAATATAAAATATACTGCTACGCACAGACCGACCATGATAAAAGAGAAGGGGGATTGAATTCCACCGGTTAGGGAAAGGGAGAGCGAAAACAAAATATTATATTAATATTTCTTTAAAACATAAAGTATGGATAATTATTTTATCCTAAGTCCTAAACTTGGGAACAAGTGGCCCAAAGTAACTTCCAGCATTACAAGTGTCAAGTTGGGGGCATGCATACTTATTGTCGAGACTCATCTCATTTGAAAAGAAAATCATTTTGTGGAAGAGTTTTTCTAGAAGGGAGGGACGACTTGTTCTTGGGGAAATTCTTACATTCATGGGGATAGATCATTCAACCATGATTCCATGTCTGTTTTCCATTCACACACTCATGTAGCTTCGAACATTCATATCACTATACCAAGAGCCCATATCCATAACTATTCTTGTCCGTGTGGCTGGTCAGGCCCATGGGAGACTGAAGAAGCGGGTTGTCAGGCCCATGGGAGATTGAAGGAGTGGGTTGTCAGGCCCATGGGAGATTGAATAAGTGGGTTGTCAGGCCCGTGGGAGATTGAAGAAGTGGGTTTTCAGGCCCATGAGAAATTCTCTAGGTGAGGATAATTGTTGAGGATTGACTTCCTAAGGTGGTAAACTACAGTTACAGTGCCTGGAGACTTCCGGTCTGACCTGTTGCTGAATCCCTAGAAGGAAAGTGGGGTAGCCGAGGGACTGTTGAGCAGAGAAGGTGCACACTTCCTTGCGTGGGACAAGCATGTGGGGAATGAGGGACTGTAAGTTGTTTGTTGAGAAATCACCATGAAGGAGTCTTTCATGTTGTCCATGAGCGTTATCCTAGTTAGAAATCCCTTAACCCGGGTGGAGTTCAGTCCTAGCTCAGGGGTGACTCACTGTTGAGAGTGATGAACAGTGTAGTCTAAGGCTGGGAGGTTCGTGGAAGGTCTGCACGCAGTTGGTGACATTCTTACCAATATAAGTATCAATTGTGTAATAAAATGACATGCTACATCATTATTTAATGTGATTGTTTCATGAGTTATCTACATTCCATGCTTTATAACTGTCGGTACACTTATGTACATTTCTCGTATATGTTTCATTACTGAGGTTGTTGTTATTTCGATACGAAGTTGCAAGTTATCATATGTATTGTCTGTTATGATTTATATGTAAAGCTTCCACAAGAGAGTTGTGTGTGGATGTGTAATTGCATGCAGTTCGATTTATATATATAACATAAGTGTATACGTTTTGTTTTAAAAATTTAAGTAGTATTACTCAGTGTTAAGAACCAAACATTAATATAGCATAGAAAAACCTTAGGAAAAGTACTCAATGCCTTGAAAAAGATATAATTTCAGATAATAAGCCTCTTCGAGGGGGAAACCTCCTTTTACCCCACTTAAATGTTCAAGTACAAGATGATTCAAAATGAAAATGTCT
>ML796857.1:624202-669737 GCA_009831015.1 Picea engelmannii
CTTTCAACATTTCTTGCCACCTTAAATGCATTCTCCAATGATTTGGGTTCCCAAAGGTGAACCTCATGTTGAATGTTATCCTTTAAAGTTCCCATGAATACATCAATCAAGTGCTCATCTGGAATATCGGTTACCTTTATATTTAATCTTTGGAAGTTCTCAATGTGCTTGGTAACAAAACCCTTTTGCTTGAGATTTATCAATTGGCTAAAGAAGGCATTGCTCCTTGTATCCTCATAGTGTGCTATCATTTCTTCCATGAAAATTGTCCAAGTGACGAGTGATTTTCAAGAACAAAGCCATCGATACCAAACAAATTGATTAGGTTCTAAATATAAAGAAGCAATTCGTACCTTTTGTGTATGTGGCACATTATGGAGATAAAAGAATTGCTCCATCTAAAGTATCCATGTGATTGGGTCCTTGCCATAAAACTTCCTCATATCAATCTTAGGAACATGGTTGGTATTCAAACCAAAGTTGGAGTTTCTCCATTCTTGATTCACCTTCCTTTTGTCCTCATCATGAATTTCATGGGATGCATTTTCACTTTCGGGTGTCTTCTCTGTTATGAAATTTTTCAATACTTCCATGATCTTAGCTTCCATTGAATCCATATTATTTTGTAGTTCATTTATGTCCCTAAAAATTTCTTCACCTTCATCAAGAGTCCAATTAGGATTTTCTGGAGGCTTCTTTGGTGTAGAAGGTCCCTTTCTTGGTGGCATGTTGGCCAAGTATCACTTTTGAATCTTGATTTTGAGGTGGTTCTTCTAGACAATATTTATTCTATTCTGCCTCCCAAGTTTCGACCCTTTTGGGTATGAAACTTTCTTTTAGGTAGTTCTCCGATATTTATTCTTTGTAATGCCATAGGTCTGATCAAAATTGGATGTGCCAAGTGGAATTTATGGTAACTTCCTCACAACTTGCTGATTTTTGTCCTTTCCAGGAGATCTCACTTGTATAGCATGCCTCGCACAAAATAATTGATATAAAATTTTGAAACTCACACCCAAAATGATACAGACTGTCCAAAATCAAATGAAACTAGTCCCACTCAATTTGGATACTCTAGCAAGAAGTTATGATTTTTTTACCTGGAACACCTTCTTGAGACTAGTCAATAGGACTAGTCAGATACCCTAGCTTACACAAGGTGTATATACAAATTTAAGATGAACCAGAAGCTGAAACGTTTACCACAGATACCTTACTAATTTATGTAAATGGCCTCTAGATTTTAGGGTCTGAAACGTTACAGAAAAATTTTTATAGCGAAAATTCTGCAATGACTCATTTCAGGATGATTCCAGAACCCTATCTTGTATAGGCTGTATCTCCAAAAGTATAAGGCCTCAGGAGCTGAATTTTGAACCCAACGTACCTTGACCTGTCTACTAAATAAATTCCAAGCCATTCCTTCTTAAACATTGTAGAAACAAATTTATCTCAAAAATTCCACGGTGTCTCGGTTGTAGCAGCAAAACCCCAAGACCTTGAGCTTTGATACCATATGTTAAGAACCAAACATCAATATAGCATAGAAAAACCTCAGGAAAAGTACTCAACGCCTTGAAAAAGAGAAAATTTCAGATAATAAGCCTCTTCGAGAGGGAAACCTCCTTTTACCCCACTTAAATGTTCAAGTACAATATGATTCAAAATGAAAATGTCTCCTTGGTATATATAGGAGACTAGGAGGTATAATTACAACTAATGGCCTAAATATGACATAAATAAAATAACATTCCTAATATAATATGCCCCAATTAAGGGGTAATGAGCCAATATTAGGGCTTAACACTCAGTATTCTACTGGGTATGTTACTGTGAGTTCCATAGAAAACTATGCAAATGTTGAAGAATATGATTCCAAATGTGAATCATACTTACATCCTTGTTGTTGTTCCAGATATGATTCATACTCACTGTCTTCTTGCTGCAAATCTAAAATATAATGACAGTCTCCCTACTCATGTACATGCAAATTTTCAAAATATGCTTTCATACGAATCCTCTTGCTAGCACAGATGTTCTCCTCAACTTCTTCAACATCTTCAAATAAGCATCTTAAGGATAAATATTTCATTTCGCTCAGGAGAAGGACAAGATCTGAATGCTGAGCCATCTCATAGTATACCATGGCAACAGTCTCAATATACTATGAGATGGATCATCATTCAGAGCCTTAACAACCAAGCTCTAAATGTTGAGCCTTAACAGGGGAAGTATTTTCTTTAGCCTCTTTCACCATAGTTTTCTTATATACAATGATCTTTTTATCTCTCATCCTATTCCTCTTACCAACATATGAAGATGCAGGTTCTTCTTATTTCCCTTTCTATTTAGGGGGTTGAGAAGGCTCATGTTGTAATGGCTTCTGAGAATGAGATAATTCCTTAACAGGTGCATCTGGGCCTGCTTTGTAGAAGAGGAAATGCTCCCAGGTCTGGTTTCTTTTCTTCAACTCTTCTATGACCAACACCTTGATTATTCCTTGGTGATAAACATTATAGTCAGATGTTTTAGGGTGTTCCTGAATCCGAGCTGACATCTTGGTGAGGAGTTTGAGCAAGAAAAAGGGTAAGTTCAACATATTCATCCCTGCAAGGTGGAAAAGGAATCTCATGTGGTATAAGAAAACCACTATGAACCTCCTATGACAGGTAAGATATATCATTATCATACTAAGAGGTTCAATCCATTCCTCTTTCAAGAGGATGCTAGGGATGCATTTTTTCCAATTGGGATCTCTACAGTCATCTTTGAGGAAGCTGTTGAGATCACCTCCTGAAATAACTTGTCCCTTGAACCATTTTTCACCTTCCTGTGGTAGCCGAAAAATATCTACAATTGAGCTCTTTGTAACTTGTAGCTTAAGGCAAAAAACATCCTCCTCCTATCCATTGAAAGATTGGGAAAACTTCTTGGCAACATCCTAGTTTTCTCCTCCAAGCCTGGTACAAAAAGGATACCACCCTGCTTCCACAAAAAGATGACTAACTCGGGGCTTGGCATCTAACAAATCTACACCCTCAGGTTCTATATGCTTAATGTCACCTCCCTTAGTCATTAAAAACAATAAACAACAGTCTTATGTGTATATGAGTTATCAAACATGGAAGGATTTATCTTACAAGTGTTCTGAGGCTGGAAAACCAAATGTATTTTGAATTGGATCTTTCCGCCAAGTTGCTCGCTGTGCAACAACTTATTCACCAGTAGTCATAGGTCTGATAACTACAATTTTCCCTCATTCACCTAACTGAGGATTAGAGAAACAAGTGGTTGAGTCTAAGTGTTGGATGTGTTGGCAGATACCCTGTCATGAATTTCTTGAAAATGCCAAAAATTTCGGTAGCATGCTATGCAACAGGTTTAATAGACCATTTTAAATAATGAGTAGTGACCTCGGATTCAGACTTAATATGTGGAAGATCTTTTAATTAGAGGCACTGACACCTAGGATGGATAGACATGAGACATGTTGCCTAAATATAATTCTCATGATGACACCCAAACCCTAAACATGATGTAAAAACCCATTTGAACTGATATCCATGCCAAACACTCATATTACATGACGTGGTCTATAAACAAGTGTAACCTTGGTGCTCACTGACATGACAACTAACGGACAAACCGGAAGAAAACGTGTGTGTGTTTTTCAGAGTATGCTTCCAGAAATTTCGGTAGTGCCAATGTTTTATGAAAAATAGAGCATGCTTCCAGAAAGTTCTGTAGTGCTAATTTCCAGAACTTAGAATTCACAACGCCTATTGGGTGAATCATACCTCAATTTTATGCGACCTATTGGGTGAATCATACCTCAAGTTTAGGAGTGTTTCCTAGGTGGACCCCTCTCTAGGTCATGTGGATAAAGTGGCATGGATGGGGGAAAGGATTTTGGGAATGGGGTTTATGACATACAAGGGATCATAGTGTCTCATGTATGGGTGCCTTTGTAGAGGGCATGTTGCACCTTCATTTTCAATGCATCCTCTTTCCAAGCCCATTTATTTCCATTAATTAATTAAGGTCCAAACAATGGGTACTCCCTATGGTTTAATCAAATAGCTTGGGGGGTAGTACCATTGTGTCACTTGAAGGGAGAGGTACACAAAGTGCCATGGGAGTATAGTCTATCTTGTAATGCACTTGTGTAAATCCCCCAACTACTGGGACATTTATACATGTGTGTTTGTTTTTGCAAGTCGTTGATTTTTTAGGAGATACATTTCATTGTTCTTAAGATGTATTTGGGAGAGCATATGGAAGGTTCATAATATGGATTTTATCTCTTGTGATATACACTACCTCTATGCCTTCAACCCCTTCTTCCCATGAAATGAGGGACAATCCCTTCTGGGACTAGTATACTCGAAAATCACAAAAGATTAGGAGATGAGGGGATGAAATGTGGAAAATGGAAAGTATGGTCAGGAATGGTATGATGACCTATCAAGGGGACCTCCCAACAACAAACCTATCCCTAAGTATGACCACTTACTAGGGAACAATGTCAACCACTAAGGTGAAATAGGGAAAATAGCATAATTTCCAAGTAGACATTACATAATCAAAAACACTTTTAAATGCAACAAACTCAAATGCCTCAAATATTGAAATGAAACTCACCACAATACTTGGCTTGTACCTCATGGAGAAATACCCAATGTCTTCCAGAAGCCAACTGATGTGGTGGATACCCTCATGTTGAACCTGAGACTTGTGGTAGTTGGGTGGGCCTCTATCTGTGCAAGTGGATGTTGTTAGCCATATGCCTTTCGGTACTCCATATCTTCAACCTGAGGGCCTCAAGACATCATCTCCTTAGTTATCCTTAGGAAATGGGGATAACATGATCAATTTAGGTCAAGGATTACTTCAACCACATGGTATTAGTATCAAACCCTAATCCCTTAAGATAATAATTCAACTCCCTAGAGGGTTTCTTCTTGACTCCATTTACCACTTGATTCACCTTGACCCCATTGCCCTAGTTGGATTCAACATTGATCTTGATATCCATCCATCACTTATTCTAAAAACCCTAAAAACTCCAAACCCCATTTTACTAAGGCTACTCCTAGCGTCATTGTAAGATCCCCTCCTTGATTGTTGATGTTCTTTTCTGTTTATTATATTTCAGATCTTTCTCCCAAGACAATTTCATACGATAATTTTCACACAAATAGGGGTTTTATTTTATTCAACACAAAAAAAAAACTATTACATTCTATGCAGATAACAACGATTTCATATCGCCCCCGTGGTGCAAAATAGTCGATGATGGAGTGTATTGTTAAGCCACTATGTTATGTGAAGTCAATGGTTTGAAACCTTGAACTATCCTTGTGTGTTGTGTGAGGGGCTGCATTTCATGCTTGAGGTTATAGTGGTAGCATTCAAATAACATGATCATGTGTCATGCAAGTACGTTCTTGACTAGTTGTTGATTTCCCCAGTCAACAAAAAAAAACAATGATTTCATATTAGCTATATCATTCTTGTTATCACACAAACTATAGGTTGCGAAAATATCGACCCAATCAACAATATGGTGATAAATATGGGATATTTTACCCACTGTCACCTTAGATAAACCCTCCCCTCTCTTTAGTGAAGGCAAAATCCAACACAAGTGGGGAATTCCGGGTGACCCTAGGGGGAAATGACATGGAAAGTGAGACTATGGAAGTGATTCCCATATAGGTCAATTTACTAACTGGAATATGTCATGGAAATGATTCTTGGAAGTGATCAATGGTTTCCAAGAGCTCGAGTACCTGCAGAAGATGATTATACCTTCCCGCGACACATGAAAATATGAGATACAAGATAAACAATCCAATGGAAAACAAAGTTAATCTTGTTTTCCCTATTTTAAGTAGTCAATAGACATATATATTAGCAATTAAATGATTATTAAAGCTGCTACAAGATGCTAAAAGTCAGGTAAATGATGCAAGAGATAAGCTAGCAATTACTAGTGTAACTCAAGTATGAAAGCAAAAGACTTTAGCAATAAACTAAGGTTGTTATAAACAAGTATTGCAGAGATATTTTATCAGACTTATGGATGTAGAATACTATTTCTAAAGAATAAAAATTCATCCCACAAAACAAGCAATTAAACCACCCAAAAAATGCATTGGGATTAGTAGATTATAGGGGCAATTTATTAGCAACTTTTGATGATTGAAAAGTGAGTTATAATCGAAAGAGAAAGTGATTCTCTGCAGCCCTAATGGATGCATATTTTATTGAGCTGTATCTCTAAGAATACCAAGAAAAACAAGATGCCCTAGAGGCTTTAGCAACCTCAAAGAATCAAGAAAATATTCCAACTTGGAAAATATCAATATCTCTCTAAATCATGTTTACCAATGCAAACTTTAGATTAGTTCCTTTAAAGTTTGGGTGAATCAAGTCTTGAAAGCATGAGTTAGATCAACAAAATCCGTAGTGGTGTAAATCCTCTTACTCCCTAGGGAATGCAAATAAAACTAAGGTAAATCTAGGAGGGTGTACACCCATGTACGCCTCCTAGCAACCTTGCAATAAGAGACTTATAAACTGGCAAACGAAATGAAACTTGATGGAGGTTTTATACACTTATATTCCTCCTAGGGTTTCAACCAACAAAAATCATGAAACAAGAAAAAATAACTAACGATTGTAGATTTTCCTTACCAATTCCAAGAGAGATGCAAGATCAAACCTTAGTTCACCAAGAAATGACCATTCATAAGCAAGAGAAGAAGTATCCAAGAGGTTTGAACCACTTTAGCTCAAAACGTCACCAAGAGATATCACCAAAAATCATTTGCACAAGAGAGAGATACCAAATTACCCAAGTAGGGCACAAATTTCAGCCACAATAGTCCTCTCACAATGGGAGAGCTATGATAAAATGACAAGTGTTTGATCTCTATTTATACTAATCCTACTAAAAGTGTTTGTCCACTTAATTTTAGGGTAAACCACAAATTAAAAGGTCGACAACCCTTAATTTTTCCATTTACATTACAAAATTCAATTTTAACTTTAAAAATGCACATAAGAAAAGTGACGTCATCCCTTTTCTAGGATGACATTTTGGCACCTTTTGCAAATCGTTGGAGTAGAAGATGGAAGTTGTTGGGCCTTCTAGGGCCTCCCTCTCATGCACTAGTGTTTCCTCCTTCAATCCATCCCTTCTTCCATCAAAACATTCCAAGTTTCAATTTAACCAACTCCACCACCCCAAACCCTAGCCCCACAAGACACCAATCCCTCCAAATGTGATGTTTTGGCCTCCAAAGGTAAAACATTAGGCTATTAGGGGCATAGGTGAGGTCCTCCAAGGTGTCCCAGTGGCCTCAAAAGTTTGTCATATTCATTTGGTGTGTGGGCCATGGTATCTAACCTGTGGGCTTCAAGCCCCAAGGAAGCCCAAGCTAGTTTTGTTCTTCCAAATATGTCCACCAACTAGGTCCTGTAAAGAAAATGAATACACCCTCCAAGGATCTCAATTCAAATGCATCATGATAAGTAAATCAAGTCAATAAAAGAACCATCTAAGCATGTACATCAAAAACCACCTCATCAAAATAAACAAGTGCTCAAAGACCCTATGCAATTTTCCAAGTTTGGGTATGGGAGGATTAACAAAGCGACCTATTGGGTGCATTGTACCTCAAGTTTAGGAGTGTTTCCCAAGTGGGCCCCTATCTAAGAAATTTGGACAAAGTGACATGGATGGGGGCAATACTTTTTGGCATGGGGTTCATGACATATAAGGGATCATAGTGTCTTATTAATGGGTTCCTTTGTACAGGGTGTATTGCACCTTCGTTTTCAATGCATCCTTTTTACAAACCCATTTATTTCCTTTTGTTTATTTAAGATGTTTCCAAGTTGAAGCCAAGGTGGGATTCTACCTAAGCATGAAAAACGATGCCCACATTGACTCTACCCTGGTCACATCACACTTGCCCAAGTTGACGCCATGTCTGGGGATTTTACCTAAGAATAAAAAACAATTCCCACACATGCTCCACTTTGGTTGGAATTTTGTATCAGTTATTTTTCACGGGTCCCATCAATTTATTAGGATAGACATTTCATTGTCCTTGGGATCCTTAGGCAAGAATTTATAAGGTTCATGATTGTATTTTATATTTTTCAAGCTACAAGCCTCTGGGTCTTCTGCCCCTTCTTCCCATGAAATGAGGGACAATCCATTCTTGGGTTAGTACACCTGAAAATACCAAAAGGTAAGTAGATGAGGGGATGAAGTGTGGAAAGTGGAAAGTATGGTCAAGAATGGCACGATGACTTGTCAAGAGGACCTCCCAGTAGAAAACCTATCCCTAAGGGTTACCCACTTAATAGGGTGCTATGTCAACCACCAAACTAAAACAATTCAAAGAACATAATTTCCAAGAAGACGTTACATAATCAAAAGTAGTTTAAAATGAAAAAAAATCAAATGCCTTAAATATTGAAATGACACTCACCATAATACATGGCTTGTACCTCATGGAGAAAGACCCAATGTCTTTTGGAAGAGATATGATGTGGTGGATATCCTCATGATAAACCTAGAACTGTGGTGATGAGGTGGGTCTCTGTCTGTGCAAGTGGACATCACTGGTCAATTTGTCTCTCGGTACTCCATGTTTTCAACCTTAGGGCCTCGAGACAATCATCTCCTTAGTTATCCCTAGGAACTAGGGATAACATCTGTCTCCTACTTGGGGACATGTTCTTGTCATAGAGTGCACGAGAACTGTAGCATCTCTTAGTGGACCTGTTCCTACACTGAAACATAAAACTCTAAAATCTAGGGTGGTTCTATCACCCTTCATCAATATATATCAAATCTCAAAAACTCAAAATACAACTAATCTAGAAAAGAAATTTTAGCATTTTTTCATAAATTTCTAAACTAAACATGTAATATGATGAAAGAAATATGAAAGTAGAGAAAAATTAAAAATGAAGTGAAAATAAACTACCATGAGCAATCAAGATGAAAATGTGAGGTAAGCAAGATGACATACCTACTTACATGGGGTCTAGGCCCTGAAGAAGTCAAGTTCCCTGAATGTAGGGTCGGAGAAGAGACCAATCTACTGGTAATGGCATATTTCTCCTTTCCAAGGCTGTCAAATAGTACTTCTCTTTTTGGGACTTCTTCTTGACGATATAAGGGCCAAGCCAATAACTAATATCCTTTTGATCGTATTTAGGCTTTCCCTTCCTCGTTTCCCACATGAATGAAAGGCTTCCTTCATTGTAGTTGATGTAAGGTATATCTTTGATGTAAGGATATGAAGGAGGTTCTGTATTAACTACATCTTCAATGGTTTTCTCACATGCTATGTTCTCTTTATCTTCTTTCTTCAATATCTGGATGGACCCTGGCTCTTTCCCATGGAACTTCGCAAGATTCTCCCTATACTTGTTTGTCCTTGGGAGTACTGTATTTATGCAATATTCATGTGCAAAATCCTGGTCCCAAGGATCATACTCAATAATATGATAAGGTACATCAAAGTCGCATTCACTAATGTAATAAGGACTGTTGGGGTCCATCACATGTTTGTCAACCCTCTCTCGACTATATAAAATCTCAAAGGTGCCATACCCCATGGAAATATGTGCATGGGTGAGATCCATACTGAGAAAACCCCCAAGAGAAGAAAACCATCTTCTTTATAGAAACATACACAAAGCATCTGGAACATCAATCATGAATGTGTTCATAATGAGGCTGATATGAGGGAAGTAAATCAGGTAAACTTCAACATCTTCACAAAGGTCGTAGATCTTGACCTTCTTGGTTTTGTTCCTGAGTTTATACTTAAGGCTCAATGAATAATGTTAGGCATCGGGAAATAAGGAAATTTTTAATGTTTGCTTTTTCTATCTCAGTTATGTGAGAAAAATTCCTTAAATTGAATTAACAGTATGAAAACTCAGAGGTCGTTTTTCATGTTTGAGTTAAACTTAAAAATATTGAATGTAATGAGAGAAAAACATAAAGATGTTAGAAAAAGAAAGGAATCAATTATAAAAGAATCTTACTCTGTTACAGAAGAAGAAAATAGATAATATAACCTTAAATGAAGTATAAATTGTAGCAAACCAATTAACTCACAGGTCTTGTATTCACTAACAGTAAACACAAAGGAAAAACTATTTTCTATCAGATAACTAAATGAAATATAATCACAGTGGATGTTATACTAAATTGCGATCAAACATTCATCAAAGAAATATATAAAACGATGTTGGAATGTGGAAAGATAGAAGCACACATAACTCAAACTGGATGAAATGTGGAATCTTTGGCTTGCACTTGTATTAATTCTCAATGAGGAGAGTTTTCTCAATTACAACTGGCAAGAAGCAGCCTTTGTTCATTCTTTTGAATACGCATTTATACAAAAGTTATCAACCTCAAACGGTTGGAATTCCTCTATCTTTAGAATAATTAAAATTACAAAATATGGAAGCTGAAACACTTCATTTGCATTCTTCTTGATCTTCTCGTTGCACTGGCACGTGCATTTTCCTTTCCTATATTCTAGTTCTGAAATAGATAATGTACACAGATTGTGTCATTTGTTTCCAGAGGTATTACCCTTTCCCTGCTCAGTACATTCGATGCATCTTCCCACAAAATGAGCTACCAACCTGGAGGGTTCTGTTAGGTTATTAGCCTCGAAAGTGTATAACTTCTTTTCCAGCTGAGGCAATCTCTCTTCTAATCGTCTATCTTATGAAATAATAGACTGTAGTTGTAGATTAGACTTCACTAGCCATCTATCTATTTGAGCAATATCAACCTGTTTTATCTGCGAGATTTTGGCTTGGGCTTCTTCCATATTTGTCTTAATGTCGAGCAGATGTTTGGCTATATCAATCTGACCCAGTATTCCAGAGCTATCTTCTTTATCTAGGCATAATAATTCCTTGTTGAGTGAACAAAAAGCTTCCTCACAAGATTATTTCACTTCCTTAGCTATTTTCCTACCTTCAGTTATGTTAGACTCCCATGTATTTAGTATGATACTGCCTCTAGTTTGTTCCGAAATGGACAACCTGGAAATCATAGCTACTCCTTATTTTTCTGATGATATAACCACTTTCTGGAAGGTAGTCCGGGCAACGATAACCTCTATCTATGTTAAAACAATGTTACTTAATGCTTGATCTATCCCCTGAAAATGATTTTGGACGATTTCTACTTTAAAGAGAAGGTCTTGTTGTGCTGCTTCCAGTTTCTTTCTCACTTACAGTGCCTGAGCTTGGAACAATGTTATATCTACAACCATGCTTTCGATAGAGATTAATTTGGCTTGTCGTTGTTGTACCAACTCCTCTTGTTGGATGACCAACCCTTGGCTTGCTTGGGAAGTCTTGTGCATCTCTTCAAGGTTGGAGTTAAGCTGTTGGATTTATTTTCTGTCACTGGCTCTCATCTACTCAAAGACCTTGTTGACCTCGCTTCTAACGTCCTCTTCTACAATCTTTATTTGGTTTTGTAATCAGTTTATTAGCATGTCTCTTTGCTTCAGCCATTCCTTTAAAGTTCCAACCAAAAACAGGTTGGTTATTGCATAAGCCCCCAATGAACCTGCTACATCTTCAGCGAATTCTACCTATTCTAAGGCTTCTCTATCAATTAGTACTCTGAGTGTTTTGACTGTTGTACCCTCCCTTTGGTGTGTTTCTCTTTTCACCACAACTTTGCTTTTCTTGCTGAAAAATAAATCAGTAGGAGGTATATATTCTATAGGAATTGGCATGAGATCTTCTATGAATATTGTCTCTGTATCAGGGTTTCCTCTAGTGAACTGCAATGGTGTGAAACTAAATAGGGTTGCCGATTTCTGTGGATGGTTATTTTTTGGTTGCGCTTGTAGTTGGTTTATCTAGAGTAGACAATGGTCTATCTTCTCCTTGCTCTGTTAATGTCTCTGCTTTATCTTCGACCCGATTAATTGATACATCTGTCGGGATATCTTCTTTCTGAGTCAAGACCTTAGATTTCTTTAGGTTTTCTCAAGTTTCTTGTTTGCTAGAACTTACGATTTCTGGAAATCGGGTCTCTGTTTGCTGTGTAGAGGGAGATGTTGGGTTTTCTCCTTGTAATACTTTAGGGAGGCTAATTCTTCGGTGCCTCTGGAAGTCGTAGAATTCAATCATTTTATCAGGTGATAGAGCTCGAACCTGAAATAAGACCTCCGGATAAGATATTTCTCCTTTGAAAATCTCGTCTTGAGTAGAATCCTCATGTTCATACCTTTTCAGACTGCAACTGGCCATGTGGTTACCCACAACCTTCTGAGGGTCGTGCTTCTTAAATTCCATGTTGACCAACTTTATTTCTTCTAAATCCGCAGCCTCTACTCTGGAGTGGCCGAAGTCTAATAAAGAAAATGCACCAATATGTAAGGGAAAATATGGCCATACCCTTTTTTTTACTGCCTTAAGTTCTTTGCTAATCCTGTCGAGTATAGTTTGGCATGCAACCTCGCGACACACTAGTCGTTCTGGAAAAAATTGAGGCAGAGCATTTGGAGGAACTGAACAACCGAAAACCCTGATATAGGAGAAGTGTTCTTTGATGTACCAGTCGGCCACTCTGCCCAGGTTAGCTACAATATTCTCTGAAATTCTAGGAGGTGGGTGACTGAATATAGTAGTGTGCATCGACACCACTACCCAATTATACATTTCATAGAAGAAATATTTTGTCTTGTCTTCCCAGAGCTTCGAATGATAAATGTGGATTGGTTCTACACTATTTGGATTCAAAATCCAACCCATCAATGGGAAAGTCTTCATGAAACAGATGGCATCCATAATATAAGCTGACATGAAGAATGAAGCTGATTTCCCCTGGTTTTTTTGTGTCTGATATTCTATAATTTCACTCGCCAAACTGTCCAACAATATTTTGGCCCAGTTGAAAGAATACCCTTCCACTACTGTGTGTATAATGGGTAACCATGGTAGAAACAAATGGGCCATGTTCTCTTTCCCATAGATCCTACACATCATCATGCCTATATACATGAATTGTGGTTCTAGCAATGAGATTGCGTATATGCTGTGAGAGTCGGCTCTGAACTTTTCAGGGCATGAACACCAGTCCTTGATCAAGTCAGAAAGGCTTTTTCCATATTGATCACACTCCTTCTTGTTAAAATCCACTAGAAAATTGGCATTGTAAATGTAGTTTGGTGTTGGAGACAGCTTATACATCTCCTGTATGTGCTCTTGCTGAAATGATCCAACAACTACCTTCTGAGAATTGAATATAGTTCTAGTTGGGATATCTACATTATCTAGTGCCCATCCAATCATATCATTGTAGGGTAAAAGCCTCGGCCTTGTTGCTACCTTATGTAGCTCTGACTGGGCAATAGTCTTGTATTTTATAGATAAGTCTTCCTTTTCATTGTCACTTGAATCATTCGAGAGTTTACTAGTTTGTACTGTAGTATGTTGAATACATACGTCCAATTTTTAACTGTGTCTATGCTTATGGGCGAGGTATCAGAGAAAGTCTCTGAGCTCTGGCCTGAAATTTCACCAGTTGCTTTACTTGCTTTTTGTGGCGGCATGATAGCAGTTCTTAGAAACCTGTTATCTATTACAGAAAATGAGAATGCAGAAAACTAATTATTTCGCTAAGCCAACTCTGCGAAAAATGAGAATGTAATTCAAAAAATGAAAAATCTTCTTTGCCTTAAGCCTATCAATCTGTGTAGATCTTTACTGACAATCCATTTAATTTCTTTAGTAAAAATATTTGGGTGATAAAGCAAGATCTTATTTGAAATCATTTCCCTAAATCAACTATCAATGTCATTAATGGTCGATACTTCATGATTTGGGAAAAGCATAGGAAAATTTGAATTTATCCATATTTCAAATCGACGTAAACTTAGCAGGAGATAAGACTGCTTAATGTGTTAGTAAATCAAGTTTATCATGTTAATTAATCATGCTTAACCTTAATCCATTTTAGGGTTTCAGATCTTGCATTATCCTGTATCCATTCAGGCTATGATCCCCGAAACACAAAACCACGATGTAATTAATTTATTTTAATTCTTATTTATCCCTCTAATTAATTGCGATTAACTTCTAGTATTTCACGATCTCGGGTATCGGGACTTTTGGTGGTCGTCCAAGGCAGGATCCCCGAATTGCAAAATCACGATATGATTAATTAGTATTAATCACTTTTAATTCTTTAATTAATGTGGCTTAAAACTTAATGCAGTTTCGTGATTTCGTATGTTGGGACTTTGAGAGTTTTTATGTGTTGGACTATTAGTATTACGAAACCTCGAAAACTGACATTTTGAAATTAGCCTTTAGTAATTTGACCTTTTAACGAGTGGGTGGCTACATAAATTTTAAATATTTCAGATCATTGGATTCAACAAAAGACTTCATCAACGGTCTTGTGCAGGTGCGCGTTTGTTATTATTTAAAAGAATGAAACTTATTAAAGTCTAAAAATTAGAAAAACATGTGTTCCAACATAGGCTCCATCTAGGGATCTCATCTCCATGCGGGATGAGAAGAACAATAGACCAAGTGCCTTTATTGGGTCAATGGAGTCATTATTGCATTTTTGTGAAACACATTTTGAAAGAGGACACACAAAAGGACTTAGGATTTCATCCTTATCTCTGAAAACTTGCAAAACTTAATCATTCACTGATCTTCGAGTTTAGTCTTATCAATGGCTTCCTTTACTTAAAACTGAATTTGGATTTTCTTAAGATAATCAAAACAACCTTAATCATTCTACCAGGCTTTGTTTGATTTTGTTTGCATCAAGGTAAGGTAATTTCAATATTTTTAATGAGGGAGTCCCATGTTAGCTTAGAATGTAGATCTAGTCGAAAAGAGAACTAGTTACCAGAGTACATTATAATTCATGTATAACAACCTTGTCGATATCGTAGACATTGCTTCCCTGCCAGCGAGCCTATTCAGTACCTCGGTGAAGTTATGTAATTCCCACTTCGAATTTCCTTTCACCACTTCAATTAGTAATTTTGCATTTAAATGCTATGATGAGGGAATCATTTAGTGAATTTCCTTTCATCATCTCTTTTTGGACTAGATGGGGGCAATCATTTTATGAATTTCCTTTCACCATCTATCTTATATTTTTAAAACATGAAGTGGGGGCAATCAATTTGTATACAATATACCGTGGATGATATCTATTTATAATTTAGCAATAGAGGTCTGTCAACTCACTTTGATTACTCTGGACTAATCCTCCTTCGACTTTCAAAACACCTTCGCCTATAGGGAAGTTCTCACGGGGATTTTTTATTTTCCAGGGACTTTCCTTGAGAGAAGATAATCAATTTAAGCCTGTTAGAAAGGCTAAGATAGTTAGGATTAGCCTAGACATACCTTTTTGTTCAGTTGAAGTTAGGGGAATTATAAGAATTTTTACCTATTCTCATTTTGAATATTTGTTTATGAGTTTTCAAAGTTAAGATGAGACCCTTTTTCCTCTATGAAGACCATGGGATGATATCAACAATCATGTGAAAAATACAACTCGAAAATGAGCAGGGGAACAAAATAAGGATTCAACTGTTCTGTTGTAAGCACAGTCACTCTTATGCAAACTTTTTACTCGATTCTTCAAACTTTTTCTTTAAGGTCTTCTTATTTCTTATTTTTTATTACAAGTTTTATTTCATTTTTTATTTTGTCCAAAGAAAACTATTTGATAATTAAAACGTAATTTTTCATTCCTCTGGTTATAGATTTAGGTGACAATATTTGTACATATGAGACCTCTGTCATACTAAATAATATTTCCTTGAAAATTTAAACACGACAAAATTCTATACCTTAGATTCACTCTTATATTTTCAACCAAGTAAATTATTTGTTTATCACCTGTTTTGAGAGAAAGCCAATAATCTGATACATGAAAGTCGGTTTCTGATGTCTCTTATCTCTCGGATATTGGCAAGTATCCTGTATGAAAATAATATGAAGAGTGTCAGGAATTTACACGAGCCAGAAATCTAAGCGTTACTTATTTTTTATATTTTTGTTTTTATGAAATCAACTAACCTGGATTTATTTACAGTGAAAGTGAAAATTACTGAAAACATGAAAAACTATGAATCAAAAAACAAAGAAATCAAACTGGTATGTACAGTGGGAGTTTGGAAATTGATCATTGCATAAAATGCTTCAGGTAACGCCCATTGATAGGGGCTTTAAGGATTTTACCATCTATATTTTCTAACAAAATTGAATTCTTCCCTTCAAAAGTTGTGATTTTGAAAGGTCCACACCAGATATGGTCGAATTTGTTGTGTTTTCTTGAATCTTCCTTCCTAGCATCCCATTTTAAAACGAGGTCACCAGGGAGTAATTCCCTATTTTTAGATTTTTGGTCAAATAGGGATTTGATGTTATCCTGATACTTCTGGATTTTTTCATCCACTTCAGCCTTGTTTTGTTGGACTTCGATCAATTGATTTATTCTTCTAGTGACATGATTTGGCTCTTCCTTTTCGTGTTGCCAGAGTTTCATTACAGGAAAAGCCAGGTTTATGGGCAGTACCACGTTAGTCCCATATACCATTTGAAAAGGGGACATCCTGATTGACTTCTTGGTGCCTATTTGATTCACCCACAAAGCATATTTCAAATGCACATGGCAGGCTTTCTTATTTTCGTTCAACACTTTCTTAATTATGGTGATCAATCTTTTATTTGATGATTCAACTAGTCCATTGCCTTGAGGATAGTATGCTATAGAATGGCCCAGTACAATATTGTACTTTTGTAAAAAATTCACCATTTCCATAGATTTAAATGCCTGGGCATTATCTGTAACTATCTTTTGAGGACAACCCTCCAAGAAATTTATCACCACTGAATCTGTAGCATTTCTAGTCGGAATGGTTTCTACCCATTTGGTGAAATAATCTGTAGCAGCTAGGATCCATTTATGTTGTGTGCTAGAGTGTGGGTTGATTTCACCAATAAAGTCCAGCCCCCATTGTTGAAAAGGAGCTTCTGTTTTTACTAGGACCAAAGGTAATGCGGGAAGCTTCTGCTTGCCTGGAAATAGCTGACAGGGGTTACAGGCCCTAACTTTAACATTCACATCAGTGAATAATTTAGGCCAATAATATCCTTCTCTTAGGATTTTATAGGTCGTCTCTCTCCATGTGTGATTTCCTCAACACACTCCTTCATGAAATTCATTTATGACTCTCTCCATCTAAGATTCTACTAATCAGCTTAGTAAAAATCCCAAAGGATCCTTCCAATATAATTGGCTATCCATGATACAATATTTCATTGTGTGCAACTTCAATGTTCTGGATTTGGAAGGGGTCATATCGCCAGGGCACTGTAGAGTTAGAAGGTAAGACACTATGTCTTTATACCAATCTAAAGAAGAGAAATTCTCCTGGATTTGAGTTGTAGGTATTTGATCGTCAAACTCTTCTATATCTAGGATTTCTTCATAGGCTTGTAGGTGGTTTATTCCAAGTGATCTGAAATTAGATTCAACCAGTAACTTAGATAAACCCTATCCTTTGACGAGATTTGTTGGTTTCACCTTCAGATCAAATTCTTGAATTTTAGCAAGCCATCTGCTCCTCCTTCCGTCGCTATTGGGTTGAACCAATATATCTTTAACAGAACTGGTGGGTACATATGAAATTATTTTAGAATGTAGTACATAAGTCCTTAAAGCCTTTAGTACCTTCACCATTGCATATGCCTTCTTTTCCAGTATGTCGTATCTCAGCTCTGCATCTCTTAGGATTTCACTGAAGAATGCTATTGGTTATTCGAACCCTTCTTCGTTTTTCTGTAGGAGTATTGCCACAATTGTGTGTTCGGATGCGACTGAGAAAATTAAGATTTCTTTCAGATAATCTGGGCGTGCTAGCACCAGTGCTTCACTTATAACCTTCTTGATGCGTTTGAATAACATTTTGTCTTGGGTTGTCCATTTGACTTCACTGTCCTTCTTGAGCATATCTGTAATCAATTTTACGATTTCAATGAAAGTTGGGATAAATCTTCTTAAAAAATTATTTTTTCCTAAAAATGATTGGATCTCCTTTCTATTCCTAGGAATGTTTATAGTATCTATAGCTTCAATAATTTTTGGGTCTATTTTAATTCCATCTCAATATACTATATGGCCCAAGAGTTTATCTTCCTACATTGCAAAATTAGATTTCTTAGGATTCAGAGACAAATCGAATTTTCGACATTTCTCAAACATCTTCTTGAGGTGTACTAGGTGTTCTGCATCAGATTTAGAAAAAATGGTTAGATCATCAAGATAAATGACAAAAAACTTATCTATTTTGCCAACGAAAGTGATGTCCATATCTCATTAGAAAGTGGCTCATGCATTCATCAAACTGAATGACATTTTATCATACATAAATGTACCCCATGGGGTAGTGAACACGATTTTTTTTTATCGTCTTCGTGCATTGTAATTTGATTGTAGCCGGAAAATCCATCAATCATAGACATTTTATTTTCCTCGGCCACGTTTTCCAATACGTGATCCATTTTGGGTAATGGATAATTATCTTTGAGAGATGATTTGTTTAAATTTCTGAAATCTACGTATAATCTGATTTCACCTTTTTCTTTCTTACCAGAACCAGGTTGGCTACCCACTCTGAATATCTGAGTGGAACAATGATCTTAGCATATAGGAGATTCTTTACTTCCTTTTCTATCATGGAAAGTAGTATGGGATTTATCTGTCTGAAAGGTTTAACACCCTGTTTTATGGGAATTTTGTGTTCGATTGTAGTGGTATTATAAGTTCTTAATTCATCATAAGACCAGGCAAAAACATCCTTATATTGCTTGAGTAACTTAGTATATTTTCTTTTTATTTTAGGAGGAAGGTATTTAGATATGTTTACCAACTTAGGGGTTTCCTTGGTGCCTATATCACAATCTTCAGCCTCTTCAGGCTGAGGCTGCAAAGTAGACTTCAAGGGAATATCATCATGATCGAATAATATTTCCAAATGAATCAGACCTTTAGGGATCTGATTATTTTTTAATGCGAACATGCGGTGATTAGAGATCTTATCTCTAAACTCCTGGGGATCTTCACCTTCCTGCATAATCCATGCAGGGTCATTCTGATTTTCCTGATCAATATGTGTTTCCGTGAATTTGTCCACCATTTCAAAGAATTGTCTGATTTGTTCATCATCTTCAAAGACTTGTCAGTGTTGTATATTGTTTGGTATTGAGGGTTTGTGCCTCATTTCTATCTGATACTTCAGTTTGAAAACAGTAGGCGGCACGAACGTTGAGGCTTCTTTGGCCAATGAATTTGCCCATTGATTTTCTATTCTGGGGATGTAGTGAACATTAACCGATGAGAAAAACTTTTCAATCAGGTCCCAGGCACAATTTTTGTAATACCTCAACCTTGAGTGTTTGGCCTGGTACTACTGATTTATCTTTTTTACAATTAATTCTGCATCACCATAGACTTCAAAGTTTTTAATTTTCAATTTCCTGGCAACCTCTAATCCTAAGACTAGGGCTTCGTATTCACATACATTATTGGTGTAATCAATGTCCCATTGTAACTTGTAAGAGAAATAAATAACAAAATCATCTCCAAGTGCTACAAAAAGCACTCCAGCTCTTGCTCCTTCACAAGGAGAAGCACCGTCGAAATACATTTTCCAAACTCCAATACTATATACATCTTTATTAGTCTTTTCTATTTTTAGTTTTTCTGTACAATCTTTTTTTGTACATTCATCTAAATCATCATTAATCGATAAAATACAATTTCCTAAATCCTGATTTGCAATATAAACAGGGTAATTATTCGGATTCATCGGATCACTTACTATATATGCCAGCCTTGTTTCTCTATACAGGTGGGTGAACTGTCCGCCGAAGATCAGGATTGTAGTGTATTTCATGTCGAGTTGCAGGGATCCTCCAATCTTGGCACCCCAATAAATGGATAATAACATGCCATACTTTGGAGGGATATCAGCAATAACCACATCCATCAGAACACTTTTTACTGGAATCTGCACAAGATTAACCACTAAATATTTAATCATTCCCATACAATTAACTTTTCTCGAATCAAAGGAATACAGATATTCACATGGTCTGGTGATTTCGAGACAAAGTATATCCATAATAGCTTTGGGCATCACATTATGGGAAGCTCTAGAATCCAACATGCAATTATGGAACAAATGATCATGCATAGTTAGCGTAATGTAGAAAGGAGCAACAGTATCTCTGGCACCTTCAAAATGCGGACCAAAAATTATATTTGATTTATCGTCTTCTAAATTTATAACGTCGGCTTGACTTTCAATATCTAAAAATTTTATCATTTTGGCAATTTTCTTTTTGTATATAGGGTTTTTTGCTAGTTTAACCAGAGGTACATGGATCTTTATCTTATTAATCTCATTTTCTAGATTGAAACTTCCTGTTGTATTATCATCTTCTCTGGTTTGGATTTCTATCTCCCTATTTTCTTATGTATTAGTATGTGTTTCTTTCGTTTCAACGGTTTTTGTTTTGACAGTTTGTGTTTCATCTTTTTTTTGTTTTGACAATCTGTGAGTCAACTTCTTTTATTTTGGCATTCTGTGAGTTAGCTTCCTCTGTTTTGGTGTTATGCGTGTGAACTCCTTTTATTTTAGCAGTCTGTGTCTCAACCTCTTTTGGAGCTGCCTCATCCGCTTCACCTCTCGACAAGATTTTCTTCAGTTGGGAAGGTGTCATATTTTTATTTCTAGGCCTTAAATTATACTTCTGTTGGAGTTCGGCCATTATATTATCGACGATTCCTTGATAAGAAAAATCTTCTGTAATATTTGTGTTGTCATCATTTTTAGACCGGTGTACCGTGTTTAAATACCTTTCATAATCTTGCCTCGTCAAATGAGGTTGTTGACAATCATCGCCAAGATTATTCATATCTTCCTCTAACTCCTCAAACTCTTGCATGTCATCTCCTCCTATACAATTTTCATTTTTAAAGGGGGTCTGAGTCTTTTGGTCTTCATTTTTTATTTGTCTTTGTTGTATTTGAGGGTTAGGATTCCTTCTAAAATATTTTCTTACAAACTGATCCATTTTAGATTGATTCAGTTCCATCTTTGAAATTTTGTTTGATAGTTCTTTGATTATTTTTTCCATATCATCCATTTTATCTTCCGAGCACCTCCTAGATCCATAGGGTCCTTCTTGTTCTCTAAATTGTCTAGTATCTGTATTTCCCGTTTCAAATTTAGTTTTTAGCTTTCCAGATGCCATCATATTTGACTCTATTTCTACAACATCATCTTGCATTCTAGTGAGGTTGAAAGCTCTCCTTTCCCTCAACAACAGAGAAAAATTAGGCTCAAAAGCTCATGCGAAATTTAGCTTTGTTGCAGGTTGGGAAGGTTTAACCTCACCTAGGATCTTATTATATAATTTATTAAATATTTGAGTGAATTCGAGAACTATTTCTGAATTTTTCTTTCTCAAAGATCCAAACTCGGTTAAATAATAAAGGTGATCTTTTATCTCTCCCCATTGTCTGAGGAAGGAACTTTATAACTCATCATATGATCCTATTGAGCCTACCGACAGTCCTCAGAACCAGGTTCTCACTTGTCCTTCGAACGTTTGAACTAGGAGTCTTGAATAAACATCTTTGTGTTCAATACCAAGGATATCGACAAATTGATCTAAGAAATTTATGTGTTCAACCATGGTTAAGTCGCCTTCTCCTGTAAACTTAGGCAGATTTTTCATATAGTTTTCAGGTAAATCATGGAGGGGAGCTGGGAGGACCAAAGGAGCATATCTAGCAGCTACTTTAGTGACAATTCTTGGAGGTTGGGGTGGACCTTGGCTACCTCCTCCACCTCCTCCAATACCATTTCCTCCTCCACCTCCACCATCGTGGACACCACCTCCTATGACACCACCTCTTTCGGCAATAGCCATTGATAATCTAGGAGGTGAAACTTGGAGATTGTGGAGAGGGTTTTCAAAGACATGTAGTGATATTTCGACTACTTCGGGGTGAAGTGAAAGAGGTTCTAAGAACCGACCGTCAGGAGAGATACAATCTGAAAAGGAGGGAAAAGAGAGATGAGGACTAGGTTATTCAGACTTGCAAGATATATAAATGGGAGAACTAGCAGGAGTCGAATCAGAGAGTAAGGTATATTCTTCAAAACTTTGGGAAGATGGAATATCAATCGAAGTGGGTATCGAGATTGGCTCTTTACCTTTATTAATAAAGGAGGTAGTTGAATCAGTTTCAGCCTTTATCTAGGATAAAACCAATTTGGGTTTTATGATTTCAGCTTCAATTCTATCAGCTGATGTTTCTTCGAAAAGGATTTGGGTGAAAAGTTCTTGCAGAGTTAACGGTTCAAGTGGAACCTTAGCATTAGACTGTGTGGGTTTAGGTTGATCAACCTTACTTGTGGATGTAGTGGTCTGCTTAAGGTATCCCCTTGGTTTTAATATTTTTTTAGGGTCAGATACAGGTGTGGTCTGCTTATCGTCTGGGTTTTGTCCGGTATTCCTTCGACTGAATGCCAGTTTATTAGTTGTGGAGTCGCCAAGTGAAAGATAAAAATTTTAAATAGCCTTATAATGTATTCAATCTTTGTTCACTATCAAAGAGAGAAACTTACAATGTCATTCTCCCAGGGAAAAATAACTTTGTTTCTCTGTCCCTGACAATGGCACCAAAAATATGTTGTTCCTAAGTTTATACTTAAGGCTCAAAGCATAATGTCAAGCATCAAGAAATAAGGAAAGTTTTAATGTTTGCTTTTTCTATCTCAGTTATGTGAGAAAAATTCCTTAAATTGAATTAACAGTATGACAACTAAGAGGCCATTTTTCATGTCTGAGTTAAACTTAAAAATATTGAATGTAATGAGAGAAAAACATAAAGCTGTTAGACAAAGAAAGGCATCCATTACAGAAGAATCTTACTCTGTTAGAGAAGAAGAAAATAGATAATATAACCTTAAATGAAGTATAAATTGTAGCAACCCAATTAACTCATAGGTATTTTATTCTCTAATAGTAAACACAGAGGAAAAATTGTTTGCTATCAGATAACTAAATGAAATATAATCACAGTAGATGTTGTACTAAATTGCGATCAAACATTCATCAAGGAAATATATAAAAATATGCTGGAATGTGGAAAGACAGAAGCACACATAACTCAAACTGGATGAAATGTGGAATCTCTGGCCTGCACTTGTATTAATTCTCAATGAGGAGAGTTTTCTCAATTACAACTGGCAAGAAGTAGCCTTTGTTCATTATTTCGAATATGCATTTATAAAAAGTTCTCAACCTCAAATGGTTGGAATTCCTCTATCTTTAGAATAATTAAAATTACAAAATATGGAAGCTGAAACGCTTCATTTGCATTCTTCTTGATCTTATCGTTGTGTTGGCATGAGCATTTTCCTTTCCTGTCTTCTAGTTATGAAATAGATAATGTACACAGATTGTGTCATTTGTTTCCATAGTTATTACCCTTTCCCTGCTCAGTACATTCGATGCATCTACCAACAAATTGAGCTACCAACATGGAGGGTTTTTTTAGGTTATTAGCCTCGAAAGTGTATAACTTCTTTTCTAGCTGAGGAAATATCTCTTCTAATCGTCTATCTTCTAAAATAATAGTCTGTAGTTGTAGATTAGGATTCACTAGCCATCTAACTATTTGAGCAATATCGGCCTGTTTTATCTGTGAGATTTCGGCTTGGGCTTCTTCCATATTTGTCTTAATGTCAAGCAGATG
The DNA here is from genome assembly GCA_009831015.1 of Picea engelmannii. Classification (NCBI taxonomy): domain Eukaryota; kingdom Viridiplantae; phylum Streptophyta; class Pinopsida; order Pinales; family Pinaceae; genus Picea; species Picea engelmannii. The sequence continues at coordinate 648,093 of ML796857.1, forward strand.
TTTGGCTATATCAATATCACCCAGTATTCCAGAGCTATGTGCTTTATCTAGGCCTCATAATTCCTTGTTGAGTGAAAAAAAAGCTTCCTCACAAGATTCTTTCACTTCCTTAGCTATTTTCCTACCTTCAACTATGTTAGACTCCCACGTCTTTAGTATGACATCACCTCTGGTTTGTTCCAAAATGGACAACCTGGAAGTCATATCTACTCCTTCTTTTGCTGATGACATAACTATTTTCTAGAAGGTAGTCCGGGCAACGATAGCCTCTCTCTCTCTTAAAACAATGTTACTTAATGCTTGATCTATCACCCGAAAATGATTTTGGACGATTTCTACTTTAGAGAGAAGGTCTTGTTGTGCTGCTTCGAGTTTCTTTCGCACTTCCAATGCCTAAGCTTGGAACAATGTTATATCTACAACCATACTTTCGGTAGAGCTTAATTTGGCTTGTAGTTTCCGTACCAACTCCTCTTGCTGGATGACCAACCCTTGGCTCGCTTGGGTAGTCTTGTGCATCTATTCAAGGTTGGATTTAAGCTCTTGGATTTATTTTCTATCGCTAGATCTCATATGTTCGAAGCCCTTTTTGAACTCACTTCTGACGTCCTCTTCTACAGTCTTTATTATGTTTTGTAATCGGTTTATTAGCAGGTCTTTTTGCTTTAGCCGTTACTTTAAAGTTCTAATCGAAAACTGGTTGGTTATTGCATAAGCCCCCAATGAACCTGCTACTTCTTTAGCAAATTCTACCTCTTCTAAGGCTTCTCCATCAATTATTACTCTGATTCTTTTGATTGTTGTACCCTCCCTTTGGTGTGTTTCGCTTTTCACCGCAGCTTTCCTTTTCTTGCTGAAAAATAAATTGGTAGGAGGTATCTCTTCTATAGGAATTGGTGTGATATCTTCTATGAACACTGTCTCTATATCAGGGTTTCCTCTAGTGAATTGCAATGGTGTGATAAACTAAATAGGGCTGCCAATTTATGTGGATGACTGTTTTCCGGTCATGCCTGTAGTTGGTTTATTTGGAGTAGACAATGGTATATCTTCTCTTTGCTCTGTTAGTGTCTTTGCTTTATCTTCGACCTGATTACCTGATACATTTTTCACAGGGATATCTTTATTTTGGGTCGAGACCTCATATTTCTTAAGGTTTTCCCGCGTTTCTTGTTTGCTAGAACTTACAGTTTCTGGAACTTGGGTCTCCGTTTGCTGTGTAGCTGAAGATGTTGGGTTTTCTCCTTGTAATACTTTAGGGAGGATACTTCTTCGATGCCTCTGGAAGTCGTATAATTCAATCATTTTATCAGGTGACATAGGTCGAACCCAAAATAATACCTCTGGATAAGATCTCTCTCCTTTGAAAATCTTGTCTTGAGGAAAATCCTCATGTTCATACCTTTTTAGATCGCAATTGGCCATGTGGTTACCCACAACCTTCTAAGGGTTATGCTTCTTAAATTCAATGTTGACCAACTTTATTTCTTCTAAAGCTGTGACCTCTACTCTGGAGTGGTCGAAGTCCAATAAAGAAAATGCACCAATATGTACGGGAAAATATGGCCATACCTTTTTCTGTACTGCCTTAACTTCTTTGCTAATCCCATCGAGTACAATTTGGCGTGCAACCTCACGACACACTAGTCGGTCTGGAAAAAATTGTGGCAGAGCATTTGGAGGAACTGAACAACTGAAAACCCTTATATAGGAGAAGTGTTATTCGATGTACTAGTCGAACACTCTGCCCAGGTTAGCTACAATATTATCTGAAATTCTAGTAGGTGGGTGACCAAATATAGTAGTGGGCATTGGCACCACTACCCAATTACAGATTTCATAGAAGAAATATTTTTCCTTCTCTTCCTAGAACTTCAAATGATAAATGTGGATTGGTTATATGCTATTTGAAGTCTAGCTCCAGCCCATCAAGGAAAAAGGCATGATGAAACATATGGCATCGATAATATAAGCTAACATGAAGAATGAAGCTGATTTCCCCTGGTTTTTTTGTGTCTAGTATTTTGTAATTTCACTAGCTAGATTGTCCGACAATATTTTGTCCCAGTCGAAAGAATACCCTTCTTCTATTGTTTGTATAATGGGTACCCATGGTAGAAAGAAATGGGTCATGTTCTCTTTCCCATAGAGCCTACACATCATCATGGCTATATACATGAATTGTTGTTGGCACGGGGGAAAACCTAGGGTTCAACGCTACAACAATGCACCAACAAAACCCTAACTATTGGCCCTTTCGACAACACCTACGAAGCAGATGAAGTCTCACCCGAGGTAGATGCAGGGGTGGTTGCAGGACTCCAGTGTCTGCAACCTTAGCTAGGACATAGATATGTGATTCTAACACTTAACAAATCACTTAGCAGTTATCATTCATCTATATCCATTTCTTAGTTACAATGCAGTTAAATCCTACTTTCAATGCAGATAAACCCTAAACTATAGAGCATGACAGTATTCATCCGGATCTAAGAGATTCAAGCACTAAGCACATCCACATACGCCCGATATAGTATTCATTCAGATTATTAATAACATAGCATCAATGGATCTATCTATCATTCATCTATGTCAAGGAACTAAGCAAGTAAACACATAAACACATCATCACACAAAGCATAGAAACATGGCATGTACGTGGTTCTCCCCCACCCTGGGGCTATGTCCACCAACTCTTCTCTTATTTATTATCTTTGGTCAAGCTTCTTATAGGCACATAACATCAAAATCCCACTTCGCAGAAGACAGAAGATATGTGTGTACTCCGCCAGATCCTCCTTCTTCGAGCTAGGGTATAGCACCAAGCCTTTACATAGTTTCTTACAGTTACTTGCATTATCCTTGCAAGCCTCACACAGTATGCAAAAATCATTTACAACTCTTGATCACATAGATCGAATACTAGCACTTAGCACCACATCACATAGATGCCTCTACATATGCGTCACTCCTTACATCACCTAGACATCTATTTATACATTACAAAATCGAGCCTAAACATGGGTAAACCCATGGGTCGACATTTCGATACCCGTTACATAAGCCCAAAACCCAAAAATCCCTAAAAAGGGGTCGAGATCTCATGATCTCTGCTTCATCTTCCGCTCCACCTTTGACAGCCTGTCGAAGTCCCAAAAATAGGTCAAACATGACTAAGAATCCACAAAACTTGGTCAACGGCCAATAGGCCCCCAAAAATCACCTATGACTCATCCCGAGTCACTCAGATCTTTGTAGCTCTGATTCAAAAGCCTCGATCTTGGCTTGAGCTGCTTCGACTTGTTACTGTGCCATGGCCTCCTATTCAATGAACTTTTGGATGACTGCTTCATTGACAGGTCCCTCTAGGTGTTGTTCAGCTACAGTGACGACTTGCTCCAATTATGCTCCTCGACCTTCGATCTCTGCGAACAATTGGCTAGCCTCATATTGTACAAGTTGGAGCCTCTAAGTCACTTCCATAACTCTGATTTGAATGGTGTGGACCTACTGTTGGGAGGTGTGCTTCTCTTGGGATTGCTTCATTCTTTCCACAACTGTTAGGGGCTTCAACTGCGCATGTATTGTGTCTTCTTTCTGCTTCTCTTCCTGGAGTTGTGACTCCAGTTCCTTTAATTCTAGATTCTCAGTTAGTTGCTCATACATATAAGCACTATGATCACTCAGTTTCTTGCATTCCATGGCAAGGAATTTTATTCTTTCAACTGATCTCTTGGTAGTTTCTTATCTTTGATCCCTTACATCCTGTGGCATGTTGAGCACTGTGCGGAGCTCTAAATCTGTGTTTCTTTGTTGTAGCTATTGGATAGCTTCCGTGAGATGCTCTACTTGATGCATGATTCGATCTTCTGCCTGTGGTTCTAATATTTTCATAGAGCAAAGTGCTCTGTTGACTGCTTCTTTCACTTCGAGTTGCTCGGAAAGAAACTGTTATTTTTCTTGTTGCATCTTTGTTTTCTCTTCTTCAAACTTTTCCTGGAGAGCAACCTTCTCCTATTTTGCAACTCTGCATTGTTCTACGAGAATTCCTTGCACTTGCTTCAAGGCCTAGGTGGCTTGTTCTATTTCTTCTTGTGCACGATGAAGGCGAGCTTTGACTGCATCAGCTAGTCGACAGAGTTGGGTTGGCTCATCTCCCAACTCTGGTTCTTCTGATGGAAGGGGAACAGTGGAGATTGCATGACTAGAATGAAGAGCCTGCTATACCCCTTAGAGTTTGACCACAATTCTGTCATACATTTCCTCCTGCTTAGCTTCTTGTTTTTTCACAATTTCCAGCGAGGCATCATTTAGAGCTGATATGATGAAGTCAAAATTATTGGTAGTGACTACAATCAGCATATTGGTCATGGTGGCTCTCGATTTCTTCTTGGAAGAAGGTTTCAGGGGAGAAACCTTCCTCTTCTTCAAGGGGACAAAAACGTCTCTAGGTGGTGTTACTTCACCTTGCTTTTATTCAACTTCTTTGTCTTCTACTTCATCATCACCCCCTATATTAGGTGATACTGAAGCAGTCTTTCCTAAGGCACTTCTTAAATCTTGGACCTCTTCAGTATTCTTCCTTTTGCTAGTTTCGGGTGTGTTTTTTTCTTTGTGAGTGGCCTCTGAGCTGTCTAGTTTGGGGTCAAACATATCTGCAGGGTTAGCGGGGATAAGGAGGTCTGCTGACCAGTCCTTAGTGATCTCCTCAAGGTCCTCTTCCATGAGTTTATAGTATGACTAAAGCTGCTCCTTATGTTCATCTTCTCACACTGTAATGTAGATGAAATGTTGATTTGCGTGGAACTTCATCAGTGGTTAGAATCTTTGTAAGGTTTTTGGAGTCATGTGAGGTTCATCTTCGATGGCTCTATTCAGCTAAAGGTAGTATGTGTGAAAGAAAATGTTTGATTGCCAATGTTTTCTCATATCTCTCGAGAACCAGAGCGTGGTGAACTTCGCAGCAAGCAGCTTGAACAACTCAATATCCAGGAAGTTCGTACCTTCCAGCATGTCCCAGGAAAAAAACATGATGATGACTAGGAGCAAGATAAAGTGGAACTCGTAGACCTAATCCTGTGCTTCATGAAAGTCTAGTTCTAATTGATTAACTAGGTACTTCACCCAGTTCATCTGTAGGCCTTCCATGCACTTCCCTGTGAGGTCAATGACAAAGTCTGTGACCTATGTGGGTCTGTTCTTTCGTACCAACTTTACAACTATTAACTGGCATGCTAGGCATACTGCGCCATTCTAAATGGAATCTACCTTGTAGCCTCACGTCCCCTTCTCAACATCACCGTATGTATCCTTGATATTCTGTGCTAATGCGCGATCTGTGGCTTTTCTTGGATAGAACTTCTATGGGTATGGTCCTTTCATACTCAATCTAGTGATCTTATGGATCAACATCGGATCGACTGTGATACTGCGGTCTAGACAAAAGTAGGCTCCATGGTAACATGAAAGTAGCATCTTGACACAGGCGTTGAATTCTTGGTGCCTTCCAAAGTGTGGGATTTTCATTACATTTAACAAGGTGGACTACGCGAGGTTCATCATCCATGGCTGGAGGATTATCTTTGAGTTATTCCCCTTCATCCTGGTCAAGTATTTATACGGGGTGAGCATACTATAGTTCTTGTGATCTCCTAGTTTGAATTCGTTGAACTTCAACGTGGTGATCTTGTCCTGTTGTGCTCGAACTACGCGTATCCCCTTCGAGAGGTACGCAGTAACCATGGTGTACTCAAAATCTCTTGGCACACTATCATGACTCACCGTGTCAGACATAGGTGGGATGTAGTAGGGAAATATGGTCAAGATCAGGTTTGCATTAGCTAGGTCATCTCTATTCTTGGTTCTCTTTTTTGCTGATGGTCGGGATGGTCCGGCTCCGTGAGCAGTCGACGAAGTGGCTTGAACTCCTCTCGTTGATGATGCTTGTACACCCACAAACATGACTCTCTCAGTCATGAGGTAGATGAGTACCTCCTTCATAGAATCTTTGACTGCGCTAAGTTATTAGGACATACATGCTCGTGGTTGAATATCTCGGGTTCAAAGAGTACTAGTCAATGCAACGGGATGGACGATAATAACGCGACGATCACTGTGCGAAATCAACTATTCTGCGGGCTTAGATAATCACAGTTGGAAAAAGTGTTCTCAGTGCATGGAGCGATGGGATAAATAGATAACTTGGCAACAAATATCTTGAAATGGGTGAGAAGCCTTCATTAACTCAGTTCTGTCCATTATGGCGCGTACCCAATGGTCTGGTGGCGAACTTTCTGACCATAAATGTCTTTCTACCCGTTCGGGGTGTCGGTCTAATGGTTATACTGTTCCCAATGGATATATTTCTTTGCCATGGTGAAGTGCCATGTGACATTGTTTTGATATCCCAACAAATTTCCAATTTTGCAAATCTTCCTTCTGCGAAGTTCCCTCTGGAACCTTCTGTAACTTTTTGATCTTAGCTCTCTTGTTACTTAGCTTTCTAGCCTTTTTCCTAGTGAGTTTCATCTTGGTGTTCCTTTTTCCATTCTGATTCTTATCTCTTCTTGGCATAGTAACTTCGCGTTGTTGAGGTTCTTTCCTAAGATTAAAGGGTAATGCTTCTTCTTCATATGGGGTAGGTGCTTCGGTCTTTTTTGATTCTTCTTGTGTTCTTGCAACTTCAACATCCAAGTCTCTGGTGCTGAATAGCTTCGATCTGTTCTTTTGTTCTTCAATCAAGTGTGCAATCCTCCTAGTCATGAAATATTTTAACTCTTGCTTCTTCTTCTTTAAGATGTCTTCTTCTTTCCTTCTGACCTGATCTCTTTCAATCTAGGATTTCCCTAGTAGCATAGTAAATGGGGCGTTGTTCTCAAAAAATTTAACAATCTCAAAATATTCCTCCGTCGAAGTTCCATTGGCATTCATAGATATTTGAGTGAGATTTCCACACAAGTTTATCAGTTTTCCTCTGAATAACCCTATTCCTCCCAATGAAGGAACCATAGCAGGATTTCCTAAAGTTTCCCACATTCTTTCTATCATAATATTCACCTGTGTTTCTTCATCTAGAACACAGTCAATGTTGAAGTCTCCTATTCTTAATTATATGTATTCTTTTTCCTTGAAGATCTATGATAAGCTAACATGCCAGTGGTCCTTTAGGGTTTCTTTCATATGTAGCAATACTTTCTTTGATTCTTTCTGGGGTTCTGCCATGGTCTCAGTTGCTTGACCTTTCTCATGGTCTTCTTGTCTCATATTCATCCTTTCAATCTTAGCAATCATTCTAGGGAAATATAAAACTTCATGGTCCATAGCTTTACAACAAAGAAAACTAGGTCTTCTACTAGGGCATTCCTTAGCCAGATGTCCCAGTCTTCTGCAACTATAGAAAAGGGTTAATCCTCTCTTTCTTTTAAATGATCCCCAACCTTTCCTATACTGCGCACTAGGATCATAGTAGCTAACCTGCAAAAAATTCTTTCTAGGATCCTACATCCATTTGTTAGTCCAAACATTCTTTCTATGCATAGGTATAACATATCTTTCACTATTCTTATTAGATCTAGTCATATCAAGTGCCCTAGTTTCCAACCTAGGAAAAAATCTATCAACCCTACCTAGATCCGTACTCTAGAAACAAAAATTTCCACTTATCTTACTTCTGCAGAGCACAAAGCTTACATATCTTACCTCTTTAGTCTCACTTTCACCTTTATTAGAGCACAAAGCTTTCATATCTTAACTCTTTTCTTTAGATCTGACTTCTTCTCTTAACTTAGATCTTCAAAAGTTAAGTAGGATGATATGCACTAGGGAAACAGATCTATGCACGGAGCTTTTGTAGTTTCAGACTGGATCTTTGCACAAAGCTCCTTTTTCCTCAGTTCCCAACAATCACAGTTTCATGTCCTAACAATGGAAGCATTTGTTGGCACAGGGGCAGACCTAGGGTTCAACGCTATAATAGTGCACCAACAAAACCACAACTACTGACCCTTTCGGTAACACTTGCGAAGCAGATGAAGTCTCACCTGAGGTAGAGGCAGGGGTGGTTGCAAGACTCCAGTGTCTGCAACCTTAGCTAGGACACAGATCTATGATTCTAACACTTAACAGAGTACATATCAGTTATCATTCATATATATCCATTTCTTAGTTACAACGTAGCTAAATCCTACTCTCAGTGCAGATAAATCCTAAACTACAGAACATCATAGTATTCATCCAGATCTAAGATATTCAAGAACTAAGCACATCCAAATAGGCCTGATCTAGTATTCATTCACATTATTAAGCACATAACATCAATGGATCTATCTATCATTCATCTATATCAAGGCAATAAGCAAGTAAACACATAAACACATCATCGCACAAAGAATAGCAACACAACATGTACGTGGTTCACCCCCACCCTGGGGCTACATCCACTAACTCTTCTCTTCTTCATTATCTTTGGTCAAGCTTCTTACAGGCACATAGCATCAAAATCCTACTCTGTAGAAGACAGGAGATCTGTGCGCACTCCACCAGATCCTCCTTCTTCAAGATAGGGTACAACACCAAGCCTTTACACATTTTCTTACAGTTACTTACACTAGCCTTGCAAGACTCACACAATATGCACAAAGCACTTACAACTCTTGATCACATAGATCGAATACTAGCACTTAGCACCACATCACATAGATGCCTCTTCATATGCATCACTCCTTACATCACCTAGACATCTATTTATACATTACAAAATCGGGCCTAAACATGGGTAAACCCATGGACCGACATTCCCATACCCGTTACATAAGCCCAAAACCCAAAAATCCCTAAAAGGGGCCAAGATCCCATGATCTCTGCCTCGTCTTGTGCTCCACCTTCGACAGCCTTTCGAAGTCCCAAAAATAGGTCAACCATGACCAAGAATCCATAAAACTTGGTCAAGAGCCAACAACTGTGGTTCTAGTGATGAGATTGTGTATATGCCGTGAGAGTCGGCTCTGAAATTTTTGGGGTGTGAACAACAGTCCTTGATCAAGTCGGAAAGGATTTTTCCATATTGATCACACTCCTTGCTAAAATCCACTAGAAAACTGGCATTGTAAATGTAGTTTGGTGTTGGAGACAGCTTATACATCACCTGTATGTGCTCTGGCCGAAATGATCCAACAACTAACTTCTGAGAATTGAATATAGTTCTAGTTGGGATATCTACATGATCTAGTGCCCATCCAATCATATCATTGTAGAGTAAAAGCCTCGGCCTTGTTTCTACCTTATGCAGCTCTGACTGGGCAATAGTCCTGTATTTGATAGATATGTCTTCCTTTTCGTTGTCGCTTGAATCATACGGGCAATTTACCAGTTCGTACTATAGGATGTTGAATACATACGTCCAATTTTTAACTGTGTCTATGCTTCTGGGCGAGGTATTAGAGAAAGTCTCTGAGCTTTGGCCTGGAATTTCACTAGTTTCTTTACTTTCTTTTCATGGTGGCATGATAACAGTTCTTAGAAACCTGTTATCTGTTACAAAAAATGAGAATGCAGAAAACTGATTATTTCGCTAAGCCAGCTTTGCAAATAATGAGAATGTAATTCAAAAAATGAAATATCTTCTTTGCCTTAAGCATATCGGTCTACGTAGATCTCTATTGACAACGCGTTTAATTTCTTTAGTAAAAATATTTGGGTGATAAAGAAAGATCTTATTTGAAATCATTTCCCTAAATCAGCTATTAATGTCATTAATGGTCGATACTTCGTGATTTGGGAAAAGCATAGGAAAATTTGAATTTATCCGTATTTCAAATCAATGTAAACTTAGCAGAAGATAAGACTGCTTAATGTGTTAATAAATCAAGTTTATCATGTTTAACCTTAATCCATTTTGGGGTTTCAGATCTTGCATTATCCTGTATTCATTCAGGCCATGATTCCTGAAACATGAAACCACGATGTAATTAATTTATTTTAATTCTTATTTATCCCTCTAATTAATCGCGATTAACTTCCAGGATTTCACGATCTCGGGTATCGGGACTTTTGGTGGTCTTCCAAGGAAGGATCCCCGAATCACAAAATCATGATATGATTAATCAGTATTAATTTCTTTTAATGTTTTAATTAACGTGGCTTAAAACTTAATGCAGTTTCATGATTTCGTATGTCAAGACCTTGAGAACTTTTACGTGTTGGACTGTTAGTATTATGAAACCCTGAAAATAGACATTTCAAAAGTAGCCTTTAGTGATTTGACCTTTTAATGAGTGGGCAGCTCCATAACTTTTAAATATTTTAGATCATTGGATTCAATAGAAGACTTCATCAATAGTGATGTGCAGGTGCGCGTTTGTTATTATTTAAAAGAATGAAACTTATTAAAGTCTAAAAATTAGAAAAACATGTGTTCCAACACATGGAATCATTACCACAAATATTTTCATAAGGTTGGGTCGCCTTCAAACCAAGTTGTTCCATCACTTTCAAGTTCATTACATTTATCGAGGCTCCAAAGTCCAACATACAATTATTCAAATGGAGGCCATTCATTTCCAAAGAAAGATAAAACGAAGGGCTATTATCCTTTTTCCGATCAAGATACATGGTTTTCAAGATGATCGGGGGGTCCTCCTTCTCAGCTGGTAAGTTTAATAAATTTAAGAATTCACTCCTCACAAAAGGGATCTTTCACATCTCTATCACAGGGACCATCATATTCAACTTTCCAAACTTGGATGCAATGTCTATGTTCAACTGAATCTCATTTTCTTTTGGAGTTGGCTTCAAAATCAACTCATGTACTGGAGGTGGGAGTATTGGGACCACCTTCTTTGTATATGGGGGAGGAGCGGTTTCTTCTGGATGAGTTAGAGTGGAAGTATGTGATGGAGGAACTGAAGCCTTATTTCTTCTAGTGTATGTCAAAAATTCCCTCTTCTTCAATTCCTTTCTCTGATCATTTGTTAACTGGTTTAACACCTGGAGTCATCCCTCTCTTACTCCTTTCCTTCTGCCTTCATCAATCTGTTCCTGTGTGATGTCTTCCTCTTGGAAGTTACAAATCAATCCATGAATTTCATACTATCAGGAGAGTCTTCATCTCCTCGGGAAAATTCATCCTCCCGATGAGGTTCTTGGCATGGAGAACACTAAGGTGTCTCTTCTATGTTGAAAATTCCAACAGGTTTCAACATGTTAGGAGATTTTGCCTCTTGTTGAGGCCTTGGCTTCCAACTTGTGGCATCTATCTGTTGTCTAGAAACCTGAGGTCTAGAGGTAGATTGATTTATTTCCATGGTGGTTAACCAACCCATGGTATGATTCTGAGCTTGGACAAAATGAGTACTCATCTAGTCTATATTCTGAGTCAAGAGAGAAATTGGATCTGGAGTATTGTTATTGGAAGCTTTAGTCTTTGTCTCCTCCTTGGCACGAGGATACTGAAAAGGATCAACCTTTGAGTCAAGAAGTTTCTCTTCAATTTTTGCAATATACTCTTTGGCTTGTGCCAAGGTGGTCATATTCTTTTCCTTTATGACGAAACAAAATTTCCCATCGAAAGCATTCATGTAAAGGAGATGAACAGTCGCATCTGTATCAGTGTTGTATATATTGCCGATATATCATATTTATCATCGAGATACAGGGGAAGATGATATATTTGATGGAATATATCATGATATATCTTATACATTGAATGTGTCTTGACACATTCAATGCATCATGATATATTATCAAAATATCACGAGTTGACAGAATATATCGACCTGCTAAATAAAACAAAGCAAAAAAGTGTGTGTGAAGGTGGTTTTAAGGCCGCGGGTCACTTTTTTCATTTCTAAGGTGTGAGAGATCTAGAGAGGTGTGAGGGAAGTCATTTTGCATCTATCCAAGGAGGATAAATCCAAGAATATTGTTTCCATTAGAGGAGATATCACAGAGTGGGGATTCATCATTCAATCATTCAAACCATCCATATTTCCAGGTATGATCCAAAACATTTTTCTTTCATTTGTTTGAACTTTGCTTTTCTAGAGTTAGGATAGGGTTTGCAATGTTCCTCTCTTTGTTGTTTTTGAATGGAAGATTCAATCATTCCAGATTCATCTAGCTCTCATTATTTAAGCTTTACATTATCATGTGTATTTTTTTTTTTTTGTGCCATACATTTAATATTTTCACCTAAACAAAATGTCGAGTGCATTGGATCCAATGTGGGTGTATGGTGAACTAGTATAGCTTCCCAATATACAAATATTGACATGCAATCTTTGCGGAAAAATAATTAATGGAGGAATTAACTGCTTGAAATACCACCTTGCCAAAATCAGTGGGTTTGATGTGGAAAAGTTTCCAAAGAGTACCCCAAAAATTATGAATGTTGCAAACCAATCACACATTAATATGGCTAATAAGATGGATGCGACCGATTCTCTCAAAAAATAACTTGAAATTGCAAATAGAAACACTGGAACAAGTGCCTCTGAGGGGGGACCAGTACCACAATCCCACTCCTTAGCCACTGGACCCTCAAGGGCCTCAACTTCTGCAATTCGCTCATCAACCTCACCTTTCTTTGTGTTGAGGTCAACACCTGGGGGGTAACCTTCTATTCAGTCATTGATTAAAATAAAAGAGGAGGAGGTCAACAAGCTTGTGGCCAAATGTTTTCTTTGGAGTGATATACCTTTTAACATTTCCAATAACCCCTTCTACCATTCCATGTTTGAAGCTGCTGCAATTGTTGGCCAAGGGTATAAGGGCCCTTCCTATAAGGATTTCAAATGGTGTATCCTTCAAGGGGAAAAGTATGATTGCACAAAAATATTAGCTCAACTCAGGGAAACATGGAATACCACCAGATGAACCTTGATGGAAGATGGGTGGACTGATGGGAAGGGAAGGTCAATTCTAAACTTCTTGGTTAATTTTCCCAAGGGGACAATGTTTATCAAAAGTGTTGATGCAAGTGTATATACAAAAGATGCACAATTATTATGTGAGTTTCTAGATGGATTTATCTGAGAGATAGGACCGTAATATGTTGTCCAACTCATCACGAAAAATATTGCTAATTATGTTGTTGTTGGGAGGATGCTTATGGAGAGGTATCTATCCTCGTACTGGAGTCCTTGTGCCACCCATTGCATTGATTTGATGCTAGAGGACATGGGAAAACTTCCTTGGATCAAGGAAATCATTGATTCAACTTGGAGTGTGACAATATATATATATATATATATATATATATATAATCAAACATTTGTTCTTTCACTCATGAGATGGTTCATAGGGAATAGAGAGTTGGTGTATCCCATGATCACACGTTTCACCACCAACTTCATTTCTCTTCATTCGCTCCTTAAGAGTATGTTGGAGTTACATAGAATGTTTCTTTCTTATGAATGGGATGCTTGTGTCTATAGCACCAAACAAGATGGGAAATATATAGCCCAACTTTTGGGACATGACCAAAGATTCTGGAGTGGAGTAGGCTAGGTATGTACCATTAATGAACCTTTGTTAAAGGTTCTTTGATTGGTTGATGGTGAGAATCCTGCAATAGGCTACTTGTATTAGGCCATGTATAGGGCCAAGGAAGCTATCTACCAGTACTATGAGGATAAGGGGGAGGAAGGAATCACCAAGAGAGCTCAGATATGGGGTGTGATTGATGAGAGATGGAATAACACTCTCCATCATCCTATTCATGCATCATGGATCTACCTTGACCCTGTATTGGCTTATGCTTTTGGATTTAATTTTGATGGTGAGGTCATTGATGGTTTCCTCCAGTGTGTTCAGAGGATGGTGCTAACTCCAGTTGAATGCTCAGAGAATTCTAAATAGAATGAGATATATAGGATGGAATCTGAGATGTTGGGATATGATATGGTTGTCCAAGATAGGACCACAAGGATGCCAAGTAAGCTTCAATTTCAATTTTTTTTATTCCTTTCTATATATTATATATGAAATTTATTACTTGATGGAAATTCGAAATATAATTCGTTGTCTTCCTTTAATTTTATTCATTTTAGATGTCTGGTGGAAACACTATGGTGAAAAGCTCCCAAAGATATAGAAACTTGCCATTTAGGTGCTTAGTCAAACTTGTCGTACTTCAAGGTGTGAGTGAAACTGAAGTGTCTTTGAAAATATACACTCCAAGAAGTACAACAAGTTAGAAATGTTCAAAAATTCAACAATCAAAATTTAAATTGTTTAGATTTTTTTTTTAATTTTAATTTACTATAATCTAGTATTTACCATCACTAACTATGGATCTCAATGTTCATACAAGTTAGGTACCTATTGATGCTCAAAACCACAACATAGGGTACCTTCTTGCAAACGCCTTATGACTACTATATTTAATAATACAATAATAGGTGGGACCCCTGGTGTAACTTATGTGACTATGACAAAGAAACAAAAAATATTCTTTACATGTTTATGAGTTGGTTGAGATGAGCCCTACAATTTATTTGCGTTTAAAAAATCTGTCAGAATGATTAATCAAATATAATGTTAGGGGCGATATGATTTTGGTGTTGTTTTTATATAACACTCGCAAGTATTATTATGTTACATTTATTTTGAGGAAGGACCTAAACTCCATGCTTAAGTTATATGTGTGATGTGGTGCCTTCATGATACAAGGGTACACACATTGTTTGAATTGGAATTAATGTTGGAACATGGTATCCCTAGCAAGTATTTGAGTTATGTCACATTGGAGTTTTTAAACAAGTGTTGCGTGCATTGGTTTAATTGTAAGTTTGGTCGTGATTTGGTATCCCTAGCAAAGTATTGTTATATATGAAATAGGGATAATGACAAGGGTTGGGGCATTTGAAAAATTGGAATATTGGCAAACTATGGTGTAATCGACCTGCATTAAGTTTATTTGAATGTTAATAGTTGATAAATTGAATAGTGGGCCTGCTCGTACTAGCATGAATGAAAATGTGAATGCAGAAGCGACGTGCAGTAAATGCATGCCACTCTAATTCAACTCGAGCCTGTCACCCTAGTCATTTTTCATTTCCTCTTGTTGGTTATTGTTGCTACGCTTTTCTCGGCCATGGAGAAGGTATACAAACTGGTCGTTTCTCCTTAGAAAATTTTACATAGGTATGGGTTTTTCTTGCTTTTCCATCCATGACCATTCACTCTGCTCTTTAATTCAACAGTTGGATCTTGTTTGCTCACGGTTTGTGCATTTCCAAAGATGTTATATGAATGAATTCAGACTGTGTATTGGTCATTTGCAAGGTTTTGGTTTCATGTGGTGGTTGTATTTGAATCATGGCATTGAAACAAAGCGTGGTGTCTTTTGTTCTGTATGGTTGTTCACATTTTTGTTATGGAATAGAATATCATTGGGAAACTCCCAAGCCTTCCTTGCCTCTGGTTCCTTGTTTTGTGTTTTTATCATGTTCGAAATAGTTATCCCCACTTCTTACCTATGATTTATTTGGGCACTCTTCCTGTCTTTGAAGTTGTGGTTTTTGTGCCTATTGTGCTCGTGCCTTGGTCACTACTCTGTGAGCATTAATGTGGAATTTTGTGAAGAATTAAACTTTCCATGCTCCTTTTGGTCAAACCCTCAGTTTGTTAACCCGATTTCGTCTACCACTTTTTTGTCCACTATTGCATTAGGAACCCTGTGCATTGGTAATTATGGTGGATATGGATAACCTAGAATTTGATGAAGGCACTGTTCATGTTCATTTGTAGTCATGGGTTTAGTTGATTATTTGTTGTGCAAAAGTGGGTTGTATGTTAAACTTACTCATTCGTCTGATAATACAGTTTGTCTTGTGGGGATATTGGGGTAATGCCATCATTACAAAACATGGTTTAAGGGATACGACCTACTGTGTCTTCGATTTTGTAAGAAATGAATACCTCTGGGAGTAAATTATATATGCGTCGAATGAGTTTTGTGATCCAGAATGAAAAGAATTTTAGGAGCGTTTTTAATCGAAGTTTCGATTTTGAATTATGTTATAGGAAGGGATATATTTTGTGGCCACTTCGTGGAACCCTGTAGTGATTTTAATGCATTGGTGTTGATATCGAGAATCACAATCTGTCCATTCCTTGACTATGGGTTGTATTTATTTTGATTATTGTGGCGCTATGCCTCCTCGACCATTTTGCGCGCAAGTTATGTTATTATTGTTGAATGTTTATTGAGAAAATAATTTTGAAATTATCCTTGTGCATTGCAACTTCTAGATGCAAATGAACACCTTGGAAGTGAAATCCCAACTCTGGAATTTTGGAAATAGAGTGTTGAAGTTCAATTTTGAAACAATGAAGAAGTTTAAATCTTGAGGTCGAAAATGACTTTGTTTGATATATGATAGAAAAATATCCATGGGGTTCCCTTTGATTATACTATTTTATGCAAGATACACTCCCCTCATTATCCCAATTTCATTTTTCACTCCCTGTTATGTTGTTACTCATTTAAAAAAAAAAAAGGAAAAGTTTATGAGAAAATGAAAGAAATGATTGATGATCGATATTTTGGGAGCTATTTGTATACACCGTTTGATTGTTTTATTAGTTTCTTGAAAAATATTCATGAATATTTCCCTTCCATTATATCATTTTATGCTAAGTACAAGCCCTCCATACTCCCAATGACCCTATCAATTCCCTGTTCATCTGGAAATTAATAAATGTTTTTTTTTATGGATGGATTGCATGCATCATGTAGTAAATAATAGAGCCAACTCTTGATTTATTTAAAGTAGAGTTTCATGTATGGGTTATTAATAGCTTTTCATAACTGGTTAAATATTTCTACAGGATGATTTTTTTTAGTAGGGGCAGTAATGGTCGAAATAACAAAGGCAGAGGTAGCTGGTAGCGAGGCCATAGAAGGCCTCAGTTTTCTATTCATTTTGATGTTGATCCACAAGAGTTGAACCAACTGTTTCAAGATGGGTTTTTTAATTTGGTTGGTCATGGTATCTTGCATCCTCGACCTGACATAACCCCATTTCATCCTCGTCGGAATTTTCCTGGCATTATCGTTCCTCCACATGTATCATTGCAGCCCGAAGTCCCAGCTAATGATGGTTGGCAAGAAAGTGTCCACTAGCCTGTCTCTCACCACCATGGTTGAACCATCGTGTCATTTCCTTTACACCACAAATTAATCCCAATGTTCAAATTTCTCCTGTTGTTTCGCCAATACAATCCTCGCACGCTAGAAAGAGATTAAAAACTGATATCCTGCAACCTGTACAATAGAAAGGAAAAGTAACAGTTTCCCCCTCCAGTCCTTCCACAGAATGCTCTAAGTCTGTGTCTTCATGCCTCCACCTAAAATATGACTTCTCTCATGTGATCAACGAAATACAACCCCAAGGGTCTAACCAACCAAGGGCCACTCAAGGAAAGTCAGGTGGAGACAACAGTGACAAGAGGAAATATGCCTCACAAAGCAACAAATATGGATTTTAAAGTTTTTTTAATGATTTTCAGTGATGAAGACAATATTTGATAATTTTCAACTTTTGGGGACAACAAGCTTTATTTTGGCTATTTTTGTGGATAAAATGGATATATTGTTTTTTTGTGATATGTCCTTAAATTTTGTTGATATTTAAATATTCGATTTAAATGATATCAAAGGGAGCTACAAGGGTGTCATATGATCCAAATGATAAAATTTTGTATTTTATATTTGATGACTGGTAAAAGAATGATGGGAGTCACAAGGGGTCCCACCTATTTAATAATTATTAACTAGACCCTTATTTATATATTATTATTAATTATTTCTCCCTAAACTAATTAGTTAAGTTAGTTTGACTTAACTAAAGTTATTATATATTACCCAATTTTAAAGAGAATATTTCTAAGTTCTCAAGAAATAATATTGTCTCTAAAAACAAACATCTAGTTTCATTTTCTAATGCTTGTCATAATATCAGAGCTAACGATAACGATACATACATGCGCTTATTTTTCAACTCCCTTTAAGGGAAAGAATCATCTAATTTCTTTGATCTTCCCCCAAAAATCCTTTCCACTTGGGAAGAGTTGGTTTGTTGGTTCAAATCCTCTTATGGAAAATCCAAGAGCCTATCTAAATAGTTAAGGGAATATAACAATATTTCTTACAAATTTGGTGAGACTATTAATTCCTTTAACCTCTGCTTCACCAAATTGTACAATCAAACCCCTGAACTAATCTTCCCCCAAAACCAAGCTACTCTCATGAATTACTATAATGCACTTCCCTCTCATTATCGTCATAGGCTCAAAGAAAAGGATATTGACAATCTTGGCTCTGCTCTCCACACTTGCCTGGAGTATGAAGAACAACTTGAAAGAACAAGTCTCCCTAAAGGAGACTTAGTCAAACAAACATATATGTTTTCCCTCCTACAAATTGTGCAAGATATGAACAATCAAATGATCGCCTATGAATGAAATGGGAATGCTCCCTCACTTACTTCTGGGCATCTTCTTCTTCCGCAGTTCCTTTTAGGAATACAAATGAAAACAATTTTCATCCCAAGGCCATTATGTCTCGTAGTTGGTGTAACCAAAGAAAATCATGAAGAAAGTAATTGTGAAGTTAAAAAGAGTGCTAGAGATAAAATCTTTGGCAAGAAGCCTGAAACCACTATCATTGTTCTAGATTATGTAGAACCTGAAGATGTTATGATCATAAATACTAGGAACAAATCTTATGCTCCTAAAGGGAAATACGATCCTCCTCCTGATTCTTCCACTCTATCCTTGTATTCAAAAGGTACTAATATACAAACTGTAAAAATTATCAAGAGTGAAGGAGTTTCGTCCCCTCTTCCATATTCCAAGTATAACATCCTCAACCAATTGGATAATATCAAGGCTGATGGTACTCTTTTGGACATGGCTTTCATCCCTGAACAACAAAAGCAACTCAAGAATGTTTTGGAAGGAAAGACTTCCACCATAGCCAATATTTGTGAAGAGGCGAAAGAAAAGGATTCTACTGTAAATAATTTTAGACACCCTATAAAAAATCCTCCATTTTTCATTTCTATAAAAATTATGGATAAGATATCCCATTGTTTCCTAATTGATGGCGGTTCAGGCCCAACCGTGATGTCAAAAATAATTATGGAAGAGCTAGGCTTATCATGTACTAATGAAAATTCTAGAAGCATGATCTCCTATAACAGTCTGCAACAGTCAACAATAGGTGAAATCAAAGATGTAACTTTAGTTCTATGTGCACATCCTAAAATAAGGACAACCCTTAGCATCCAAGTAATCAACATGCCAGTAAGAAACTATCATATTATCCTAGGAAGAGACTGGAAATCCCTAACAGGTGGATATCTTTCGCTTAATGGGACATACTTATTTGTTCCCCTGAATGGAAAGAATATCATAGTCCTAAGAGAAGGAATAATTTCACCATACATAGAGAGTATTCCTCAACCGAATGTAAATTATCTTGAGGAAGAATTAGGGGTGTACTCTATCTTTGTTGATGAGGGTGACAAAACTTTAGAACAAATTGATTTAGAAGATGGTATGTGGCACATGGATTTTGATGGCTCATGCCCAAACGAAGGTAATGGAGCTAGAATTATCTTGTACTCACCTATAGGTAAAATTATGCACCCCCCCCCCTTCTCTCCTTGGGGTTCTATGACCTTCCGGTCAAGGATCTTCAAATACTTGAGTCGAATCAGCTCTTCAAGCCTCTAATAGACCCATAATTTAATTCACACAGGTCCCTTGTTGTTACCCACGCGGGTTCGACTCACCCGCACACCCTTTCTCTGGCGCCTCTAGAAAATCAACTGGTGAGCACTAGCCCCTCTGCTAGGCACTTCTTCAATATGAGAACGAGATATGACTCTAGGCTATCCCCTTCGTGGCTTCGAGCTTTGGGAGTTCCACACACTACACCCTCACTTTCCTCCGAAGAACCTTTCCTCCAAAGCACACAGATCTCCACCGTGTATCCTTCCTAGATCCAATGGTTTATACCTCTTCGGCCTTCACGAATTCATGACACTGAATCTTTTCTCCACGCAAATCTCCTAGACTCTCCAGTATGCTGCCATGTATCCCCCTTGATACCAATGGATAGGATTTCACCTCACTCCTAGGGACTTTGGTGATCTCGCTTCTTAAACACTTTCAAACCTCTGAATACGCAAAGTGATGAAGGAACTTAAGGTTATCCTCCACACAACTTCCCCAGATCTCGCAGTTTGGAAAGATCCTGACTCCTTCAAGTGGATCTTACTTGTTTAATTGAGAAATTTTCAGTGGGCTCCTCCTCACTGAAGAACTTTCATTTGCTACCTCTCCTGAGCATGTTCCTCCTTGAACACTTTAACCTCTCTGAATGATTTCTTCAACACTTAGCCAAATTTTGACCCTGTGCACACCTTGCAACAAGTTTCTTTCAACTTAACCCCTTTTTGGGCGACTGTGCACTCCTTGAAATAGTTCTTACACAACTCAATTGTTGCTCCTAAACAATATGACGTTGAGTGCGTTTTTTCTTATGCACACCTTGTGTGGTCCTTCCTCTCCTGAACTTTGGAGTCAAAACAGACTCTATCAACTCACACCTTATAGGCACTATGCACTCCTTGCAAATAAATCTTCATGTTATCTCTTCTGAGCTTCTGAGTTGAAATATACTCTATAAACGCACTCCTTGCGGACACTATGCACTCCTTGCATAAGCTCGTAAAAGAGAAACAATTGAAACTTATCTAATCCTCATAGATTCATACATTCAACCATGTAATGCATTCATAAACATAAGAACAAGTAAATAACAAACAATTGCAAGTAAACAGAAAACCTACCATTCATTCAAATAAACACAATAACAACAACACCAAACATTTGGAATAACGCTTCTCTGTGTTGGATTACTAAGAGGGGGGGTGAATCAACAATAGAGCAATTTAATCCTTTTTAACCATATAATGCAAGTGTTATATCAGTGAAGCATTATCATCCAATAATTTCAGAGTAAATAAACAATGAACAAATGAGCAATCATACACATACAAAGTACACCAATGTTTTTACATGGAAACCCAAAGTGGGAGAAAACCATAGAATGATTTTTCTTATATGTCTTGAAGAATTACATTCATTGGAAGCACCAACTTCCTTTGTTTTCCAGCTGCAACTGGAAGGAGGCTCCAACCCCCTAGTTTCTTAGGCTACAACCTAAGGGAAAATCCAAATCCTCAATTCTCTGCTACAACCAGAAGGAGGCTACAACCCCCTAAGTTCTCCAACTACAACCACTTGTCCTTGCCCTGTCCAACCACTCTGAAATATAAATGCCAAATGTAGACAACCTATCACTGTCACTGAATCAACCACTGCCACTGACAATTTGTCATTTGCAACCTATACCAATAACCTGTAACAACCTGTACCAATCAACCTGCACCAATAGCATGTAACAACTTGTACCAATCAACCTGCACCAATAACCTATAACAATCTGTACCAATAACCTGAACCAACATGTACCATGAATCAACCATGCATCAACCTTGACTCATCAATATGTACCAACATTATCAACTATACACCTCATGTATGTGCCAACTCATTAACTATAAACCTCAT
>ML796857.1:669787-690256 GCA_009831015.1 Picea engelmannii
CTCATCAACTACTTGTCTCAACCATGTACCCAACATGTACCTCAACCATATACCAAAGACATACACCAATATAACCATCAAAAGTTATCTAACAATTCATCACTCTATCCATAAACCAAATACCATAAACCATTACATCAAACAATGTGTCACAACCTCACTATTATGTAGCCTCAAGCTAAACCAACAACTTTAGCAACACATCATAACCAAAAGACCAATACCCATATGCCAAATGCCAACAAAAAAATACCAATTGTATCCCTCAACAAATCTGATATATGCAGCAATACTGAGCATCCAATACCATCTCAAGAGCTAAACCCTAGCTCACAAAACATACCTCAAACAAGATGTTCCATATCTCTCATAAATAGACCCCAACCATGTTGTTGACATGATTTTTTTGCTACAATGTTTCTGCCACACTTTTTTTGTCACAATTTTTTTGCCGCAAATTTTCTGCCACGATTTTTCTACCGTGATTTTTCTGTCGCAATTTTTCTGCCACACTTTTTCTTCCGCACCTTTTCTACCGTGATTTTTCTGTCGCAATTTTTCTATCGCACTTTTTTTTTCGCAGTTTCCCTGCCGCACTTTTTCTACCTCCGTTTTCCTGCTGCACTTTTTCTACCGCACTTTTTCTGCTCCACTTTTACTACCACACTTTTTCTGCTGCAAATTTTCTCTATCAATAATACTTGCCCCAAATAACCTTTCATAAAAATAGATATTCAATGATATTCAAGTGTGATTAAATGAGAGAGCTTTGCCTCTTATTTATACTTTCATGTAGCATTACACTTTCCTTATTTTAGGGACTTCTCCATTTACTTTATTATTTAAATAATTTTTTTTGCAAATACTTGACTTTTGGGGGCTTCTATATGACTCATGAGGGTTCTTCAACTTCATATGGTCATAAATCTCTAACCGTGAGGAGTTATGTGACGTTCCACATACCATAAGAAATGGCATGACAAGCACCATCCATATAGGATAGTTTCACTGACAAATTCACTAACCTTCATCTCATTATTCAAAAATTAAGCATGGTTTCTCTAACCATACTTTTAGGATAACTCAATCCACAAAGCGTCTTCCCATGAGGGATTTCACCATAAAGGGACCACTTTGGAGTTCATCCCTTTGTACTTCTTATAAACCATGACAAGACAATAATGATTCATCTTTAAATCAAACAAAATTGGGTCCATTATCCAAACCTTTGTGCTACCAGGCTTTCTTCAAGGGTTGACATCAATGACAACCAACCTTAAACAACAATCTCTCCCTTTGGCATTAATTGCAACACTCTGATGCAATACTGAAATCATATCACTCATGCTCCCCCTGGAACCATGCCTCTATGCTTTGCATCTCTTTGACCATTTCTCCCCCTAGAACCATGCCTTTGTCCTTTGCATCTGATAAATCTCTCCCCCTTTGTCATCAATGGCAAAGATATCTTTCCGTCTGGGGTTTCTCCCCCTGACTGAATTGTCTTCTTTATGGTGCTTCCTCATGTACATATAAGACATAGAAGATAAGCATTCAAAAGCATTCATTTTGGAGTAGAAATAAATCCAAGTCTCTAGCGAAATACTCAAAGGATTCCCGTGGAAGTGGTTTTGTAAATATGTCTTCCACTTGTTCTTTTGTGCCCACATACTCAACTATGATGTTCTTTTCTGCAACCCGTTCATGTAGAAAGTGATACTTGATTGGAATGTGCTTTGTCTTGGAGTGCATCATCGGGTTCTTTGAGATATTGATGACACTTGTATTATCATAATAGATTGGAATGGGCTCATAATACTCAACCTGTATATATATCAGATTTTGTTTCATCCAAAGAACCTGTGTACAACATGATATTGCTACAATATACTCTACATCAGCTATAGATAAATATAATGATGATTTTTTCTTGCTTAGCCATGATACTAAACACTCACCTAAGTAGAACATTGCTCCACTGGTGCTTCATCGGTCATTAATACAACCTGCCCAATTTGCATCTTTGTAGGCAATAAGTGATAGATCCTTTCCTTTTGGATACCATAATCCAAATTCTTATGTTCCTTTGAGATATATGAAAATCATCTTCACTGCTAATACATGTGATTACTTTGGTGTTGCTTGAAATCATGCCACCTGTCCAACTGCCTGCATTACATCTGGTCTGGATGTTGTCACATATAGTAAGCTACCAATCATTGACCTGTATTGCCTCTGATATGTAGACTTTTAATAATCATATTTTCTTAACTTGCAACTGGTTTGCATGGGAGTGATAACTGGTTTGCAATCTTCCATTCCGAACCTCTTTAGAATTTCTATGATATACTTGGTTTGAGAAATAAAAATTTTTTGGTGGATTTCATGTATCTTAAGTCCCAGAAAGAATGATAGTTCTCCAAGTAATGAAATTTCAAATTCATTCTACATATCCTTTGCAAATTTCTAGCTTAACATGTCATCATCACTACCAAAAATAATATCATCAACACAAACTTCAATTAATAAAATATTATCTTGACTTACCTTGATGTATAGGTTGTTGTCTGCACTTCCTTTTCTGAACCCTACCTATTGTAGATATTTATCCAGTCTAGAGTACCATGCTCTAGGAGCCTGTTTTAGACCATACAAGGCCTTCTTTAATTTACACATAATCTACGTTCTCTGAAAACTGAAATCCTTTTGGTTGTTCAATGCAAACTTCTTCTTCAAGTTCACCATTCATAAAAGATGATTTTACGTCCATCTGATACACTTTAATATTTTTGGAGCATGCATAAGCTAAAAGAATTCGGATTGCTTCCATTATGGCAACTGGGGAAAATGTCTCTTCAAAGTTGATTCCTTCAACCTTTGCATATCCTTTACATACCAATATAGCTTTGTTCCTTGTAACCTATCCATCTTCATTCAACTTATTTATGTATACCTGCTTTGTGCCGATCACATTCTTATCCTTTGGTTTTGGAACCAATTCCCAAGTATCATTTTTCTCTATTTGATCAAATTCTTCATCCATGGCCTTATTCAAAAATTCATCCTTGATGGCCTCTTCAAAACAGGTTGGTTCAATCATAGATGAGAGTGCTAGGTGCGTTTGTTCTGGTGAATGGATTCTTCTTCTAGTCTCAACTCCTGCATCTTTTTTTTCGATAATATGATCTGAAGGATGATTCTTCTGTACTCGTCTACTAGGTGTATTTGGAGGCACTTACTGAACTTGCTTTTCTGCTTCTATTGGTTATTCTTAATCTTCCCCTTCTACTTCCTTTTCATCTTCTACTTCTTCTTCATAAAGTTGTTCCATTGATTCATTTTCTTCTTCCTTTAATTCTTGTCTACCTATTTCATCAATTGTTACGTTGATACTTTCCACAACTTTGTTCAATATCAAGTTGTAACACTTGTATGCTTTCCTTGTACTTGAGTAACCAACAAGTACTCCTTTGTCCACATGAGAGTCAACCTTTCCCATTCTGCCATATTCTCTTTTGATGTAGAATTTTCTCCCAAAAACTATGAAGTGATTCACATAAAGTATTTCTCACCTTTTAAACCCTTTGTTGTAGTTGGTCCAACTAGATCAATATGCACAATTTTCAGTGGTATTTTTGTTGAATATTCCTTTGATTTGAACTCGATATTTGTTTTCTTTCCTTGTTGACAATGCTTGCATAAGTTGTTGGTTGGTTTCGTGATCTAGGGCATTTCTATGACTTCTTCTCTTTTGCTGAATTTGGCAAGGTTATCAAAATGTATGTGACCCATTCTTTTGTGCCATATCCAACTTTTGTCCTCCTTTCCTAGACAACACTTTTCATTTTCAATTCCCTTAACACATATATGTTGCTTGAAGTTCTCGCAGTTGTAGCAATCAATTTTCCTGAACCTTCTTTTCTTATCTCACACTTTTGTGAATCGAAAGTAACTTTATGACCTTTTTCACACATTTTACTCACACTTAGAAGATTATGTTTCATATCTTCTACTAGTAGAACATTTTCTTCCTTTGTATTGTCGTTCCCAATTTTGACTGTGCCTTTTCCAATGATTTTAGCTGAATCATCATTTTCAAAGGAGACTGATCCATCTCTTTCCTTTCTTAAAGTAAGAAACATGTCTCTATCACCTGTCATGTGTTTTGAACAGCCATTGTCAACATACCAACCACGTCTCTTCTGCTTAGCTTGTAGAGCGAGTGTGCATTCTTCATTTCTATATTGATTCTGCTTTCTTATCCATGTACTTTTTTGAGGTTCCCGTCTGTGAATGTTGTTATTCGGTTGTGGTTCTCTAGGAGGGTTTTCCATTCTGCAATCTTTGGCCATGTGTCCAAAGTTGTTACATTTGTAACATTCCACTTCAATGCTAAAGGATTCAAACATGTTGTAACTTCTTCTATGTTTTTCACTAGGCCTTTTTGGATAACCCTTTTATGTATGACTTTCAAAGTTGTTTATGTTCTTGTTGTTAGCTCTGCAATTCACAACTTTATGTCCAAAATTATTACATGCATAACATAAACCAAAAAACATAGTTTGATACCTAGGAGTTGAGGATATTCTAAAGGGAGGTACTCTTATGAATTCTTCTTCTTCCTTAGGCGTATCCGTCAGCTGGTGATTCTAGAATCTGAATCTTCTCGGTCGAGGAGTGTCCCTCTAATCTTCCTTGTAGATATTCCTATCCCCTTTGATTGTTTCTGCATATCTTTTTCGATATGTTTCTTGCTCTATTGTTTTGGAGCTTGATCCCTTTTCTCTATGATTGTATCCAAGTCCAGACTTGTCATGATAAGGTTTTTGACTACTGATAATGTCATCCAAAACTTTTGAGTTGTTCTGCATATTTTTCTTTTGAAGATCCTTTCTTAATGTGACAATCTCTGCTTCCAAATTTCCAATGATCTTGTCTTTTTCTTCTAGCTGTTCTTTGAGTGTTTGTTCAATTCTTTTATCTCCTTCTATTTGAACCTTCAAATTTGTGATCATTTGTTGTAGTTCTTGAGTGTCTTCTTTCTTTTCTAATTCCACTTGTAGTTTCTTGTTTTTCTTCTTTTCTCTTCTGATAACTTCTATGTCACACATCAATTCTTCTCAGTAGTCAACTTCTTCCTCTTCATATTCTTTTTCATCTTCTTCATATTCTTATTAGGAGTCTTCTTTATTAGAGTCTTCTACTACCATGAATAGAACTCTTTATGTATCACTGTCACTGACTTCATCTTCATATGATGATGAGATATCTTCTTTGGTGCATAAGCTTTTCTTGAAAACTTTCTTTGTGGTTTTTTTTCCTTTATATGTTTGTTTTCTATTTGAGTAACCTTCACCATTTCTCTTTTTCTTATGAGGACATTTGTTAGAAAAATGACCAATACCATCACAATTAAAACAATCAAAGGAAGCTTACCTCTATACTTGTCGTTGGTTCCCTTGTTCAATCTTTTGACAAAGTTGGCCACTTCTTCATCATCTTCCTAGATGTCACTGCTATTGCTAAGTTCTTTTTCTTTTTTCTTTGACTTTTCAAATTCTTTGAAGGCTGCTTCTTTTGTATCTGGATTTTCATGTTCAATTCTCATTTCATATGCTGTGAATATTCCATGAAATGTTTACATGCTTATTGAGTTCAGATCTTCTCTTTCTTCTAGTGATGATATATTAGGGTCAAATATCATAGGAAGAGATCTTAGTACCTTTTGAACAATTAAATATTCTTCAATTTATTCTCCCAATTCTATGATTGCATTTACTATTTCAACATCTCGTAAAAGGTAAGCTGCAATATTCCCATCTTCCTTGATCTTAAGTTGTTCGAACTGGCCTCTATAAGTTTGAAGCTTTGCTTCTTTGACTTTTGAATCTCCTTCATAAATATTTCAAATTTTGTCCCAAATCTCTTTCACGGATTTACAATGTGCAAATTTGGTGAATACCATTTCACTAAGACCATTCAGAAGTGCATTTTTAGCTTTGGAATTATTCTGACCGATTTTCATTTCTTTGTCATTTGTTGGCGGAACTGCTGGTACCGTGTATCCATCTACAATTGATTGACAAATTTCAAATCCTTGTGCTTATATATATGTCTTCATCTTTATGATCCAAAATGCATACTTCTATCCATCAAATTGTGGTATTCCATTTTTATACAAGTTGTTGCTCTCCATGATCTTCCTTTCAGTGGTTAAACTGATTTCTGAAGGAATCGACTCTGATGCCAATTATTGGATTACTGAGAGGGGGGTGAATTCGTAATAGAGTAATTTTTAAACCATATAATACAAGTGTTATATCAGTGTAGCATTATCATCCAATAATTGTAGAGCAAAAAAAAAATGAACAAATGAGCAATCATACACATACATAGTACACCATTGTTTTTACGTGGAAACCAAAAGCGACAGAAAACCATGGAATTCTTTTTCTTATATGTCTTGAATAATTACATTCATTGGAAGCACCAACTTCCTTTGTTTTCCATTTTCAACTGGAAGGAGGCTCCAACCTCCTAGTTTCTCAAGATACAACCTGAGGGAAGCTCCAACTCCTCAATTCTCTCGCTACAACCAGAAGGAGGCTACAACCCTGTAAGTTATCTAGCTACAACCTAAAGGTGGCTATAACCACCTGTCTTTGTCCCATCCAACCACCCTGAAATATAAATGCTAAATGTAGACAACCTGTCACTATCACTGAATCAACCACTGCCACTGTCATCCTATACCAATAACCTGTAACAACCTGTACCAATCAACCTGCACCAATAACCTGTAATAACTTGTACCAATAACCTAAACCAACATGTACCATGCATCAACCTTAACTCATCAATATGTACCAACATTATCAACTATACACCTCATGTATGTGCCAAATCGTCATCTATACACCTCATGTATGTGCCAACTCATCAACTACTTGTCTCAACCATGTACTGAACATGTACCTCAACCATATACCAAAGACATACTCCAATATAACCATCAAAAGTTATCTAACAATTCATTACTCTATCCATAAACCAAATACCATAAACCCTTACATAAAACCATGTGCCACAACCTCACTGTTATGTAGCCTCAAGATAAACCAACAAATTCAACAACACATCACAACCAAAAGAACAATACCCATATGCCAAATGCCAACAACAAAATACCAACTATATTCCTTAACAAATCTGATATATGCAGCAATACTGAACATCTAATACCATCTCAAGAGCTAAACCCTAGCTCATATAACATACCTCAAACAAGATGTGCCATATCTCTCATAAATAGACCCCAACCATGTTGTTGCCGTGGTTTTTTTGCCACACTTTTTCTGTCGCGATTTTTCTGCCGCACTTTTTTCTGCTGCAAATTTTCTGCCGTGATTTTTCTTCCGCACTTTTTCTACCACACTTTTTCTGCTGCACTTTTTATTCCTCGATTTTTCTACCGTGATTTTTCTGCCTCAATTTTTCTACCGCACTTTCTCTATCACAATTTTCTGACCGCACTTTTTCTTCCGCAGATTTTCCGCTGCCCTTTTCCTACCACACTTTTTCTGCCGCACTTTTCCTGTCGCACTTTTTCTACTGCAAATTTTCTCTATCAATAATGCCTTCCCAAAATAACCTTTCACAAAAATAAATATTCAATGATATTCAAGTGTGATTAAATGAGAGAGCTTTGCCTCTTATTTATACTTTCATGTAGCATTGCACTTTCCTTATTTTAGGGAGTTATCCATTTACTTTATTATTTAAATAATTTCTTTTGCAAACACTTGACTTTTGGGGGCTTCTATATGACTCATGAGGGTTCTTCAACTTCATATGGCCATAACTCTCTCACCGTGAGGAGTTATGTGACGTTCCACATACCACCAGAAATGGCATGACAAACACTATCCATATAGGATAGTTTCACTAAGAAATTCATTGATCTTCATCTCATTATTCAAAAAATAAGCATGGTTTCTCTAACCATACATCAAGGATAACTCAATCCGCAAAGCATCTTCCCGTGAGGGATTTCACCATAAGGGGACCACTTTGGAGTTCATCCATTTTTACTTCTTATCAACCATGAAAAGACAATAATGAGTCATCTTTACATCAAATAAACTTGGGTCCATTACCCAAACCTTTGTGATACCGGGATTTCTTCAAGGGTTGACATCAATGACAACCAACCTTAAACAACACTTTGTTATATTCATTCAAATGATATGTACATGGGATCATACAATATTCTTCAGCGGTCTCAACAAGAACTACAATAACTTGCAGCACTCTCTGACCATCAGAAGCCTTATTTGGGAAACAATACATTTATTTATACAAAAAGAGCTCATAGATCTTTTCCCTCCGACTACCTTAGTGCTATCCTATCAAATTAAAAGTTTTAAACTACTAAGGCTTATTACAATAAATGATCGGTACCGACAGATAAGAGTGAATGCTTCATATCTATACTGCTATTAACTACATTAAAGAAAATACAATCTCCACCGATCTCACACGATGGTCCCACCTATTAACATTTAAGATCTTCTTTAATTACAATTTTTTCAAGATATTTGCGTGAAATGCCATCTTAAATTCAAAATCACTTCAAAATTCATGGTAGGGCACTGAGTTGTCCTCCACTTGCACTTTGATGATGATGCTCCTGCATCATACTCCTTTGGACAAAAATTCATGGACTCTTGTCCATGAGATCCTGCACTGACTTTCCATGTTTTTGAATATCTGTTTCATTTACTCAACTGGCATCTTCTATTGGGTGTCCTTTCCACTTTACCAAATACTCAAAATAAGTTTTCCTCCTAGTATTCTTACCAATCCTTTGATCTATGATCTTCTCCATCTGTGGATTTTCTACTATAGGCATATGCTTCTCCCACTTGATATCTTTATAATATTTTGATCCTATGGTGTCATCTTCCCTGTAAGGATACGGCTCTGAAATGTTGAATATGGGCGATATACCCACACCCTCTAGAAGCTCTATCTCATAAGCATTGACATCTAATTTCCTTAGGATCTTGCACGGTCCTATCTTCTTCAATTTTAGTTTGTTATATGTTCCCCTTGGGAACCTTTCCTTCCTGAGATGTGCCAAAACTTAATCTCCCACTTCAAATTGAATTTCTCTCCTATGCTGATAAACTCTGCGTTTATATTCTCTATTGTTGTTCTGCAGCTGCTCTTTAATCTGATTATGAAGCTTCTACATTTATGCAACAAAGTATTCTACTCCAGTTCTTCTGAATTCATTCTCATACTCATATTAAATATACTATATGGAATGGACTCTTTCTCGTACTCCTGTTTGGTGAGTCATTGTTTGCAAACACTGCTTGTGATAGAATTTGATCCCACTGGCCATGATGTTTAGTGACCAAACTCCTCAACAAATTTCCTAAACTCCGATTTACCACCTCAGTATGTCTATCTTTTTGAGGATGATATGTTGAAATAAAGGACAGTTCCATCCCCAGTTTCTTCCACAATGTCCTCTAGAAATGACCAAAAAATTTAGTGTCTTTGTCCGAGACAATGCTCTTGGGCAACCCATGTAGTCTCACAACTTCCTTGAAAAACAAATTTGCAATGTGTGTTGCATCATTAGTTTTCTGGCATGGGATAAAGTGTCATATTTGAGAATATATCAACTACAACGAATATGGAATCACTCCCTCATTGTGTTCTTGGCAACCCCAACACAAAATCCATGCTTATTGCATCCCAAGGCCTATCTGGAATAGGAAATGGTTGATACAACCCAATGTTTTGTCTCTTTCCTTTTTCATACTGGAAAATCTTACATTTGTTTACAAATTTCTTCACATCTTACCTCATACCTGGCCAATAGTATGAAATGTTCAACTGTGAAAATGTCTTATCATGGCCAAAATGTCCTACTAGGCCTCCGATATGTTTTTCCTTCAATAGATTATCTCTCATCGAACACTTTGGTATGTACAATTGGCTACCTTTAAACAACAATCCATCTTTAATCATATAATATATCCATTGACTCCTGTCTCTAAGTACATGATTTGCACATGCTTCATACGCCTCTTTAAAATCTGGATCATCACAATACATCTCCTTAAGGTGTTCAAACCCTAAGGTTTTCACTTGAAATTCCTGTAGAATAAAACATCTCTTGCTCAATGCATCAACAACTTTGTTAGCATTAACATAAATATGTTTAATGACAAAAGTGAAATTTTTCATAAACTCTATCTACTTAGCATGTCTTTGATTTAACTTCTCATGTCTGGTTATGAATTGTAAAGCCTGATTATCTCTATACAAAACAAATTATTTTGGAACAAGGTAGTGCCTCCATTTCTTTAAGGCTTTAATTACTGCATAAAACTATTTATCATATGTGGAGTACTTCCTCTTGGTATCATTCAACTTCTCACTAAAATATGCAACATGTTTATTGTCCTGGCTCAAGAATGCTCCAATTGCTACTCGTTACACATTATTTTGGTCATCTTAATGATCCATTGACAAACATGTGTTTATGTTCCCAAAAGATCCTATCTTCATGAGAAAGGTGATTGCCTTTCTCTTCCAAAAAACCTTATTAATGAGGGTCATCGCAGGCTGCACCATAAGCAGGGTGTGATGATGCCTAGTCATTGCAGGCTGCCCTAAAACTGGTTTGCGATGTCTACACATGTTGTTCTATAACTGGGGTGTGACAATGTCAAAAGGCTAAGAAAAGGTTGAATTTCACGAAAGTTCTAGAAGGGGATCTTCTAAAATATGAGGTGGCATCCATATGGTTGGGATCCTACTTGCTTCTATGATTTGGTGGGATCATCCTAATATCTTTAACCATCTCTCTTTCCCCTATATAAAGATGGATTTCTCATGGAAAAGTATAAGGTTAATGAAGGTTGAATTGGCCAAGATTGTATGGAGAATTTTGCATTGGATCATTCTTGAGAGTCTCATTCCAGTTCATTAAGTCATTGCAGATCTTCTTCATTCAAGATTGGAGAAAGTGTGTGTTGGAGCAAAGAGTCATCAGAAGGGGATCTTGAAACATCAAGGCTTTGGTTGTAATCTCCACTTTCATTATTATATAATACATTGATATGTTTCTTTCCTATAAAAATCATCTCATTTTATTGTATGATTCCTTGATCACATACATAGGTTCTCTTTGAGTATGCTATATTGCTTTCACTTTGGTTGGCTTGTGTTCCCTTGCAGATCCAATATCACAGGAGCACCAGAGTGGAGATAGGATGACAACAACAAGAGGAAGTGATATTTAAATGGTATGCTTCCCATCCCCAGGAATAAGACTTAGAAATCATTCAGTGCCTTAGAGCCTGCATGCCTCAATGGAAGGTTTCTTCACTTTCGACAGTGGGTTTACATCATTGGCCCCTAATTGGAAGATTCCCTCGAGTGTTCAACTTCAAATCCTTTATTCACACTCATTGGATTGCACTAGGGTACCTTGGGAGTCATTGACATCAATGGTGATTTCCCTCGCACTTGTTAAAGGTTCTCATCATTGACCGATAATCAAGTGGTTTCTACCATGTTTGACTTCAGCACCTGTAATCGCATGGCTAGATTTGTACTTAAGGATGACGAAGATGAAGACACTAGATCATACCATTCTAGTCCAGGCTGTGATGGAGTATTCCTGATTTGTATTGACACATAGATCCACTTTGTATGTCTCGTGGATATGTCCAATTTTGAAATCTTTAAAGCATAGATCCACAGTATATTCTAGGTGGCTATGTTGATTCACTATGACATGGATCCATGGTGTATGTTTAGTGGCCATGAATCATTTTAAATTTTGTAATATGAGTATGGGAATTCCTACCTTGAATAATGGTATATTATTATGTTGATGCTTAATTGTTTGCACGTTCCAGACTGGTGTGCTTTCTGTTTTTGACACACACACATTTTACAAAGTATTTCGGCTGTCATGGGTTCCATCCTCATACTTTGGGGGGAATTTTGTTACACATTATTTTTTTCATATTAATGATCCATTGACAAACATGTGTTCATGTTCCCAAAATAACCTATCTTCATGAGAAAGGTGATTGGCTTTCTCTTCCAAAAAACCTTATTAAGGAGGGTCGTCGTAGGCTGCACCATAAGCAGGGTGCGATGATACATGGTCATCGCAGGCTGTCCTAAATATGGTTTGCGATGTCTATGTAGGTTGTTCTATAGCTGGGGTGCGACGATGTCAAAAGGCTAAGAAAAGGTTGAACTTCACAAAATTTTTAGAAGGGGATATTCTAGAATATGAGGTGGCATCTGTATGGTTGGGATCCTACTCACTTATTTGATTTGGTGGGATCATACTAATCTCTTTAACCATCTCTCTTTCCCCTATATAAATATGGATTTCTCATGGAAAAGGATAAGGTTAATGAAGGTTGAATTGGCCAAGATTGTATGGAGAATTTTGCATTGGATCATTCTTGAGAGTCTCATTTCAGTTCATCAAGTCATTGTGGATCTTATTCATTCAAGATTGGAGCAAGTGTGTGTTGGAGAAAAGAGTCATCGAAAGGGGACCTTGAAACATCAAGGCTTTGGTTGTAATATCCACTTTCATTATTATATAATACAGTGATATGTTTCTTTCCCATAAAACTCATCTCATTTTATTGTATGATTCCTTGATCACATACATAGGTTCTCTTTGAGTATGCTATATTTCTTTCACTTTGGTTGGCTTGTGTTTCCTTTCAGATCCAATATCACAGGAGCACCGGAGTGGAGCTAGGATGAAAATGAAAAGAGGAAGTGATATTTAAATGGTATGTTTCCCATCCCTCATTTGATAGTAAACTCAATGATTAGAGCTTAGAGAAAGTTCCATGTCCTGTTCTGTTTTGTTCTAGATCTAGGTGGATACAGGGAGATATTTTTATGTCCACATTTAATGATAAGTCCCATAACACTACTCCACTAGAATCACATCTCACTTGAAACATCTTCATGAAATCTGGCAAGACTAGAATCAGTTTTTCTGTTATATTCCCCTTTAATATCCTGAAAATTTTCTCAGCTTCTTCTATCCACTTAAAATACTTGTGTCTCTTCTTCACTATATTTAATATTGGTGCACAAATTATAATAAAATCTCTAATGAACTTCCTACAGAAACTTGCTAATCCATGGAAGCTTCTGACCTCGAATATGCTTCTTGGCGATGGCCATTCTCTGATTGCTCTCACATTTTCTGGATCCATCTTCAATTCATTTGAAGAGATTACAAAACCCAAGTAAATGAGTTTTGTCTTCATAAAAGAGTATTTCTTCGGTTTATCAACAACTTCTCCCACTGCAACCTTCTCATCACTAATGTTCAATGCCTCAAATTCTCTTCTTCACTTTTACTGAAGACTAATATATCATCCAGATATACAATCACAAACTTACCAATAAAATCTTTTAATACCTCATTCATCAACCTCATAAAAGTTCTTGGGGAATTTGTCAAGACAAATGGCATAAAAATCCACTCATACAACCCTTCGTTCATTTTAAAGATTGTTTTCCACTCATCAAATTCTCTCATCCTTATCTGATGATATCCACTTTTCAAGTATATCTTCGAAAAACAGATTTCTCCGCTCAAACAATCCATTAAGTCATCTACCCTGGGAAAAGGAAATCTATACTTGATGGTGATTTTGTTTATGGCTCTTGAGTCTGTACACATTCTCCATCCTCCATCCCTTTTTTGAATTTTTATCCCCTAACCTAGGGATAACTAAGGAGATTATGTCTTAAGGCCCACAGGTTCTAGACATTGAGCACCGAGAGACATATCGACTTGAGCATGGCCATGGGGGGGGCATACTTTCATTCTTCAGTGCCTCCACTTCATCAACAACAACAACAATCATCACATCAACCTGGTTCTACAGTAGAAATGGATCTTGCTCCATGGGGTAATGAGTCTGGGTATCATGGTATGTGTCACTCTGATCCTCAAAACCTTTGAATATGTGCATTTAATTCTTTTTGCTTCTAACATGTGTTTGGATATTATTCTTTTCCACTTGACAACACCTGGGGGGAATGAAATGATGCTCTAGTAAGATGGTACCCATAGGGTTTGAGTTTCCACTGGGTTGATTCATGAAAGGACATCGTCCTCTCCCACCATACTTACCACTTTTCATCTTTTTCTCGCTCATACATCCCATTACACTGGTCTGGGCATTGGGTTGGCCAAATATCTAAGGGTTGTACCTTGCCTTGTGGGAAGAAGGGGATAAAGGCCCAGAGGGTAAAATTAGTTGGCAAAAGATAAAATCCAAAAGAATGAAACCTTGAGATGCTTCGCCGAGGGATCCCCAGAAAGAAATAAAAATCTTCTCAACAAGAAACAGAGGGACCCATAAAAAATAATAAAACAAGACCCAGTTAAAGGATAGGGGTCCTCATCACGAGCCAACCTATTAGGTCCATGGGAACGTATCAATATGACACTACCAACATCTAGTCACCATGCCAGGGTAGTGTCTCTTGGTGGCATAGCTAAGAGAAAGGGGGTCTCATCACAAGTCAACCTTCTCATTTCCATGAAATGCTTATCGGTAACATTGCCACCACTGGTCACCACGCTAGGGCAGTGTCCCCTAACTAGCCTCTTGAAATAAGAATTAATAATAATAAAAGATAAAAGGCATGAATGGGCTTGGAAACATTTGCATCCATGACAGGTACAAATCACCCTCTTTAGAGGCACCCACAAGTAATCCATACATTTCCCTGCTGTCACTGCACCCTTTGCCCAGAAATCCCTCACCATCTCATCCACTCACATGGTGTAGGTTTGAATTCTCCCAAAAATATCCCACATCCAATGAGAATTAGCCCAATAGGACGTCCTAGCATTCCTTCCAAACTTGTCTTTCATATTAGTATAATGTCTTTGAGCACTTGTCCGGGTAAAATGGGTTTTATGCACATGTTTAATAACTTGATGATTAGATGTGATTGGCATTTCTATGATCCATGTGACTTATGAGCCCATGGAGGGTGTATATGTTGATGTTGTAGGGCCACACCCAATGGACATGTACACATGGGGAGATTATTAGTTCATACATCCATGGGGCTAAAATCCCATTGAATGGATGTTGATACCCCAATAGGGGGAAGAAACAAATCATATGATTGCACCATAGAGAGAGGACGACATTTCACCAGGGGAAGCCTGGAAGGCCTGGACCCGGGGGGGTTGTGCCATTTCCACCATGATGTAGGCCTTGAAAGGACCATGACGTTGACGAGGTCACCCTTGACATCATCCAACGTTTTGGGAAGTTTTGGAGGCAGTTGTGTGCCAAGTGGTACGCGTGGCAAGTTCTTGAGGCCCAAGAAGGCACAACGATTTTCTCCAGAAGGCCAACGTTGCCCAAAAAGGGCCTAATGTCATCCTAAAAGGGCATGACATCACCTTAGAAGACTGTTTTAGGGTTTTATTATGACATTTAATGTAAAAACTGGATATTATTTGTAATTGGCCATGTCGGCCTTTTTGACCTAATTCTGGTTATTAGTATTGTATAAATAAGGGGAAATTACTTCTTATTTTCCATCATCTTTCACTCACACTTGTGAGGTCTGAAATTTTCTCCCTACTTAGGGTTTTATGACTAAAATTTAGTGCACACTTGTTGAAGGAAGGCTAATCTTGGTGTTTTTGGGAATTTTCTTGGTGGAAAGTCTTCAACTAGGTGATATGCTAGATTATTCTTGGTGAATGTAAGTAAAATTATGCAATTCTTATTTCTTTTGAATTGTTATAGTATCTTTACTTTGAATTTTTCTAAGATTATGAAATTGCTAGCTTAAAAACCTAGGATATTAAGCACATGTTATTTTCCTTGTCTTAATAGATTTTCACCTACTAGATTATGCCAAGATGTCATTTTACTGAAGCCATTTCTAAGGGCCTTGCCATTGCAACACCCTAACACTTGTTGCTTCATATTAGCCATCATTTGCTTCATCTGTGAGTCAAAGAGGGAGGAAAATATGCTAAGTCCTAGGGTTACCTACACCTTAGTAGTCATTTTCCCCTAGGCTTTGGTGGTTGAAGCCTTGGCTTACCAACACTTCATTCATCAACCCCTCTTGCCTTTGGCTCTCCTATTATCATTATTTTTCTTCAACATTTTCTACCACTTTATTGACTCCATTGTCTTGAGAAAGCACTAGTCTAAGTCCTCACTAGAGTAACTAATCAACTCTACTTTCCAAACCTACTATTTGAACAACCTACTAACACTTTCTAACCCTAGAATAGCTTGATCTACTAATCTACGTGCCGCTATTACTAAAGTAAGTTACAACCATTAAATGTAGCATTAAAAGCTCATAATGCAATTGTAAAGGATGAATTATACTTTGTCTTATGTGCTTATTTAGAATGCTAATATTATGACTTCAATGGTTAATGGTTTTCAGTCATTTTGAAGCTAGTTTCAAGACATTTTATGTGAAGTATTGTTCTATAAACATTGTTGTTATAAGATTTATGTTTACTTCATCATATTCAGTAAATTTATTTATATAAGAAAGTCAATGGTTTTATGAAGTGCTAACTAGCAAATGCTCTTGTAAATATATAGTTTTCTTGTTGCTTTGTTCTAGGAAGGTACACTTCTGGTATATTATCTCTTCATTGGTTATTTAAACTAGACTTTCTGATTGATGGTGACTTGTGAGAGGGGACCTTTACCTAGCTATTTTCCCTTTGCCTTCTCAAAACCCCATGTCATTGGGGACATCTCCCCTGGGACTACCACCCTAAATATAAATAGACATCCTATTGAGGTGACAGTGATAGGATAGTCTCTTGTTACACCAATTTGCTTTCCTTTTACCTTTTCTTCTATCAAAGTACAAATTGTGCGATAACATGACTCAACACAGTTGGTACCATGCATGGACTCAATCTTTCTCTGATTAAATCCTTGTCCATAAAATCTTGGACTTGCTTCTTTACCTCCTCATTCTCTTGAGGTGTCAATCTGTATGTTGCTTTGTTTGGTAAACTCTCTCTTGGTATTAGATCAATGTGATGGTTGATACTCCTGATAGGTGGTAATGAGTGAGGTAAATCATCCACTACTATGTCAACAAAATTCTCCACCAGCTCATGAACTTCTTTAGGAAGATCATCCATATAAGTACTTGTAAGGATAACTTTGGGATTCCTCACCACAAAAAATTGCATCTTATGTTCCTTCTTGACTTCACTTAGGAGTTCCTTCCCACTCATGAGAAGTATACTTGTGCTAGCTTCTTCCTTCACTTTCTCATCCTCTATTGGTAGTAGAATGTGTGTCCTACCATTTTTCTCCAAGTTATAAGATTTTTTTCTCCCATCATGAATGAAGTTTCTATCAAACTTCCATGGTCTCCCCAACAAGACATGACATACATCCATGGGAATCACATCACACAAAATCTCATCTCTATATCCTCTTATCTTAAATTCAACTAGGCATTGTTTAGTTACCATTACCTGGTGTCCTTTTTTCAACCATGAGACTCTATATGGACTTGGATGTGCAGTTGTCTCCAACTCCAATTTCTCCACCATTTCTTTGGATACCAAGTTATCAGTTCTCCCACTGTCAATTATCACCTTTCATACCCTGTATTTAGTCTTAGAAGTAGTCCTGAACAAACTGTTCCTCTGTACTGGTGTTTCCACATCTAGCTATGGCTTCAAGAGAACCTTCTTCATCACCAAGGATCTCACATATTTTGTGCCTTCTGCCTCAACATTTTTCCTCTGCGCTTCTGAAATGTGAGCTTCACCTCCTCCTTATTTCTTTCTCTCAGGGAATTCCCAAGACATGTGTCTTATTTTTCCACAGGCATAAAATTTCACCTCTCCTCCTCTGCCTCTTCCTCTTCCTTGAGGAAAATCGTTTCTTCCACCATACTTTCTCCCTCGGGAACTTCCTCCTCTTTTTGTATGGATGTGAAACTTTCCAGTCTCAACCTTAGGCTTCTGCGCCTTGTCATGGACCATTTCCTTACCTCTGTTTAGACTTCTTCCTTTGCATGGCTAGCTTTGTTTCCTGGCCAACTTCTCTTTTGACTTCAATGTAATATGATAAGAATATTGCACTGTCCTCACTATTATCATGTTGATTTCATCTTGGATTTCATATCTCAAGCCATTAATATACTTGGAAACCTTTTCATCATATTTTTCTCTCTGTTGAGCCCTAATGTTCAACTTATAAAATCCCTCTATGCATTCTTTTACTATCAGTCCTTTCTGTCTGAGGTTCTACAGCTTCTTGAGAAGATTTATCTGATAATATTTGGGTATGAATTTATCTTTCAACTTGGCTACCATTCTATCCCAATTCTTGATCTTTTTCTTTCCTTTGCATATTTTGTCAGCCTGTAGTTCATCCCACCACAGTGTTGCATGTCCATTCAATCTAGTGACAACATGTTTCACCTTCTTCTCCTCATCAACGTCTTCATAGTCAAAGTATTTTTCCATTTCTCTTATCCAATTAAGCAATTATTCAACATCTAAGTTGCCTTCGTACATCAGGATTTATATTTTTTCTCTAGCTCCCAATTTGACAACAACTTTCAACAAGCATTCTTCTGCAACATCTTCTCCTACAACTTCTTAACTTCCCTTTCTTCACTCTCTGCATCACTGATGCCCCCAACATCAGGTGCTCTTCTTTGTGATGATTCCATAGCATCCAATCTTACGCAAAGTTATCTCATCTCCCTTTCCACAACTTGATTTGTTATAAGTGGCTTTGCACGTCTTCTAGGTAGCTTTGTGCTGAGATTTCTCCTTTACATAGATACCACTTGATGTATATGATACCATTGAATTTTATCAGACTATCTCCTCCTTTTACACAGAAATTAAAATATGTGGCTCTGATACCACTTGATGCAGCCCCCCCCCCCCTTCTCTCCTCAGGATTCTGTGACCTCCTGGTCAAGGATATTCAAGTACTTGAGCTGAATCAGCTCTTCAGGCCTCTAATAGACTAAGAATTTAAGTCACATAGGTCCCTTGTTGTTACCCACGCAGGTTCGACTCACCCGCACACCCTTTCTTTGGAACCTATGGAAACTCAATTGGTGAGCACTAGCCCCTCTGCTAGGCCCTTCTTCAATATGACCACAGGCTATGACTTTGAGCTAGCCCCTTCGTGGCTTTAGGCTTTGGGAGTTCTGCACACTCTACCCTTGCTTTCCTCTGAAGCACACAAATCTCCACCACGTATCCTTTCCAGATCCAATGGTCTAGACCTCTTCAGCCTTCGTGAATTAACGACATTGGATCTTTACTCCATGCAAATATATTGATCTCTCTGGTCTGCTAGCACACATCCCCCTTGATACCGATGGCTATGATTTCACTTCTCTCCTCGGGACTTCGGTTATCCCACTGATTAAACACTTTCAAACCTTCAAATACACAAAGTGTCGAAGGACCTTAAGGTTATCCTCTATGAAAATTCCCCAGATATCGACTCCTTCAAGTGGATCTTACTCGTTGATTTGAGAAATTTTCAGTGGGCTCCTCCCCATTGAAGAGATTTCGTCTGCTACCTCTCCTAAGCTTGTTCCTCCTCGAACACTTTAACCTCTCATAATTATTTCTTCAACACTTAGCCAAATGTAGAGTCTGTGCACACCTTGCAATAGGTTTCTTTCAACTTAACCCCTTTGTGGGTGACTGTTCACTTCTTGCAACAGTTCTTACACAACTCAATTGTTCCTCCTGAACAATATGACACTGAGTGTGTTTCTGCCTATGCACACCTTATGTGTGTTACATATTATTTTCATCATCCATATGATTGTTAATGATGTAAACCTATCTATGGTCTTCAGAGGGGTCAGTGGCCTGAGTTCCTGAAGAAGGAAGGGAGAAGAACTTTTCCTGAGAAAAGAAGTTTCATTTTCCTTTATAAAAACCCTGTAAAAAAGAAAGTTCGCAGGTTTCTATATAGGCAGGGTGATAGAATGCATGATTCTCGCAGGTTTCACCATAGCTAGGGTGCGATATGTTCACAGGTTTCTCTATAGGAAGGGTGTGAGAATGCCTACATGTGGGAAAAACAAGCATTTTCTCGAATCTTCTAGAAGGAGAAACTTCTATGGTAAGGTGGCATCCGAATGGTTTGGATCTTACTCTCTTTCATGATTTAGTGGGATCATCCTAACCTCCTCACCTTATCCTCTTCAACTTATAAAAGGAGAGGATTTCTCATGGAGAAAGTTATCTTTGGTTAGCTTTGGAGATTTTGGGATTAGCTTGGATTGGATTGAGCTTTGGAGATTTTTAGCTTGGCTAGATGAGCCACTTTGTCAAGATAGATTGTGAATATTATCAGATCTGTGCTCTCA
>ML796857.1:690306-723211 GCA_009831015.1 Picea engelmannii
TTTGTCAAGATAGATTGTGAATATTATCAGATCTGTGCTCTCAGAATTCTTGGAGTGAAAGTGTGTGGGGAATAAAGGACAGTTGGAAGGGACCTTACGACATCAAGACCATGGTTGTAATCTCTCTTTCACATTTAATATGAGACAGTAATATGATTCTTTCCTATAAAGCTTGTTGTTTTTTATTGTATGATTCCTTGATCACATACATAGGTTTATATTGAGTTTATGCTATTACTATCACTTTGGTTGGTTGCGTTATTTTGTAGGTTCATTATTGTATGAGTATTGGAATGAAGCTAGGGTGGCGATGGCGAGAGGAAGCAACATTTAAATGGTATGTCACTCATCCCTCTTTAGTTAGTAAATTCAATATTTAAAACTTAAGAAAAGCGTCATGTTTTGGTGTGTTTTGTTCTAGATCTAGGTGGATCTAGGGAGATCAGTTAGTGTCCGCACCTACCGATTAGTCCAATAAAAAAATTGGCGACTCCACTGGGGAACAGATTGTTTCCTAGTTAGTCTAGTTTCCCTTTCTTTGATTGCTTGTTTTCTGGTCTTTGAGTCTGTGGGAGATCCATCCAGACTCTCTGGATCTGAAAGTTCACTCAAATTTAGTCCTTTTTCAAATTTTTGCTTGTTTACAGGCATTCTCGCACTGCACCCTTTAGTGGCCTACGAGAAACACCTGAGTTCGCACCCTGGTGTTAAGTCCAGTGCGAACCCCTCATAGTCAAACTTTGTTCATCCTGCGAGAATCTTTGATTTTCGCACTGTAATACACTACCAGCCTACAAACTTGTTTGTAAAAATTTTTGGTTTGGGTCTTGTCATTTTTTGATGCCCAGTTTTTCTTTGAACAACTGGATTGAACTTTTGGAGCCTATATTGATCTGTTTATAGTCTTCTTGACATTCTTTGAGTTGCTTTTATCCATCTTTGCTTTGTTTGGTTTTGAAGAATTAGTCTCTTGCTTTGAGTGTCTTTCAATTACAAAGAGTGTGTTTTCTTTAGAATTGTTTATGGAAAGATTAGATTTCTTCTGAATAGTTCGCTTTAAAAGCGAACTTTTAGTTTGGGTTTCTTTGTTTTAAGAAATTTCATTATTTCTTTTAGTGAAATTTTTTGAAACAAAAAGATTTAATTTCTTGCTTTATATTAGATTTGGGGGCATCCTTGCATTTCAAGTAGCGAAATTGCATGATTCTTGGCATTTTTTTATCTTAAATTATGAAAAATGTTCCCCCTCATGGCTGGGGGGGGGGCATGAATTGTGTATTAGTGTTCAGTACCTTTTTCTCATTTCTTGAGAATCTTGATATTGATGAGTTTAATATATTTTGGGACATCATGCATATGGGAATGATAAATGTTTTCTCCTTCTCGTAGCATAGCTTTCATCAAAATGAAAAGATTTCATCTTCATATCTTTGCAAAATTTTCGAGTCGGTCAAAAAACCATATTGTCCACGCCATATTCCTTTTAAGTAAAAATAGCCATAAAATAAAGCGCTTGTAAAAATTGATTAGACATTTTTATATTTTCTGGTAGCAAACCTACATTAGATTAGTTGTAGGGCTTTGGAATAGGTGTGAAAGATAACTTTCCAAAGCTACAAACAAACATAAAATCTTGAGTTAGGGAGCAGTTAAATCTACTTATTACATTTTTTTCTAGGAAGCCCTTCTAACACAAGGGTCAATCACAAGGTCACATTGAGATTAGCAGAGTTACTCACCCTGCTTTGTTGGTCTTGGTGTAGAGGTTGTGTGTATTATGGGGGTCGCTTGAGAGGTATACCCACAATGATGAGTGGAAGCCTTTCGAGTTGATTTTGTGCTAGATACCCTGCCCTTGCACGTGGATCGGACTGTCGACTGTTTCCCCAGGCATCATTGTAGTAATTGGTAACCTTAGTGGCCTATCTCTCTAGGTTCTTTACACAAGGTGACTGTGAAGGGGAAAGTCTTCACGTTACCTGGAATCAACGTTGACCAAACTCACTCGGGCTCCTTGGAGGGTATACCCACGATTATGTGTGGGAGCTTGCACCAGGGTGTAAGTCCATTAAGAAGGTCGTC
Organism: Picea engelmannii; assembly: GCA_009831015.1. NCBI lineage: Eukaryota > Viridiplantae > Streptophyta > Pinopsida > Pinales > Pinaceae > Picea > Picea engelmannii. Next base: position 692,389 of record ML796857.1, read on the forward strand.
AACATAACTTTTCCACCTGCTCTATCTCAGCCCCTTCTTACATTGTTCCTGCGATGTTGGATTTCATCACCTACTAGTGTGTTCATTGTGAGAAGGTTTTGTTTGTTTGCTTGCTTCCTAGATTTTTAGCATGTGCTGTTTGTTTTCCCTAGCAGACTCTAGGTTGGATTTATTTAATGGCGTCAGTTCCTTGAATGACCAATGAAGGAACCCCTGCTCCAGGGGAACCTTTTGTTTTTCCTTCTTATGGAAACATTGGTCCTCCTCTCATCGCTACTTTGAGCCTTCCAGGTCTCACAATTGGATTACTGGTGTGGTTGTTTTCCACTCAGGTAATCTCAAATGCAGTAAGTGCTTCGGTCGTAAGCACTTCCCCCCAAGAACATCAACCTCATGTTGATCCTTCACCCTCTTCACCAGTAAGGTCTTCTTCGCCTTCTTCACTTGCAAGGTCGCCTTCCATTCCATCTTCTTTGTCGAGCGAAAGTTATGAAGCTAGTAATTTGGTGAATAAAAAGAAGAAAAGGAAGAATAAGAAGAAGAAAATTAAGCAAGGATCCAAACCTCCAACCACTGTCAAACATGTTGGAAAACAACCAGTTACTGTTACTCGTGCTGGGAGTGTTGATGATGTCAATATCACCTAAACAACCCGTAAGCCTAAGTACCCTTATAGGCTTTGTAAGGGTAGCCATCTTCTTAAGGAATTCCATGGTCTATCCAAGGTTATAGAAGCATGGTCTACACATCCTTGCCAACCCACGTCGTTAGCCTCTAAACAACATGCTGACAACCCCCGGTCAACTAGTCATGATACGGTTGGGAAGAAGAAAAGTAGAGTCAAGTTCCTGTGTATGTTATGCAAAGGGAGTCATCTCACTCACCTTTGTTCTTGAATGGATGAAGCCTCAAAATTATTGGAAGACATGACTATTTCACAGCCTCAACTTCCAGCTGCTTACCGTAAGCTTTCTCTTAACCCTCCAATAGTTGATGGAATGATCACTCTGGTCCATTCATTGGTTAATACGGTTGATCATGTCGTCAATATGGTCACATCCTTAGTTGAACCAGTTGACAAAGTGGTTGATCTGATACCATCCTTGGTCGATCCCCCTCTCCTGTTAGAGAGTGTCATCCAAGTGGTCGATCAGTTTCCACCTGTTGACCCCATTCTCCCTTTGGAGAATGTAACCCAAGTGGTCGATCCAGTTCTGTCATTGGTCGATCCCACTCCTCCTTTGAAGAGTGCTAAAGTGATTGATCCAATCCCTTCCTCGGTCAATCCCACCCTTCATCTAAAGCGTGCCAAAGTGGTTGATCTGATCCCATCATCAGTCAATCCCACTCTTCCTCTGAAGAGTGTCTACGTGGTCAATTCGATCCCATCATCAGTCGATCCTACTGTCCCGCTCGAGAGTAAACCCGATACTGTCCATGTTTTTCTCGTTAATATAGACTCTACCATGTCGAGGGGTATTCCTCCATCTCCCATGGAACCCCCTCTGAGTAATGAGGCCATCCATTTTTATTGGGGTGTTCTAACTAGCCCTTGTCTTTCCTCTCACATTCCTTTCCAGATTACAGTATAGGTTTGTGGTCGAGACGTTCCCCAAACACTGATAGCTGAAGGTGCATCTGTTAGTATTTTGTCCTCTTTTGCTTGGCAAGCTTTGGGTTGTCCTCCACTTGTCACAGAATATGTTAGCTTTTAATAGAAGAACCAGTCAGCCTTTAGGGACCCTTCCTTAGTTTCCTATAACTTTGGGAGGGAAAACTATTTTTATTGACGTCATGGTAGTCCAAGACCCCTTGGATTTTGCTTTACTCCTTGGGAGAGATTATGTCTATGCCATGAAAGCTATTGTGTCTACTCTTTTTCGTGTGATATATTTCCCTCACGATGGACGAGTTGTGATTGTTGATCAACTTTCATTCATTGACCCTAACTAGATTTCCTCCCTAAATGGTTCTTATATCAAGATGGTATCACCCACACCATAGGTCAATTATGTGGCATTGTCACCCATGGCTTCAACTTATGATGAATTAGATCCAGTAGTTGACATGGTGATCTCTTCGATAGGGTTGTTAGAGCCTGATCTCTTTACTCCTGTCACGACCCTCGACATGGTGTCCTTCTAGAGTGTATTTCTTCCTTCCAGTGAAGACCTCTTGGAAGCCATGACCAACTTTTGTCCCTTGACATGGTGTCCTTCCAAAGCATTGTCCTCTCGGAATCCATGATCAAGCAAAGAGACTCCGAGGATAGTTTTTGCATCTCTGTAAAAACCTTGTTAAAAAATGAAACATATGTCTTTGAGAATAGTTTTCTAATTTCAAGCTCATTAAAAAATGAAACCACTTACGAGGATAGTTTTTTCGTCTCTGTGGAAACCTTGTTAAAAAATGAAATAGAGGTTCCGAGAATAGTTCTTGTTTCTATGTCAAGCTCATTAAAAAATGAAATAGTTTTCCCCCTCTCTATTTGAGTCAAGTCCTTCGTCTAGTATTTGAAGCTTCATTTCATTCTCCTTTGCAGTTGGATGAAACGAAGCTTGGGGGGAAATACTCTCAGCCTCTAGACTTCATGTTGAAGTAGAGTCGCTAGCTTCTTAAGCTGGGGGCTAAGTACCAACCATCCATGTGTTATGCGTTGGGAAGTCGCAAGCATAGTTTTATATGGTTCAATCTTGTGTAAAAATGAAACCACTTACCTCAAGCATAGTTCCCTCTGGTTCAAGCTTGCGTAAAAATGAAACTAGGTCCAAGCATAGTTTTGTTTTGTTTTAAAGCTTGCGTAAAAATAAAAACAATCCCAAGCTTAGTCTTTGTTCTTTCTCATTCTCGTAAATACATGAGAATAAGTTACCGAGCTTAGTATTTGTTCTTTCTCATGCTCGTAAATACATGAGAATAAGTTACCGAGCTTAGTCTTTGTTCTTTCTCATGCTCGTAAATTAATGAGAATGTAACCAAGTATACTTTTATCACTTTTTCGGACTCGTAAAGGTTATACGAAAAAGGAACCCCCTAGAGTTCCCTTTAAGCTCTTTTTAGACCCTCTAAACATGAAAAGATTGTCGAGTGACCTTGTTCTTTTCACGCTCGTTAAAGTATTTGAAGAAAATTTTTGTTGAGTGATAGTTTATCTCTTTTTCGATCTCATCAGTCTACTTTACGAAAAAGGAACTGAGAGAGTTCTCTTTTAAGTGTTTTTCCAGACTCTATAATCATGAAAAACCTTCAAGTTTTCTATCTTTGGACTCGTTAAACAAACATCGACAGGCCCATACGGGACCGAACCAATCCTTCCTAGGGTTCGTTAAACATACTCTGAGGGACTTGTCTGAAGGATGAGCTTAGATTACAAGCATATGTTATCCTCCTCAAGATTGCGTAAAAATAAAGAGGTACTGTTACCCATGATTTTAGTCATCATGATGGTGTATTGATGATGGTGTACTCAGGCTCCTCATAAGAACTTTCTCCTGAGAAAAGTGACATTCATCTCTTTCCAGAAAACTTACTTTTGAAGAGAGTTTGCAGGTTTCTAATATACTAGGGTGCGAGAATGACCCATTCTCACAGGCTGCCTTAAGTTAGGGTGTGAACTTCTCGCACTGTGCTACATAGCTAGGGTGCAAACTTGTTCTAAAGCTTGGAAAAAGATGAATTCTCGATGGTTCTAGAAGGGAATCTTCTAGAAGAATGGGTTGGCATTCAAATGGTTATCCTTGTACTGGATTCCCTGATATTTTGGGATCATTCTTATCCAAGTAACCATCTCATTCTCTCCTATATATTGATGGAATTCTCATGGAAAAGGTTAAGCAAGATTCATTGGAGAATTAGTGAAAGAATTGTGTGAATGACTTAGATTGAACAGGAGCTTGGAGACTCTAGCAAGTCTATCAAGAGGATTTGATCTTCTTCATGCAAGGATCGAGCATGTGTGTGTGTTGGAGCCCAGAGCCACCGAAAGGAAGCTTGCGACATCAAGGTGATTAGGTTGTATCTTATACTTTTGATTAATATGATACAGTGACATGTCCCTTTCCCATAAAGTCATTCTCACTTTATTGAGTAATTCCTTGATCATACACATAAGTTGACAGTTGAATATATTTTTCTATCTTCACTTTGGTTGGTTTGTGTTGTCTTGGTCTTGACCTCATGAGAGAACCGGAGCGAAGTGGGAGCAATAGAGACCCTAGGAAGCGATATAAAGGTATGTTACTTGTTCCTTCCTACTAGCTAATTCAATGGTCAAAACTTAGGGAAAGTGTCATATCCTGTCCTATTTTGTTCTAGATCCAGGTGGATCTAGGGAGATATGTTAGTGTCCACACCTACCGATTAGTCCGATAACAAAATTGGCAACTCCACTAGGGAGATAACCCATTTTCTTTGTGGTTTTTGGTATTTTTCCTTGGCCATTATCTCTTGCCTTACATTTTTCCATTCATATCAATCTCTGAGTCTTCAGGATACCCTGATAGACCCTTTGGGTCCAGAGGCCTCTTCATATTTTTTGTCTTTTTCGAAAAATTTGATTAGTTTCAGACATTCTCGCACTGCACTCCACAGTGGCCTGAGAGAATATATTGAGTTTGCACCCTACTTTTAGGTCCAATGCGAGGTTCTCACACTCTACTCAAAGCTCACCTGCGAGAATGACCTATTCTCTCACTGTGTAATACTGTTAGCTTGCGAACCCTTTTTTTCAAAATTTTGGCTTTAAGACTTTTGCATGATCAACTGCCCAGATCAGTATAAGGGCCTAAAAAGAGTTTCTTGGACCATTGGTTGATGTTTTTCTTGTCTTCGTTTTTGTACACGAACAGTCTTAGGAAATCAAGGCTCTTCCTATCACTTTTTTCTTGACTTTCGTTTCTTGACTTTTCTCTGCAAAGATATACTCTCTGATTTTGGAATCTGAGTGTGCTTGTTTGGTTAAGAACCGATGATCGGTTGAAAGTTGAGCTTATTTGTCTTTATCATTTGCTCATTATTTGAAAGATCATTTTCTCATGCAATTGAAAAGGACTAGTTTGGTTTGATTGTTATTTTTGTTTCCATTGAAAGATTGGTTTGGGTTTTTATCTATTGCTTGTTCATTAGTTTTTGGTTTTCTGAACTCTCACCATCATGGTGTAGGTCCTTTTTGAAAAGTGAACAACGTTTTTCTTTCAAAATCATTTTCATCTTTGAAATTATTGAAAATCAATTGTTGAAATTATTGAAAAAGAAACAATAGAGAATTGTTATTTTTGCGTGATTTGTTGTAATAGAATTTTGAAGGAAATTGTGCCTTGTAGTTCAAGTTTGATCTGGAAAACTTCTCTTTCCCTCTTGTACATAGGATTCATTGAACAAAAATTGATATATATTTCATTCTTATCCATGCATCGTTGGGTCAGAGTTTCATACAACATCAGTTTCATCTATGTTTCCTTTGAGTAACAACAACTCTTAATAACACTGCGCAATTGTAAAATTTAACTAGTAACTCTTTTCTAGGACTCTATTACACCAACATTTAGCTAGGCTAGCACTTTGGAATAGGAAGAAGATATACTCTCCAAAGCACAAAACACACAATAGCATCTTGTGTTACGGAGTGTTAAATTCCATTTGCAACATCTTGTCTTGGGAAGCCCTTCTGACACAAGGGTCAAACATGAGGTCGCATTGATATTGACAGAGTTACTCACCTTTCTTTGTTGATATCGGTGTATAGATTACACGTATTACGGGGATCACTTGGAGGTATACCCACAATGATGAGTTGAAGCCTTTTGAGTTGATTTCGGGCTAGATACCCTGCCCTTGCGTGTGGATCAGACTGTCGACTGTCCCCCCAGGCTTTATTGTTGTTGGTGGTAACCTTAGTGGCCTATCTTTCTAGGTTCTTACATGAGGTGATTGTGAAGGGGAAAGTCTTCACGGTACTTGGAATTGATGTTGGCCAAACTCACTCGGGCTCCTTGGAGGGTATACCCACGATTATGTGTGGGAGCTTGCACTAGGGTGTAAGTCAGTTAAGCAGGTCGTCAGCCTAACTTTTCCACCCTAGCCCAGCCCCTTCTCGTCTCGTTGTTGCGACGTTGGATTTCATCACCAACTAGTAACTTCAGAATTAGAAGGTCTTGTTTGCTTGGTGTTGTTTCCTAGATTTTGTTTACTAGCGCATGTTGTTTGTTTACCAAAGTTGACCATATGATTTTCTTTGTAAGTTTGTCACTCATTTACAATAGCTCCTCCACGTTGTTCACGTAGAATGTAGGGTTTATCTCTAGAGCATCTGGAAGGTTCTCAACCCTTGTCTACAAGTTCACCTGAGGGTTTTCCTCAGTAAAGTTCACCTGAGGACTCTCTAAAACATTTCTAAATTACCAATACTCGAGAGGACTTTCGACTTCACCCTGATTCTGAGTGAACATTTATGCGACTGAATTCTTTCGGAGACTTAGTTGTTACCTCTTCTGGATCACCGGTTGGACCCTTTCCAGGCATTGAAGGCCAAGATCTTTTTAGTCTACGGACATTTTTCGGACGGGACCTTTTTGGTCCAGGCTCACCTGTGATTTCTAAAATTATCTCACCTATGATTTTTGAAATCTCTAGCCTAGAGACAGTACCGTCTACTACCACCTATTACTTTCCAGGTACGGATGCCCCGCACTCTAACCACATATTGACCATCCCTATAGAAATGGCCCATCATACAGATACTACGAGTGTTCACACCGGGTTTACTGCGGTTAGTCTCGCTCCCATCAGCACATTGTGAACGCCCAGCATCACCCCAACACTACCACCTGGATACTGTGCATTGAATTCTTCCATTATGACTCCTACGAAAACCCCATCCGACTCTCCTGGTGGTCCTTCTTCTTCTGGGCACTCTCTTCCTGGTTTTATTCCAACACTCCCTCAATTTCCTTTTGGAGGACCTCTCTCATCCTCCACTAGCAGTCTCAATCCTAGTGGCACTATTCCGTCATTCACACCAACTTACTAGATTCCCATCGGTGGACAATTTCACCAAGGTGGTATGACTCAACCCCCTCTTAGCGGGCAAATTCCTATTGGAACACAAATCCCAATTGGAACACAGCCCCCAATTGGAACACTGCCCCCAATTGGAACACCACCTTCGATGGGAGGACCGACTCCACCTTATGGACAAAACATACCTCCATCCTTGGCCCAGTATTGGAATCAGTTGATACAACATCCTCCTCAATCGACTGGGGGGCAGCAGTTTCCGACTGCATCTTTGATCCCCCTAGTATAGGCCAACCATATCCAGGTACGTTCAATCCCATTTGGGGCTCGAATGCTCAAACTCAAGTCCCTGTTCTAGGGTACAATCCTATGAGCTACTATCCTATTCAACCACCACTGAATCTTCCTGGGTCTTTACATTATATGTGGGCTACTTATGGTCCTACTGGTTTGCCGATGGGGCTTCCTCACCAAAACCACCAGTACCCACAGGTGAATCGAAAGTTACCCTTTTTGGCCACTTTGGATCTTCCGGATTTGTCAAGGATTTTAAATGATCCAATTCGTCACTCTCCCCAATGGCCTGTTATACCAGCCAAGCTACCATCGTACATTCATAAATTCGACGACAAAGTAGCAGAGGACTCGAACAATCACGTTATGAATTTTCATCTCTGGTGTTCATCCAACTCGTTGATGGATGACTCTATTCGTTTACATATTTTTCAACGAACCCTCACAGGTTCTGCTGCGAAGTGGTATATAGAATTACCACAAGGTTTCTTCTCTGACTTCAACACCCTCGCTATGGCTTTCCTCACAAACTACCAGTTACTGATCCGTTATGAAATGGGGACTGAGATTTTGAGTTCTTTCAAATAGAACAAGGCCACTCATATATCCGATCACATTCATGAGTGGCGACGGAGACAACATCTCATTAAACTCGAACTCCCCAATCAGTTACTGGCAAAGTGGTTCACAAAGTCATTTGTGAATGACATCATTCATGACATCACCATGGGTGGAGTAGTCACGGAAGAGCAGGCCATAAGTCGAGCTCAATACCTTGACCTCGTTTACTCACAAACAGGTACTCTTTATGATTTACTACCTGACTTACCTCGTCCTTCCACTTTCGCCACTTCAACTACTCCAGTTGCTTTGCATGCAGTTGATGGTGTGATTGGCACTTTCCAGGCCCAACCACATTCCGCCTCAAGTACTAACCCCAAAAATGCTTCTAATGTTCAAAATGCTCCGTCTCCTACCCCTCCCATCGGCAAGACTTCTGAGGTAAATGCATTTCAATCTACCCCAACCAGTAAAAACAAATCTAAAAAGGGAAGGGGTAAGAATAAGGAGGACAAAAATACTTCTCAAGTAGAGTGAACCAAAACTACACCTGTTGATGATCGGGATAAGTGCAAACCTCGATACCCTTGTCTTATCTGTGGTGATGATCACTACACGAAGGATTGTTCATGATGCGTCGAGGTCACTAAGTTACTTCAAGGAGCTCCAAAATCACCTGCTCCAGTTGTTTTGTCCCAACCCTTCCTGTCTCAACAACAGGCTTAGTTGGTCATTCATGACCAACCCTCATCTTCTAATACATCTTATGTATTGATGTGTACTGGAAATTCAAAGCAGAGTGACATTGCACTCACTACTCGAGCCAAAGATTATACTCCCTCTAAAGAGAAGGTTGATGATCTACCTCCTTCCTTGGTACAACCCTCTCCCGCGACTCCACCTACCAACGGTCCTCTTCATCTCGAACAACCGAGCCTCGACACAGTTCTTCGACCCCCCCCAAAGGGTGTCATTTAGAAATCAGGTTTCAATACTCATGCTCGTGCTACCCAGAACTACAACATTGTTGAAGATCTGGCCCAGGCACCTTCTGTGATGTCAGCCCTCGAAGTTCTTCAAAGTTGTCCCACACAACAGAAGGCACTGTTGAAATCTATTGTGGAATCGACCCGAGGGATACGGATTTAATAATTTTTGACTTGGAAGATCACATTCCAAGGTTACGCCCTCAACTCGCATTCCAGATCCAAGTGATTTTCTCTGAAAAAAACATTTGTCGAACTGTTATCGACGAGGGTGCCTTGACGTGTGTTATGTCTCTTACCTTCTGGAAATCCATTGTCTCTCCCTCTTTGAATGAATCCCAGAATATTCTCAAAGCCTTCAATGGCTCTGGTTTTATGCCCTATGGTGTTCTTCCTTCGTTGCCCATCATGTTAGAAGGAAAAACAGTCCAAGTCGAAGTGGAAGTCTTTGAGGCTCCCCTTGATTACAATCTTCTGCTTGGCTGCAACTGGATCAATTCCACGCACGCAGTTGTGTCGACGCTTTTCCATGTGGTATGTTTCCCACATCAAGGAAAGGTCGTCACCGTCAACCAACTAGCCTTCTTTAATTTCGATACCCGTACTGGCAACGTACCATTCATTGCTAAAACCCCACCGGGTTATGAGAACGTCAGTGTAGGCCTTCTAAAATACTCTTTGTTAATGGGTACTTTCTCCATTCCACCGCTCGATGTTCCACACTCGTCTGTTGCTTCAATCAACATGATCTCCACTTCGATTCATGAACTTCCTGCATCCCACAACCCATGGATAGTACCTGACCCTGGAGATCATCTTCATTATGGTGACAAAATTCTATTAATTTCGGTTGAATTCGCCTATCAGGCCATTCAATCGGCAACCCCTTCTACCCCCTCTTTTGGTGAGTTATCTCCAGATCCTTTCTGTGTCATTTTTCCCACTGATGAGATGATCATGTTTGTCATGGAAGAAACCCCTTGGGACGATGGACATCATTGTTCCATCCTCTTTCTGGAGCAACATACCATTGAGAACTACCAACGGATCTCGACCCCATTGACCGTTGTCGTCATATGAACCGTTCCCAAGTCCTCACACGATGTGTTTTCTGAAGGGAACCTAAGCAATATCTTGCCCACTATTCCCCTTGACATATCCATCGAACCTGGGATTGTCGAGAATGTCCATATCGGAGCTTCATGTTCCTCTGACGAAATCATCACCTACACATCCCTTTTCAAAGAGTTTCTTGACATATTTGCCTGGAGCTACGAAGAAATGTCGGGTATCAACCCTAAGATTGTGATACATGAGATCAAGACATACCCTGACGCTAAAGTTGTTCGGCAATTCCTTCGTTTAGTTCACCCACATAAAGAGGCTTCTATCAAACTCAAAGTCGAGAAACTTCTTAAAGCTGGCTTTATTTACCCAGTGGCTCTCACTGACTGGGTTTCCAATCTTCTCCCGATCGACAAGAAACAAGGCACAATTCGTGTATGCGTTGATTATAGGGATATCAACAAAGCTTATCCCAAAGATAACTTTCCTACCCCCTTCATCAATCAGATTGTTGACGATTGCGCCGGAAGTGAAATATTCTCTCTGATGGATGGTTTCTCTAGGTATAATCAAATCAACATTGTTCCCAAGGATCAACATAAGACTTCTTTTATTTGTCCTTGGGGCACTTTTTCCTATCGGAAACTCCCTTTCGGTCTCAAGAACACTGGCACAACTTTTCAACGCGCTATGTCTTATGCTTTCCATGATATCAAGCACATCGTCCAACCATATCTGGACAATTTACCCTCTCACTCAATGCGCTGAGTCGATCATCCAACCCACCTCCGAGCCATTTTTGCCCACTGTCGGTTCTACCGTATACGTTTGAATCCTCATAAGTGTGTTTTCTGCGTGGAATGCGACCGACTTCTAGGTTTTATTGTTTCACGTCAAGGGATCTGGGTGGATCCTTTAAAGGTTGAGGTGATCCTTAATCTCCCTCCTCCTTCTACACTTCACCAGTTACAAAGTTTGCAGGGGAAAGCAAAATTTCTTCATTGTTTTATCCCAAATTATGTCGAGATAACTCGTGGATTTACATGGCTCTTAAAAAAGGGTTCAGATTTCATCTGGGATACCATCGCCAACAATACTTTCGAAGCTTTGAAATTGTCCCTAACGCGTGCTCCTCTTCTCTTTCCCCCCGATTACAGTCGCGATTATTTCCTCTACCTTACTACCTCGGATTACACCATTGGTATGGTTCTCATCCAAGAGGATGATGCTAACGACGAACATGTTATATACTACTTGAGTCGAAGTCTAACACCTACTAAAATCAAGTATTTACATGTCGAAAAACTAGCCTTGGCTATCGTCCAAGCCGTCCAACGCTTCCAGCACTATATCCTCTCGCGCAAGACTACAGTGATTTCTAACTGCAACCCCATGCAACACATTCTCACACGTCAATTGCTAGGGGGAAAATACTCCAAATGGATTGTGATACTCCAGGAGTTTGATTTGGAATTTGAACGCACTAAGTCCAAGAAGTCCTTAGTGTTTGCTGAGTTGATATGCGACTTTCCCTATTCTGAAACGAAAAATGTAGCAGCTGATTCATTGCCCGATGAATCCATTTTCCTCATCAGCACTGATGATATTTGGTATGGTGATATCATCATATATCTCCAAACCCAGAATTTCCGGCCAATGTTGTCTAGTACTGACCGTCGTCGAATACGCTACCAAACCCGTCAATATATTATCCTCAGGGATACTCTTTATCGTCGGGGGATTGACTATGTTTTTCGACACTGCCTAATGTTAGATGAAGCTGAGAGAGCTCTCAATGACTGCCATTCTGGAGCCTGTGGTGGTCATATGTATGGGTATGTTACTGCCCATAATATCTTACGAGCAGGGTATTTTTGGCCTTCTTTATTTAACGACTGCATAATCACCGTTCAAAAATGCCATGCTTGCCAGACCTATAATACCAAGATATGGTCACATCCCACTCCTCTTCACCCTGTGGTCTCCGTTGGTCCCTTTGTGAAATGGGGCATCGATTTCATGACATGTCACCCTCACTCGGCTGGGGGGCATGGATACATTATTGTAGCCATCGATTACTTTACGAAATGAGCCGAGGCGATGCCAACATTTGAAAACCCTAGAAATACCACAACATTATTCATTTTTAATCACATCATAGCTCATTTTGGTGTTCCCCAAGCTATCTTTATTGATCATGGTAGCCACTTTAGAAACTTCATGATGTCTGAACTTACTGAAAAGTTGGGTTTTCGCCATGAAAATTCAACTCCCTATTACCCACAAGCCAATGGCCAAGTCGAAGCAATTAACAAAGTTCTCATAACTATGTTTCGACGAATGATAGGGATTCAAAAAAAAGTTGGCACACAATGTTTTTTTCGACATTGTGGGCTTACCGGACATCCGTCAAGTCCGCTACTAGGTTTACACCTTTCCGGTTAGTCTATGGTTTGGAAGCCATTCTCCCGATTGAATGTGAGATACCCTCTTTAAAAATAGTTGTTGAAGTCCTACCAAACACTTCTGCTGAGGAAGAACGTCTATTGTATCTTATGCGATTAGAAAAAACTTGACGCGATGCTACCCTAGTCATAGAAGCTCGGAAAAAACGTGTCAAGTCCCAATATGACAAACATGTCAAGCCTCGCATTTTCTTCGAAGGAGATCTCATTCTCTTCTATGAACAAGATCAAGATATGCTAGGAGCTGGAAAATTCGAAGCCATGTGGCGAAGTCCTTATATCGTTTGATGAGTTTTGGAAAAAGGATCTTATGAGTTAGTATATTACGATGGTATCCCTTTGAGTGAACCCAGGAATGGGTTGTACTTGAAGAAGTACCATGCATAAAATCATCTGTACACGAGTACTTGTATTTTTATTGTATCATACTTCTTGTGTGTTACTATAGCTTTCTTTTGTCGTTATCTGGTCTCTACCCTTATGTGACGTTGTGTTTGATTTCCAGATGTTAGAGTCTTCACTACCCTATATTGGCTTCACTGATGGCGCTAGCTATAGTACTCAGAACTTTTCTTCCACTGCATGGGCAATTTATGCCCCTACAAACAAACTTGTCTCCTTACGAGGTGTGTGTCTCGGCCGTGCGACCAACAATATTGCAGAGTATAGCGTCGTTGTTGAATTGTTGATTGATGCTATCTCACTCAAAATCTATCATTTGGTTGTGCGACTTGATTCGTAGCTTGTAGTACTACAGTTAAGTAATGTCTATACTATTCGAAGTCCTACTTTTTTATAGGTGTATTTGCGAATTCGCCTCTTGGAACGTTATTTTGATTATATTGAATATCAACATATTCCTAGATGTCTAAATACATTAACTGATGCATTGGCTAACTATGTATTAGACAGACATTTGGATCATTTATAAATCAATCACATCAATTTTCACACAACACAAGATAAACCGGTAGAAGCCGTATGTATATATAACGATCAAAAGAGTTTTTTACAAAAGTTTTGTCCGAAGACCAAAATGTCAAAATCTGAAGCTCATAGCTTGTACAAAGTGATGTCATGGATGACGTTCATGGTAAAACACGACTGCCCGGGCAACCCTATGGAGAAGTTGGCCAATGGACTCTGACACTCCTACTGTGTGATGTTGATAATGTCGTGGAACCTCTCCAAGAGGCATGTCTGGAATATCTGCTGTCAAACCCTCTAGGTTTTGTTCCACTGCTTGATAATCCTCGACATCCCATTGTGGCACTGGTGCCACCTCTCCTCATCGTTGAATGGGAGAAGTACTAGGAGGTCGGTAAGGTCCCACATCTGTGTCATCAAAAAACAAATTTTGTATTTAGTCTTTGGATGAACATATAAAAAAAAACGTTTGCATATGATAAAATTCATAAAAAAATTTAAAAAGGAAAAAATTGTGTACTTCTTACCAAGCTCCCCCCACTGAGCATCCTCTGGCAAGACTAAGTCTATATCTCCTCGAAAATCCAACCCGACATAAGAATAATTGTCGACCATCAACATCTGTGGTCGCAGCTAGTCAAAGAAGGTATCATCACACTTGATAATTGGTCCAGCTACGTGTCGGGCCATAAGCTGACACCATCTCAGCATTCTTGGATCCCTGGGAGCCGGTAAATCCCACTAAACCTTGTTGGTAGCCAATTCAATTTTTTCCATTGCACTATAAGCTACCTACACCTATGTCTTCTGAACTTCAGATTGTTGTCACATTTTTCAAATAGACGATATTTTCATTTCTTGTGACACTTGCAAATTGGTCTCAATTTAGTTTTCACGACTGTAAGCGTGAAAAATCCTCTATTGTTATTTGAACTGTCATGGTCTTTTATTGATATTCTGAGTGGCACTTACCTTTGGTTTATCATTATGTGGCTGAAAGGATTTTCGAACTATGCCTATTTGGACATTTTTATATTGGTTGCATAACTTGATTTTATTAAACTGGTAAGGCATTGAGCATATGGATTTATATTTTTGAGACTTGCCTAGTCATTGAATTGCATAGGGGTCATGGTTTATTTTTCTTTTTTGTATATATGATGTGATCTTTATGACAAAAATTTTATAGCTCTTGGCTTGTCAATTTTATGAAATCAATTGTCACAAGGTTTTAAAACGTTTGATTACACATTTATGCAACAAGCGCGTGGTTAACATTTGGGTTTGATTTCACATCAAACATTCATGGTTTGAAATAATACAATGGCACATTGATATATCATCCACCGTTTAATTCTTTGGTTATACGAATGATAAGGTTTTGAGCTATGTTATGATTAATTGAATAGAGGATTAATTGGCAGTTGTACTTCGTCATTACTATTATGCATGGCGGTGAATAATCCCACCACCCTCGCACACACACATTAATGCTTCCCCTTTGATAATTCGTAGTTGTTAGCCTAAACGACTTTGCTCCTGTGTGTTGGTGATTTCGACCCAAACCCTTACCATGTGTTCTCACCATGGCTCTAGTCATAAGGGTTGAACCCAATGGTATCCAGGCTCTGTTGATGTTCGTCAGTGCCCACAATGACCTTGAGGAATTTGTATGGCTCCCGTTCATACAAAAGTTTGATGGTTTTAACCTCTGCGTTGCTCGACAATTCGCATTGACCTTTGATGGTTGTCGAGCCAAGTTCGGGGATGTTCAATTGGAAATTGATGAGAAATTTATCAGTTTAGCTACGAGTTTGCCTGCCACTGGACAACGATGGTCCAAGAATTGCAAAGTGGAAGAGGTCCCTTGGACTCTACTCTTCCAGTCACGTAAGGTTAGCTCCTGTGATAAGGGTTTTCCCATGAACATGCTCAAGCAATGTTGGCACGATTTGCTGATGATAATCAAACAGTTTATCACCTGCGAGGGTCGGTATGGTTTTGTTTTCTTACACCACCTTCGTTTGCTTATGGTTTTCATGGGCTATGAGCTTAATATTCCTTATTACTTGCATAGAATCCTGTTTAAAATGTCTAAGAGATACAAAAGAAACCAGGCTGATAGCAGCCTTTTTCACTATGGGCTGGTTAAAATTATTGTCATCTGTCATTTGGGGTTACACGGAGACTGTTGTAATGATTTCCTCACTCGCAATAATTTTGTGGATACAAACCCACCACAGGTTGACAAACCTATGGTGAGCGAAGACAAGATTGTACCCCCGATACCCTACAATATTCTGTTACCTAAACCCTTACCCGACTCACCTATCGACCTACCCCACTCTGTGACCAAGGATGTCGAAACTGTTAAGCCTGTGGCTAAAAGGCCTAAAGCCAAACCTACTGCAAACACCAAAGGCAAAAAGAATGCTCGTCTAATTTCTCGAATGGCGAGGAACAAGCCAAAACCTCCTGTCAACCCTGATCCTATCGTGGTGAGTAAAGACTCCGACTCGGAAGTGGAGCGTTTCTTGGCTGGGGAATACCCCTATTCGGAAGGTCTGTGTGCCAAGCCCTCATATGACTTTGTGACAAACCTACCACCTTGCTTGCATAACGACCCTAATTACCTAGGCATTAAGCTACCTTGTGAAACCCCCGGTGATTCGTCAAAACCTTCTCCTACTCTACCTCAACCTACAGTGCCATCTTGTGATCAATGTAGCTCGTGGTTAGAGAGGTATTATCTTGATGTGCCAATGCTACAGTCCATAATTCATTCTTTGGAGGACCAGGTTGCACGGCTTACCAGCCAAAAGGCCAAATTGCAAGCCACTGATAAGAAACAGAGGACGACAGGCTCTATTTTGTTTAAAAATGTGGAGTCAGCTACAGCGGTCGTGAATTCAAAATTGGCATAGCTTGAGCATCCTCACTGGTATGTCTATCACTTGTTTATATAATGAATTCGAATTTGGTTTTGAATAGCTATGTTTACAGCGTGGATTTTCTCTATCACATAAGTATGCATTATGTACATAGTTATGTTTTGATTAATGAAATTCGTTTTCCCAGTTTAGCTTCGATTGGATTTTTCATTGATTTGATTGGATCTTAGTATGGATTTGATTGGTTTCATTTACCTTAATTTGGATGTTCTGTTGCTAATTGAAGTCGTTGTATCTATTATAGACACAAGCTGTTTCGCATTTCAATTTTGAACACAATCAAGTTTCGATTCGAATTGATTATAATGTATGCGTTATGGTTGGAAACAATTGTGATATGGTTAACTGTTACAGGAATACAATTCGGATTATTCTCAATATGATCCTGTTAAAATACATCCAAAACAATTCGTAACGGTTATGTGAAAGACTCAGTTGGTTGATTCGCGTTGGTTTGATCGACCCTACTATCAATTGAATTCGTATTTACGATAGATATTATGTTTCAAGTAGATTTGTGAAACGAGATTGATTCATGATTTGTTTCTATATTAAACCCTTTCGCGACTTGTTTGGAATTAACCATTTCGTTCAAATCCAATAGAGTTTATTTTCACATTTTACCAATAATCACTTATGTCAATTCTATAGTGATTGTGGTCAAAGTCAAATCAATCTGGTTATGATTTTGTATGAATTGGTTCACGTATCTGTCTGAATTAATCCACCCGTGGTGCGAACCGTTTGAGCCATAACAGTTATAATAATTGTAAAACAATCCTATTTTGATCTAATCGTATCTCCTGTTTGGAAAAACACAACGTTGCATATGATTTGCTTGATTGCACTACTTTCAAATTGGATGTGAAATGATTTGTAAAATTGTTTGGTTTCGATTCTGTTTACCCTACTATGATGGCAATCGAAACAGAGAATACTTGTCTCTCTATTTGGTTATTGGATTTTGATCTTATTTGATTTTAATTGGATATGGGATAGTCTTGTTACTGTTCAACCCGATTATGGTAACCGTGAAACAGAGTATTCCTACCCCTGTTTCGATTGAATCACTTTTGATTTTGTTTAATTTGAATGATAAAATCATGTGAGTCATTAGTGATTCGTTTTTAATGTTTATTAAAAGAAAATTGGATTTGATTCTTTAAAAAAAAAAGATTTCATTTGATTTCTATCTGGTCATGTATGCTATTTTAGACTAGCTACAGAATCAGATGATTCTGTAGCTAAGTCTGTAAGATCAGATTTTTATTGTTTTGTTAATGAAATATCTTTCTAAGTTGATATTTTTGGTCTATTGCAGATGAATTCGAAATTGCAATGGATGTGATGAGTAGTTAGGGGATATTTGAAATATTTCACTTGTATTTTAGTTTCCTAGTTTAGTTGATTTTGGGAATATCTTCCCAGGTTATGTAAAACAGTTTGATATTATCCATAGGGAGGTTTTACCCTGTGGAGAGACTTATAAATACCTATCATTTTTGTAATAATGATCATCCTCATTGGTGGGAGAACAAGGATATGGAGTTTTAATATAGACTGAGGCAGAATTTGGTGTTTTATCACAGCTTTAGCTTCTCATTATATCAATATTTTGTTTCATGTTGTGTATATCAATTTGTATATGGTTAATGACTACTTTGGCTATCTTAATCATGTGCAAATGATATAATTTTAATCACTATAATCCATATATGATTTCTTCCAAGTGTATAAAAGACATAACAATTGTCTAATTCAATTTGTGAATGACAAGTTTATCTTCTTCATAAGTTGAATTATTAAATATAAGTTTTTGCATAACAGGTTTCCCTTATTGTAGAGATTTATAAATTATATAATTGTTATGATTTTTTTTATGTCTTGTTTGTCTTGTTAACAACTCAAAGAGAAGCGCAGCTTATCATTTACGAGAAGCTTACGTATTAACTGGTGTGAGTTTCCTTCCTCCGACCAGCCTCGAAGTCATCACACACAGGGCAAAATAGGAGCATTTCCAGGTCAATTTGTCATTTGTTTAGTATGTTTATTAGTAGTTTAATTTAGGTATTAGTTTAGTTAGATTTATAGGTAGAATTAATATATTAGATTGTTTAATTTCAGTAAGTTTTATTTCTTATTCATAAAATCATAAAAAATCAAAATATATCTCTGGCTGCCTTAGGGCAGAAAGAAAATGAGTTTTACAGGTTTTATTCAAATCTACAACTTGTAGATACTGTATATTTGTAAATAAGTTGTAATTCAATTAGTAATTAGACATTTAATTGTTAGAGTTAGTGTAATAGTAATTAGTAGAATAGTTAGTGTAATTTGTATTTAGTTTTAGTTTATATAGTAGTTTGTTTTAGATTAGTGTATTAGTTTGTTTTTATTGTTAGTTAGTTTAGTTTCTTTTATTTTAGTTTTAGGTAGTTGGTTTAGTTAGTTTTAGTTAGTTTTATTTGTTTTAGTTAGATTAGTTAGTTTAAGTTAGTTTTCTCTTTGGTTTTTTTAGGACCTTAGAGCAGCCAACGGAGCCGTTAAACCCATCAGGGTGGTTCATTCCAAATGGCTTGGGTTATTAGACAACCCCGGACCGGTTCCACTCTCTCAATTGACAGACGGACAATTTCGCCTGTCAACAAACCTGCAACCTCGATAATGGAACCCTCTCGAGAAAGAAGGACACTAACAAAGACCTGTACCAGAATTGCTTCAGGTCGCCTCGTCTGCATTTGGTCAACTGTCTTTTCATGCTACGAAGCACTGCATCTTCCTAGTTAAAAACCCAAGGTTCAGTACACTCTATGGCATACTGAAAGTAACTCTGGAGTGCCATGTGAGGAGCAGAGCTCCTAGCCATACGTGCAATGGTGAAAAAAATAGTGCAGAGGGTCAAATCCCGCACTCCCCAAATAGCTACTTTCTCTTTCTTCCTCTCTGCCTCGAGAACACAGTGTAAGCGACAATACTCACTCATGGGTAGCCCACCACCTCTGCTACCAGTCAGGCTCACGTGGTACCCACGCCGTGACAATCCTGTCAAGGAGTAAATGTCATCAATATCCAAGGACAATGTGTGGACCCCTACATGAAATACTTGTTGATCGAGATCCCACATATGCACAAGGTACTCTAACAACCTAATTTGGGCCCTCATGCCCAAGATACAGAAGTACTTCAGAAGGCCACCGTTTCTCAAAGTGGCAATGGTGGATAGATGATTTCCAACAATGGCATTATCCTCTTCGTGCTCTCTTTCGCGCCATTTCAGAACCATTTTGATGGCCAAATACCTGCATAGGAAGCACAAGAAGAAGATTAATAACTCTATTCACAAATTGGTTTTCTTTCATTTAGCAAAACTTCAAAAAAAAATTATGCTTTGCGGTTCTTGCAAGTGCCCTTTAGGCACAGTGTGAGGTTCTCGCAGGCTACTGTGGGCTCACCTGCAAGAATGACCCATTCTCGCAGGTCCCGTGTAGTTCACCTGTGAGAATGGCTGAGCGCCATGATAACCCCTAAAACAAACTCAAAATGATAGTTTTTTCCAATGAAAATAAAAAATTAAACCATGAAAAAGTAGAGGACAAAGAGCCTACCTCACTGTCATTGATGGCTCGTCGAATGGATGCTTGTAACTCCCACAATCTGATGCCGAATTTCGAGGGTAAAAGAGGGGTTTTTGGGCTCAAATAGTGGTAAAGTGAAAATGATATGGTAAAAAGAGTTTTACTTCTTTATATTAACTTTTACCATGTTATTGAATTTTTATAATTATTTATTTATTAAAACCTAATCCCTAATGCCCTTTTGAGTGTAAATTTTGCAGGCGTAATGACTTCGATGTTCATGTACATGGATATGGACATATTTTTTCTTCTTCATCGCATGTTTTGTTTGTTTTTTATGGTTTTTGTATAAAACCTCGAGCTTGGTCTTTGTCCGTTCTCATGCTCGAAAATACACGAGAACGCGATCGAGCATACTTTTATCACTTTTTGGGGATCAACAAGGTTATACAAAAAAGGAATCCCCCTGGAGTCCTCTTTAAGCTCTTTTTAGACTCTCTAAACATGAAAAGATAGCCGAGCGACCTTGCTATTTTCACGCTCGATAAATTATTTGAAGAAAGCATCTGGTGGGCAATAATTTATCTCTTTTTTGGTCTCATCAGACTATTTTATGAAAAAGGAATTGAGAGAGTTCTCTTTTAAGAGTTTTTCCAGACTCTATAATCATGAAAAACCTTCGAGTTTTCTATCTTTGGACTCGTTAAACAAACATTGACATACCCGTAATGGGACCGAACCACTCCTTCCTAGGGTTTGTTAAACATACTTCAAAGGACTTATCTGAAGGATAAGCTTATATCAACAAGCATATGTTATCCTCCTCAAGCTTGCATAAAAATAAAGAGTTACTCACCAGAAATGGTGGGGGAAAATTTGGGAAAGGGATATGTTCTTATCTTCATATTGATTGGCAGTAAGTGTCGCTCTTGAACATGACACCCCCTATTCATTATATTTGAAGCCGGTTTGGGAAATCCATTTGTCTCTTAGTCGATTTGCTACAAGGTCACACCCTGTGTCATCTCTGAGTCAATGCTGCCAAATCATTGGTCGTGTCATTCATATTTTCAAGAGAAGTTCATCTGAAACCTTTATTGAGTCGACCATCTGTAGTTGTCCATTCTCTCTGTGTCGGCCTTCCCTGTGTCTAGTCCAACTTACATCATTCTCTGTTTCACCTTCAAAATATGTTACTAATTTCATGTCATTGATGGGGGATACATTAAGGACCCCCTGTGATGAGTTTTGTTCTGTCGACTTCAGCTCATTATCCAGAATCAAGACTTAGAAATTTTTTTGGTACCTTGGAACCTGCATGCCTCAATGGCAGGTTTCCTTGCTTTCGACAGTGGGTTTACATCATTGACCTCTAATCAAAAGATTCCGTCAGATGTTCAACCTCAACTCATTCATTCACATTCAAAGGATTGTACTAGAGTACCTTGGGATTCATTGAGATTAATGGTGATTTCCCTCGCACTTGTTAACAGTTTCATCAATAACCGGTAATCAAGTGGTTTCTGCCATGTTCGACTTCAACACATGTAATCACATGGTTAGATTCGTACTTTTGGGAAATGGAATTGAAGACCCTGGATATCATCTCTTTGTATAGGTTGCGATGGAATATGTATAATTTGCGACATATAGATCCACTTTGTATGTCTCATGGCTATGTCGTCTTAATTTGAATTTTCTCGCATAGATCCACAGTGTATTCCTGGTGTCTATGCTACATTTTGACGGCATGGATCCATAGTGTATGATTGGTGGCCATGACCTATGTCTACAATGTCATATATCTGTGATCTGCGTATGGGAATTCCTACCTCAGAGTTAGTATATTTGATATTCTACAAATGCTTGGTTGTTCGCAGGTTTCTGATTAGGTGTGCTCCTGGTTTCTGACACACACATGCAGTTTACAAAGTCTTTTGGCTATCACTGATTCCGGCCTCATACTTTGGGGGGCGTTCTGTTACCCATGATTTTGGTCATCACGATGGTGTACTCAGGCTCCTCATAAGAACTTTCTCCTGAGAAAAGTGACATTCATCTCTTTCCAGAAAACTTACTTTTGAAGAGAGTTCACAGGTTGCTAATATACTAGGGTGCAAGAATAACCCATTCTCACAGGCTACCTTAAGCTAGGGTGCAAACTTCTCGCACTGTGTTACTTAGCTAGGGTGTGAACTTGTTCTAAAGCTTGGAAAAAAATGAATTCTCGATGGTTCTAGAAGAATGGGTTGGCATTTGAATGGTTATCCTTGTACTGGATTCCCTGATATTGTGGGATCATTCTAATCCAAGTAACCATCTCATTCTCTCCTATATATTGAAGGAATTCTCATGGAAAAGGTTAAGAAAGATTCATTGAAGAATTGGTGAAAGAATTGTGTGAAGGACTTAGCTTGAATAGGAGCTTGGAGACTCTAGCAAGTATATCAAGAGGATTTGATCTTCTTCATGCAAGGATCAAGCAAGTGTGTGTGTTGGAGCCAAGAGCCACTGAAAGGAAGCTTGTGACATCAAGGTGATCAGGTTGTATCTTCTACTTTCGATTAATATGATACAGTGACATGTCCCTTTCCCATAAAGTCATTCTCACTTTATTGAGTAATTCCTTGATCATACACATAAGTTGATAGTTGAATATATTTTGCTATCTTCACTTTGGTTGGTTTGTGTTATCTTGGTCTTGAACTCACGAGAGCACCGGAGCGAAGCGAGAGCAATAGAGACCCTAGGAAGCGATACAAAGGTATGTTACTTGTTCCTTCCTACTAGCTAATTCAATGGTCAAAACTTAGGGAAAGTGTCATGTCCTGTCCTGTTTTGTTCTAGATCCAGGTGGATCTAGGGAGATCTATTAGTGTCCGCACCTATCGATTAGTCTGATAATAGGTACTCGCCAGAAATGGTGGGGGGGGGAATTTGGAAAGAAATGTATCTAAACCTGTATTCTGTGGAAGAGTCACTTTTGAACATGACACCCTTTCACTCATCTTGTGTCTAGGTTGGAAAATCCACTCATCTCTTGGTCATATTTATTTATAAGATTACAAATTGGTCTGTGATCCATGTTGTTGGGTCAGTGTTTCCAAGATAGTTGTCATGTTGTCAATATTTTCAAAGAGAAGTTCAACCCAAAATCCTTCTATTGTGTCAGCCATTTCTGCAGTCCTTAAAGCCTTCTATTGTGGTTGCCATCCCTGAGTCAGTCCTGAATTACTTGTTACTCTGATCTACATCAAATCTTGTTACTTGTTTCATTTCATTGATGGGGGATACATTAAGGCCTTCCTGTGATGAGTCTTTTCTTGTCAACTTCAACTCATTATCTAGGAATTAGACTTAGAAACTAATTGGTACCTTGGAATTTGCATGCCTCAATGGCAGGTTTCCTCGCTTTCGACAGTGGGTTTTCATTATTGACCCCTGATTGGGAGATTCCGCCGAGTGTTCGGCTTCAGCTCATTAATTCACATTCGTTGGATTGTACTAGTGTACCTTGGGAGTCATTGACATTAATGGTTATTTCCCTCGCACTTGTTAATGGTATACACTAATGACCGGTAATCAAGTGGTTTCTACCATGTTCGACTTCAACACATGTATTCACATGGTTAGATTCGTACTATAGAGTGATAGAGATGAAGACCCTGGATATTTTTTTGACAGATCCAGATTGCGTTGGAGCATATTCAATGTACTGTTGCATAGATCTGCATTGTATGTCTGGTGGCTATGTTCAAATTTGAGTCTTTAACACATATATCGACAGTGTATTTTTGGTGGCTATGATCAGATTTGAGTCATATTGGCATGGATCCACAGTGTATTTTTGGTGGCCATGACCTGTCTTATTTGACATGGATCTTCACATGTCAGCATTTATGCTTTGAGTCATTTGTATTCTGAGTATGGGAATGCCTACCTCAGTGATGATATATTATTGTACTGTATTTCCTTGTTTGTTGGCAGGTTTCTGACCGACTATTTCTTGTTCCCTACACACACTCGACAAAGTATTTCAGCTATCACTCTGTTCTAACTTCATACTTTGGGAGGATCTCTGTTACACATTATTTTCATCATCCCTATGATTGTTAATGATGTAAACCTATCTGTAGTCTTCAGAGGGGTCAGTGGCCTGAGTTCCTGAAGAAGGAAGGGAGAAGAACTTTTCCTGAGAAAAGAAGTTGCATTTTCCTTTGTAAAAACCCTATAAAAAAGGAAGTTCATAGGTTGCTATAAAGGTAGGGTGCGAGAATTCCAGATTCTCGAAGGTTGCACCATAGCTAGGGTGTGATATGTTCACAGGTTTCTCTATAGGTAGGGTGTGAGAATGCCTACATGTGGTAAAAACAGGCGTTTTCTCGAATCTTCTAGAAGGAGAAACTTCTATGGTGAGGTGGCATCCGAATGGTTTGGATCTTACTCTCTTTCATGATTTAGTGGGATCATCCTAAACTCCTCACCTTATCCTCTTCAAATTATAAA
This sequence comes from Picea engelmannii, assembly GCA_009831015.1. Lineage (NCBI taxonomy): Eukaryota > Viridiplantae > Streptophyta > Pinopsida > Pinales > Pinaceae > Picea > Picea engelmannii. Next base: position 716,733 of record ML796857.1, read on the forward strand.
AGGAGAGGAGTTCTCATGGAGAAAGTTAGCTTTGGTTAGCTTTGGAGCTTTTGGGATTAGCTTGAATTGGATTGAGCTTTGGAGATTTTTAGCTTGGCTAGATGAGCCACTTTGTCAAGATAGATTGTGAATATTATCAGATCTGTGCTCTCAGAATTTTTGGAGTGAAAGTGTGTGGGGAATAAAGGACAGTTGGAAGGGACCTTACGACATCAAGGCCATGGTTGTAATCTCTCTTTCACATTTAATATGATACAGTAATATGATTCTTTCCTATAAAGCTTGTTGTGTTTTATTGTATGATTCCTTGATCACATACATAGGTTTATATTGAGTTTATGCTATTACTATCACTTTGGTTGGTTGCGTTCATTTGCAGGTTCATCATTGTATGAACATTGGAATAGAGCTAGGGTGGTGATGGCGAGAGGAAGCAACATTTAAATGGTATGTCACTCATCCCTCTTTAGTTAGTAAATTCAATATTTAAAACTTAAGAAAAGCGTCATGTTATGGTGTGTTTTGTTCCAGATCTAGGTGGATCTAGGGAGATCAGTTAGTGTCCGCACCACTGATTAGTCCGATAAAAATGTGGTCCTTCCTCTCTTGAAATTCTGAGTTGAAAGAGACTCTATAAACGCACACCTTACGGATTCTATGCACTCCTTACAAATAAAGCTTCACATTATCTCTTCTGAGCTTCTAAGTCGAAACAGACTCTGTCAATGCACTCCTTGCGGACACTATGCACTCCTTGCATAAGCTCGTAGAAGAGAGACAATTGAAACTTATCTAATCCTCACAAATTCGTACATTCAACCATGTAATGCATTCATAAACATAAGAACAAGTAAATAACATAGAATTTCAAGTAAACATAAAGCCTACCATTCATTCAGATAGACACAATAACAACAACACCAAACATTTGGAATAATGCTTCTCTATTATATTAATTCAAATGATATGTACATGGGTTCATACAATATTCTTTAGTGGTCTCAACAACAACTACAATAACTCGTAGTGCTCTCCGACCATCAACAGCCTTATTTGGGAAACAATACATTTATTTATACAAAAAGAGCTCATTGATCTTTTCCCTCTGACTACCTTAGTGTTATCCTATCAAATTAAAATATTTCAACCACTAAGGCTTATTACAATAAATGATTGGTGTTAGCCATGATTTTGGTCATCATGATGGTGTACTTAGGCTCTTCATCAGAACTTTCTCCTAAGAAAAGTTACTTTCATCTCTTCCCAGAAAACTCACTTTTGAAGAAGGTTTGTAGGATACTAATATATTAGGGTGCGAGAATGACCCATTCTTGCAGGCTTCCTTCAGCCAAGGTGCGAACTTCTCGCACTGTGTTGAATAGCCAGGGTGTGAACTCGTCCTAAAGCATGGAAAAAGATGAATTCTCAATGTTTCTAGAAGGGAATCTTCTAGAAGAATGGCTTGGCATTCGAATGGTTATCCTTGTACTGGATTCCCTAATATTGTGGGATCATTCTTATCCAAGTAACTATCTCATTCTCTCCTATATATTGAGGGAATTCTCATGGAAAAGGTTAAGCAAGATTCATTGGGGAATTGGTGAAAGAATTGTGTGAAGGACTTAGCTTGAACAACAGCTTGGAGACTCTAGCAAGTCTATCAAGAGGATTTGATCTTCTTCATGCAAGGATTGAGCAAGTGTGTGTGTTGGAGCCAGAAACCATTAGAAGGAAGCTTGTGACATCAAGGCAATCAAGTTGTAATATTTAATTTCAATTAATATGATACAGCGACATGTCCCTTTCCCATAAAGCTATTCTCACTTTATTGTGTAATTCCTTGATCATACACATAAGTTGACAGTTGAATATATTTTGCTATCTGTTAGCAACATTTTTGGTATCGGGGCACGAAAGTACACAGGTCTGTAGGATTTCTCGGGAAGTGCCCAAGCGCAACACAGAGGAACCCCCTTTTCAGTTACAATTCGAGCGAGAGGGTGAAGTTTTGTTGGCAGTCACCGAGATCCACCTACAAAGTTGATCGATGGTCATCAGGATTTTGGAATTGCCGAGTTGCCCCAAGGTTAATGCAAGAGACAGATACAATAATTCAATTCAATTTTGGGTCATCCAATCCAAATTGAGACAGGTGGCATCCAGTCAGTGTATCAGGAATCAGAGTTTTGGGAAACAGAGAGCCTCCCGTTCGTTGTAGTTGAAATCGTCGATCGGAGAAATGCCGAAAGCACCTTTGGAGACGAGCCCGCGGTCCTAGCACCAAGTCACTTCAAGCAAGCATGTAGATGAGGGCGACTCCCTTTTAAATATCAGATGCCCCCTCATCCGTCCATCCTAAGGAAGCGTGTCGCAAGATCTGGCCACGTCGGCGTTTCAACGGTCGGGAGTTCTTAGGGCGAGAGTTTCATGTTGTTCAATATCGCAAAACCCCGAACCTCAATAACACCGAAAGCATGGAAGGTGGGGCCCGCAGTATCATGAAGTGTTTTCAGCAGTCCACCAGAGGGGACACCCGACAGCAAATAGAGCCATCTCGACATTTCTCCCATCGCGACTCCAACACGCAGAAAGAAGCCCCGCTATTTCCCTATGTGCGAGGTGCCGGGAGAATCCCAGACCCAGGCCCACGGTATCACTGGGAGAGTCAGGAGCCATCAGATCTAGAGGGACGCGTGGTGCCAGATTGAGACGCCTCGGCATATCGCTCATCGCGATTTCAATCAGCAAAGGTTAGCCCTTTCATATTCGCGAACGCTGAAAGCAGATGGTTGCAGCCCATGGTCACTTGGAGAAAGGAAGGAGTTGCATAAAGAAGGCCAAAGGCCCCAAGTTCAGTTGTAGAGGGGGTCATCACGATCTCCAGGCACCATCGGACCCGATCTTAATATTGTTTCTAGTATTGAAGTAAATGAAGGTAGGAGCGGGTGGTTGGAACCTCCTTTCATTCATTAAATAAGGGGAATGGAGGGTCTGGCAAGCCACCTGCTCCCAGAGGTCCTGTGTATCGATTCTCTCAACAAAGTCATGTCGATGTCCTCGACTCGACAAAGAAGTCTGCGCATGCTAGCCGAGCACTTCATGGCTCAGCTACCCTCCTTATAGGAGCCATGCATAATTAAGATGACATTAAAAGAAAGATATCAGTACGAGTTTGACTGAAGAGAAATCAAGCCTTGAGCGACCGGGCATGCCTCTGTGAGGTGAATTTTTCTGAGTATATAAACTCGGTCTTTATATTTTGTAAGTATCGATGGTTGAGGGGAGCTCCCGGTTGTAAAGTTTTAATGAAGCACTGATACTCTGGCTATGTATGGACTTTTGAGACTTCTTTCCTTATGAATGCCAGTTTTCTTTTACGCCTTTGTTAAAATGTGTTAGAATGGCTTGGAATTGGAGGATCCAGTCGAGTTGTAGCTGTTATAGGATGATGTTGGATTGGATCATTGTAGCAGTTACATTGTTTCTAATCGGTTCTTGTGATTTTCCCGACGCTGAGTGACTTGGAATTAGAGGATCCAGTCAAGTCCTCTTTCAGTTTCTTGAGACCCTGAACCAAGAGGATCGTGTATTTAGAGTCTTTCTTCTGCAAACCGCTGAAAGCCTGCTGCCGAAAGCCATTTTTTCTCCTTTCCTACCAAGTCTTCCACCTGCTCACCTTTTAATCAACCCACTGGCTGAAGTTAGATCAAGACCTCCTTCATTCCATACATGCTAGACCCAGTCCCTGAGTTAGAGTGATATCTACTCGAGCCTTTATCTCCATTTGATCATCCCTTTATAAACAAATCATGACATTAAACTGATGGGTGTCGGGCTCTGCTCCTGCAAGAAATCCAGGAGTGACTTCCGATGCTAACACTATCTTCACTTTGGTTGGTTTGTGTTGTCTTGGTCTTGACTTCACGAGAGCACCGGAGTGAAGTGGAAGAAACAAAGACCCTAGGAAGCGATACTAAGGTATGCTACTTGTTCCTTCCTACTAGCTAATTCAATGGTCAAAACTTAGGGAAAGAGTCATGTCATGTCCTATTTTGTTCTAGATCCAGGTGGATCTAGGGAGATCTGTTAGTGTCTGCACCTACCGATTAGTCCGATAACAAAATTGGCTATTCCACTGGGGAGCATCCCATTTTCTTTGTGTCTTTTGGTTTTTTTCCGTGGCCATTTGCTCTTGTTTTAATTTTCTCCTTTCATATCAATCTCTGAGTCTTCAGGATACCCTGATAGACCCTCTGGGTCTAGAGGCCTCTTCAAATTTTGTTTCATTTTCCAAAAATTTGACTAGTTTCAGAGGTTCTCGCACTTCACTCCACAGTATCCTACGAGAATCTATAGAGTTTGCATTCTGCCTTTAGGTTCAGTGCGAGGTTCTCGCACTCTGCTCAAAGATAACCTACGAGAATCACCAATTCTCGCACTATGTAATATTGCCAGCCTGCGAACTCATTTTTTCAAACTTTTGGATTTGAGTTTTGGCATCTTCCACTGCCCAGATCAGTCTAAGTGCCTCATAAGAGTTTCTTGGATCATTGATTGATGTCTTTCTTGTCTTTGTTTTCATGCATGAACAGTCTTAGGATTTCAAAGGCTTTTCTTGTCACTTCTGTCTTGACTTTCGTTTCTTGACTTTTCTTGGCATAGCTATACTCTCTGATTTCAGAATCTGAGTGTACTTTTTTGGTTAAGGACTGACGATCGGTTGAAAGTTTAGTTTCTTGGTATTTATCATTTGCTTATTGTTTGAAAGATTATTTTTCCTTATGCAATTGAAAAGACTATATTGGTTTTCTTCTTATTTTTGTTTTCATTGAAAGAGTGATTTGGGTTTTTATCATTGCTTGTTCATTGGTTTTTGATTTTTTGTACTCTCACTATCATGGTGTGGGTCCTTTTTGAAAAGTGAACAAAAGTTTTTTTTCAAAAATCATTTTCGTTTTCGGAAACATTGAAAATCAATTGTTGAAATTATTGAAAAAGAAACAATAGAGAATTGTTATTGATGCGTGATTTGTTGCATTTGCATTTTAAAGGAAATTGTGTCTTGTAGTTAAAAGTTTGATCCGAAAAATTTCTCTTTCCCTCCCATACATAGGATTCATTGAACGAAAATTGATATATTTTTCATTCTCATCCATGCATCGTTGGGTCAGAGTCATACAACATAAGTTTCATCTCCATTTCCTTTGAGTAAACAACAACTCTTAATAACACTGTGCAATCATAAAATTTAACTAGTAACTCTTTTCTAGGGCCCTATTAAACCAACATTTAGCTAGGCTAGCGCTTTGGAATAGGAAGAGAGATACACTCTCCAAAGCACAAAACACACAATAGCATCTTATGTTAGGGAGTGTTAAATTCCATTTGTAACATCTTGTCCTGGGAAGCCCTTCTCACACAAGGGTCAACCATGAGGTCGCATAGATATTAGTAGAGTTACTCACCTCTCTTTGTTGATATCAGTGTAGAGATTGCACGTATTACAGGGATCACTCGGAGGTATACCCACAATGATGAGTGGAAGCCTTTTGAGTTGATTTCGGGCTAGATACCCTGCCCTTGTGTGTGGATCGGACTGTCGACTGTACCCCTAGGATTTATTGTTGTTGGTGGTAAATTTAGTGACCTATATTTCTAGGTTCTTACATGAGGTGAGTGTTGTTGGGACCACATATTGTACCTTTTTGCCCATACTTTTTTCCATTATTATACCCTTCATCACCTGTATCTAAACTCATATTATCACTTCATCTGATCACTCCAAGGTATACAACGTCCTTTCTCATCACTATATGTTTAATTTGTTTTGCATAATACTTTACATTACTTTTTGACCTAACCATTGATTAGAAGTGCATAAGTGTCCATATTTGCAGAATAGTATTCAAGGCCGATGCTGAAACACAGAACTATCCAAAGGCGCTATTGAACCGATGCTGAAACACGGAAGCTGCTACACAATCCGAGAACGCACATGCTAAAACACGGAGCTGCTACACAGTCCGAGGATGCATATGCCGAAACACGAAGCAACTACATGGTTCGAGGATGTAGATGCTGAAACACGGAGCTGTCACTCAGTTCAGAATGCAGATGCTGAGACACAGTGGAGACCGCCACGATGCTGAAACACGAGCCCTGACAGTTAGCAGTCAAGGTCGACATAGTCAAAGGGCGCGTTTCACGTGGCTGAACAACCCGTGAATCGCGATGCTGAAACAACATCAGCAGCTGTGAGAAGCGGTTACACCAGCCGTAACAGCAATGCCTCGTCAAGTTCCTGTATTAGCATTTGGTTGCATGAGAATAGGACAGCCTACGCTGATTTAGAAAGAAGATCCGATTTAGTGTAGGATCCAAATCTGCCTTGTAATGATTGTATCGATGGGATTTCTCTTTAAATTCAAGAGAAATCACCATTTGAGGATCCATCTTTTTATGTACTAAGAACTTCAGAG
>ML796857.1:728412-752963 GCA_009831015.1 Picea engelmannii
TGAAACAAAAGACTTCCCTGGGTTGATAATTTATGTTTCACTTGGTTGTTTGAAATTAATTAAGCAATTATAGTGACCAACAACTGTGAAGGGGAAACTCTTCACGGTACCTGGAATTGACGTTGACCAAACTCACTCGGGCTCCTTCAAGGGTATACCCACGATTATGTGTGGGAGCTTGCACTAGGGTGTAAGTCTGTTAAGCAGGTCATTAGAATAAATTTTCCACCCTATCCCAACCCCTTCGTCTCGTTGTTGTGACATTGGATTTCATCACCAACTAGTGGCTTCGGAATTAGAAGGTCTTGTTTGCTTGGTGATTGCTTCCTAGATTTTGTTTACTAGCGCGTGTTGTTTGTTTATCGAAGTTGACCATAAGATTTTCTTCATGAAGTTTGTCACTCATTTACAATAGATCCTCCATGTCATTCACGTAGAATGTAGGGTTTATCTTCAGAGCATCTGTATGGTTCTCAACCCTTGCCTACAAGTACACCTGAGGGCTCTCCTCGGCAAAGTGAAGTTTACGTCTTTTTCAACGAACCCTCACGGGTTTTGCTTCGAAGTGGTATATCAAATTGCCACGAGGTTTCTTCTCTGAATTCAACACCGTAGCTATGGCTTTCCTCACACACTACCAGTTATTGATCCGTTATGACACAGGGACCGAGATTTTGACTTCTTTCAAACAGAACAAAGCCACTCATATATCCGATCACATTCATGAGTGGTGATGGCGACGACGTCTTATTGAACTTGAACTCCCTGATCAGTTGCTGGCAGAATGGTTCACCAAATCATTTGTGAATGACATTGATCATGACATTGCCATGGGTGGAGTGGTCACAAAAGAGCAGGCTATAAGTCGTGCTCAATATCTTGATCTTGTTTACTCACAAACGGGAACCCTTTACGATTTACTACCTGACTTACCTCGTCCTAATACTTCCAGCACTTCAACTACTCCAGCTGCTTTTCATGCAGCTGATGGTGTGATTGGCACTTTCCAGGCCCAACCACATTCCGCTTCAAGTGAAAACCCCAAATATGCTTCTTCTAATGTTCAAAATGCTCCTTCTCCTACCCCTCCCACTAGCAAGACTTCTGAGGTAAATGCAGTTCAATCTACCCCTACCGGTAAAAACAAATCTAAAAAGGGAAGGGGTAAGAATAAGGAGGGAAAAAATACTTCTCAAGCAGAGAAAACCAAAACTACCCCTATTGATAATTAGGATAAGTGTAAACCATGATACCCTTGTCTTATCTGTGGTGATGATCACTACACGAAGGATTGTCCACGATGTGCCGAGGTCACTAAGTTCCTTCAAGGAGCTCCAAAACCACCTGCACCGGTCATTTTGTCCTAACCCTTCCTGTCTCAACAACAGGTTCAGTTGGTCATTCATGACCAACCCTCATCTTCGACTACATCCTATGTCTTGATGTGTACTGGCAATTCTAAGCAGAGCAACGTTGCACTCACCACTCGAGCCAAAGATTATTCTCCATCTAAAGAGAAGGTTGATGATTTACCCCCTTCCTTGGTACAACCCTCTCCCGCAACTCCACCTACCAATGGTCCTCTTCATCTTGAACGACCAAGCTTCGACACAGTTCTGCGACCTCCCCCAAAGGGATTTGTTCAGAAATCGGCTTTCAATCCTCATGCTCGTGCTGCCTAGAACTACAACATTGTTGAAGATCTGGCTCAAGCACCTTCTGTGATGTCAGCCCTTGAAGTCCTTCAAAATTGTCCCGCACAACGGAAGGCACTGTTGAAAGCTATCAGTGGAATCGATCTGACGGATACGAATTTAATAATATTTGACTTGGAAGATCACATTCCAAGGTTACCCCCTCAATTTGAGTTCTATATCCAAGTGATTTTCTCTGACAAAAACATTTGTCGAACCGTTATCGATGAGGGTGCCTCGACATGTGTTATGTCTCTTGCTTGCTGGAAAGCCATTGGCTCTCCTTCTTTGAATTAATCCCAGAATACTCTTAAAGCCTTCAACAACTTTGGTTTTAAGCCTTACGGTGTCCTTCCTTATTTTCCCATCACGTTAGAAGGTAAAATAGTCCAAGTCAAAGTGGAATTCTTTGACGCTCCCCTTGATTACAATCTTCTGCATGGCTGCAGCTGGATCAATTCCATGCACACAGTTGTGTCAACCCTTTTCCATGTGGTACATTTCCCACATCAAGGTAAGGTTTTCACCGTCGATCAACTAGCCTTCTTCAATTCCGATACCCATACTGGCAACGTACCGTTTATCACTAAAACCCCACCAGGTTATGAGAACGTCGGTGTAGGCCTTCTAAAAGACTCTTCATTAATGGGTGCTTTTTGCATTGCACCACTCGATGTTCCACGCTCATCTGTTGCTTCCATCAACATGATCTCCTCCTTGCCTCACGAACTTCCTACATCTCACGATCCCTGGATAGTGCCTAACCTTGGAGATCATCTTCGTTATGGCAACAAAATGTCATTAAGTCCAATTGAATCCGCCTATCAGGCCATTCAATCGGCAACGCCTTCTACCCCCTCTCTTGGTGAGTTGTCTCCCGATCCTTTTCATGTTATTTTTCCCACTGACAAGATGATCATGTTTGTCATGGAGGACACCCCTTGGGACGATGGACATCATCATTCCATCCTCTTTCTGGAGTAGCATACCATTGAGAACTACCAATGGATTTCGACTCCATCGACCGTTGTCGTCATATCCACCGTTCCCGAGTCTGCACACGATGTGTTTTCCGAAGGAAACTTAAACAATATCTCACCCACGATTCCCCTTGACATATCCATCAAACCTGGAATCGTCAAAAATGTCCATATTGGAGCTTCATGTTCTTCTGACAAAGTCATCCCCTACACATCCCTTTTCAAAGAGTTTCATGACATCTTCGCCTGGAGCTATGAAGAAATGTCGGGTATCGATCCTAATATTGTGATACATGAGATAAAGACATACCCCGACGCTAAACCCGTCCGGCAATGCCTTCATCCAGTTCACCCCAGTAAAGTGACTACTATCAAGCTTGAAGTCGAGAAACTTCTTAAAGCCAAATTTATTTATCCTGTGGCTCTCACAGACTGGGTTTCCAATCTTTTCTTGGTTGACAAGAAACAAGGCACCATTCGTGTATGCGTTGATTATAGGGATATCAACAAAGATCGTCCAAAAGACAACTTTCCTACCCCCTTCGTCGATCAGATTATCGATGACTGCGCTGGAAGTGAAATATTCTCTCTCATGGATGGCTTCTCCAGATATAATCAAATCAACATTGTTCCCGAGGATCAACATAAAATCGCTTTTATTTGTCCTTGGGGTACTTTTTCCTATCAAAAACTTCCTTTCGGTCTCAAGAATGCTAGCGCGACTTTTCAACGCGCTATGTCTTATGCTTTCCATGATATCAAGCACATCGTTCAACCATATTTGGATGATTTACCCCATCACTCAATGTGCCGAGTCGATCACCCAAAACACCTTTGAGCCATTTTCGTCCGCTGTCGGTTCTACCATATACGTTTGAATCCTCATAAGTGTGTTTTCTGCGTGGAATTCGACTGCCTTCTATGTTTTATCGTTTTGCATTAGGGGATCTGGGTGGAAGCTTTAAAGGTCGAGCTAATCCTTAATCTCCCTCCTCCTTCTACTCTTCGCCAGTTAAAAAGTTTGCAGGGGAAAGCAAACTTTCTTCATCGTTTTATCCCAAATTATGCCGAGATAACTCATGGATTTACGTGGCTATTAAAGAAGGATTCAGAGTTCGTTTGGGATACCATCACCAACAATGCTTTTGAATCTTTGAAATTGTCCCTAACACGTGCTCTGCTTCTCTTTCCCCCTGATTACAGTCATGATTATTTCCTTTATCTTGTTGCCTCAGATTACACTATTGGTATGGTTCTCATCCAAGAGGATGATGCTAACGACGAACATGTTATCTACTACTTGAGTCAAAGTCTAACGCCTACTGAAATCAAGTATTTACATGTAGAAAAAATGGCCTTAGCTGCCGTTCAAGTTGTCTAGCGCTTCCATCACTATATCCTCTCATGCAAGACTACAGTGATTTCTCATGCAACCCTATGCAACACATTCTTACACGTCAATTTCTAGGGGGAAAATACTCCAAATGGATTGTGATACTCCAAGAGTTTGACTTGGAATTCGAACGTGCCAAGTCTAAGAAGTCCTTAGTCTTTGCTGAGTTGATATGCGACTTTCCCCATTCTGCAACAAAAAATGTAGCAGCTGATTCATTACCCGATGAATCTCTTTTCCTTATTAGCACTGATGATCTTTGGTATGGTGATATCATTATATATCTCCAAACCTAGACTTTCCAGCCAACTTTGTCTAGTACTGACTGACGTCGCATACACTATCAAGCCCATCAATACATTATCCTCAGGAATACTCTTTATCGTCGAGGGATTGACTCTATTTTTTGATGTTGCCTAACATTTGACGAAGCCAAGAAAGTTATGAATGACTGCCATTCTGGAGCATGTGGTGGTCATATGTCTGGGTATGCTACTTCCCAGAAGATCTTACGAGCATGGTATTTTTGGCGTTCTTTGTTTAACATCTACATCATCACTGTTCAAAAATTCCATGCTTGCCAGACCTATAATCATAAGATATGGTCACATCCCCCTCCTCTTCACCCTGTGGTCTCAGTTGGTCCCTTTGTGAAATGGGGAATCGATTTCATGACATGTCACCCTCACTTGGCCGGGGGGCATGGTTACATTATTGTAGCCATCGATTACTTTACAAAATGGGCTGAGGCAATGCCGACATTTGACAACACTGGAAAGAACGTAGCCTTATTCATTTTTAATCAAATTATAGCTCGTTTTGGTGTTCCCCAAGCTATCGTCACTGAACATGGTAGCCACTTCAAGAATTTTATGATGTCTGAACTTACTGAAAAGTTGGGTCTTCTCCATGATAACTCAACGCCCTATTATTAACAAGCCAACGACCAAGTCGAAGCAATTAACAAATTTCTCATAACTATGCTCCAATGAATGATAGGGATTCATAAAACAAGTTGGCACACAATGTTGTTTTTAGCATTGTGGGCGTACCGGACATTCGTCAAGTCCACTACTGGGTTTACACCTTTCCGGTTAGTCTATGGTGTGGAAGCCATTCTCCCAATTGAATGCAAGATACCCTCTTTAAAACTAGCTGTTGAACTCCTACCCAACACTTCTGCTTAGGAAGAACGTCTATTGTATCTTATGCGGTTAGACGAAACTCAACGTGATGCTACCCTAGTTATAGAAGCTCAGAAAAAGAGTGTCAAGGCCCAATACAACAAACATGTCAAGCCTCATGTTTTCTCTGAAGGAGATCTTGTTCTCCTCTATGATCAAGATTGAGATATTCTAGGAGCTAGAAAATTCGAAGCCATGTGGCGAGGTCCTTATATCGTTCGACGAGTTTTGGAAAAATGAGCTTATGGGTTAGTAGATTACGATGGTATCCCTTTGAGTGAACCCAGGAATGGGTTGTACTTGAAGAAGTACTATGCATAAAATCATCTGTTCACAAGTACTTGTATTTTTATTGTATCATACTTCTTGTGTGTTACTATAGCTTGCTTTTGTCGTTATCTGGTCTCTACCCTTATGTGACGTTGTGTTTGATTTCCATATGTCGGAGTCTTTGCTACCCTATATTGGCTTCGTTGATGGTGCTAGTCGTAGTACTCAGAACCTTGCTTCCGCTGCATGGGCAATTTATGCCCCTACAAACGAACTTGTCTCCTTACGAGGTGTGTGTCTCAGCCATGCAACCAACAACATTGTAGAGTATAGCACCGTTATTGAATTATTGGTTGATGTTATCTCACTCAGAATCCATCATTTGGTTGTGCAACTTGATTCACAACTTGTAGTACTACAATTAAGTAATGTCTATACTATTCGAAGTCTTACTTTGTTACAGATGTATTTGCGAATTCGCCTCTTGGAATGTTGTTTTGATTACATTGAATATCAACATATTCCTAGATGTCTAAATACATTAACATATGCATTGGCTAATTATGTATTAGACAAACATTTGAATCATGTATAAATCAATCACATCAATATTCACACAACACATGATAAACCGGTAGAAGTTGTTTGTATACATAACGATCAAAAGAGTTTTTTACAAAAAGTTTGTCCGAAGACCAAAATATCAAAATCTGAAGCTCATAGATTCTACAAAGTGATGTCATGGATGACATTCACGGTAACACACGAATGCCCGGGAAACCCTACAGAGCAGTCGAATCATGGACCCTGACACCTCTACTATATGACACTGATCGTGTCGTGGAACCTCTTCAAGAGGCATGTCTAGAATATCTGCGGTCAAACCCTCTAGGTTTTGTTCCACTATTTGATAATCCTTGGCATATTGTGGCACTAGCGCTACCTCTCCTCTCCATTGAATGGGAGAAGTACCAGGAGGTCGGTAAGGTCCAACATCTGTGTCAGCAAAAACAGATTTTGTATTTAGTCTTTGGATGAATATATAAAACAAAAATATTTGAATATGATAAAATTCACAAAAACATTTAAAAAGGAAAAAATGTGTACTTCTTACCAAGTTCCCCCACTGAGCATCCTCTAGCAGTACTAAGTCTCGATCTCCTCGGAAATCCAACCTGGCATAAGCATAATCGTCAACCATCAACATCTGTGGTTGAAGCTAGTCAAAGAAAGTATCATCATACTTGATGATCGGTCCAGCTACGTGTCGGGCCATGAGCCGACACCATCTTAGCATTCTTGGATCCCTGGGAGCCAGTAAATTCCACTCACCTTGCAGCCTCAGTAATGGAACCCTCTCAAGGAAGAAGGACACTAACAAACATCCGTACCCGAATTGCTTCAGATCACCTCGTCTTCATTTGGTCAACTGCTTTTTTATACTACGAAGCACTGCATCTCCCCAGTTGAAAACCTGAGGTTCAGTACACTCTATGGCATACTAGAAGTAACTCTATAGCATCATGTGAGGAGTGGAACTCCCCGCCATATGAGCTATGGTGAATAATATAGTACGGAGGGTCAAATCTCGTACCCCCCAAATAACTACTTTTCCTTTCTTTCTCTCTGCCTCGGGAACACAGTGTAAACGACAATACTCATTCATGGGTAGCCCACCACCTATGCCACCAGTCAGGCTCACATGGTACCCCCGTCATGACAGTATAGTCAAGAAGTAAATGTCCTCAATATCTAAGGATAGTGTGTGGACCCCCACATGAAATACCTGCTGATCGGGATCCCACATATGCACAAGGTACTCTAATAACCTGACTTGGGCCCTCATGCCCGGGATACAGAAGTACTTTAGAAGACCACAGTTTCTCAAAGAAGCAATAGTGGGTGGATGATTTCTGACAATTGCATTGTCTTCTTCATGCTCCCTTTCATGCCATTCAAGAACCATTTTGATGGCCAATTACCTGCATAAGAAGTAAAAAAAGAGGATTAGCAACTCTATTCATGATTTGGTTCCTTTTTATTGAGTAAAATCTTAAAAAAAAATTGTGCTTTGAGGTTCTCGTAGGTGCCCTTTGGGCACAGTGTGAGAACCTCGCAGGTTGTTGTGGGCTCACTTGCGAGAATCACCGATTCTCGCAAGTCCCGTGTAGCCCACCTGCGAGAATGGCTGAGTGCAAGTAGGGCTCATAAAATCAACTCAAAAAATGAATTTTTAACCAATGAAAATGAAACATTTAACCATGAAAGAGTAGAGGGCAAAGAGCCTACCTCACTGTCGTTGATGGCTCGACGAATGGACATTCGTAACTCTCGCAATATGATGCCAAACTTCGAGGGTAAAAGAGGGGTTTTTTGAGCTCAAATAGTAGAAAAGTGAAAATGATATGGTAAAAAGAGTTTTCCTCCTTTATATTTACTTTTACTATGTTATTTGGTTTCTTATGATTATTTATCTATTAAACCCTAATCCCTAATGTCCTTCTGAGTGTAACTTTTGCAGCTGTAATGAATTTGATGTTCATATACAGGGATGCGGACATATTTTTCTTTGTCATCGCATGTTTTCATTGTTTTTTATGGTTTTTGTATAAAACCTCGAGCGTGGTCTTTGTCCGTTCTTGCGCTCGAAAATACATGAGAACGTGATCGAGCATACTTTTATCACTTTTTCGGGATCAACAAGGTTATACGAAAAAGGAACCCTCCTGGAGTCCTCTTTAAGCTCTTTTCAGACTCTCTAAACATGAAAAGATAGCCGAGCGACCTTGCTATTTTTACGCTCGATAAAGTATTTGAAGAAAGCATTTGGTGAGCGATAATTTATCTCTTTTTCGGTCTCATCCAGACTATTTTACGAAAAAAGGAACCGAGAGATTTCTCTTTTAAGTGTTTTTCCAAACTCTATAATCATGAAAAACCTTTGAGTTTTCTATCTTTGGACTCGTTAAACAAACATCGACAGACCCGTAATGGGACCGAACCACTCCTTCTTAAGGTTCGTTAAACATACTCCAAAGGACTTATCCGAAGGATAAGCTTATATCAACAAGCATATGTTATCCTCCTCAAGCTTGCGTAAAAATAAAGAGGTACTCGCCAGAAATGGTGGGGGGAAATTTGGGAAAGGGATATGTTATCATCTTCGTATTGATTGGCGGTAAGTGTCGCTCTTGAACATGACACGCCCTATTCATTATATTTGAAGGCAGTTTGGGAAATCCGTTTGTCTCTCATTTGATTTGCTACAAGGTCATTCCCTGTGTCGTCTTTGAGTCAATACTGCCAAATCATTGGTCGTGTCGTTCATATGTTCAAGAGAAGTCCATATGAAATCTCTATTGAGTCGACCATCTGCAGTTGTCCATTCTCTCTGTGTCGTCCTTCCCTGTGTCCAGTTGAATTTACATCATACTCTGTTTCACCTTCAAAATCTGTTACTCATTTTGTGTCATTGATGGGGGATACATCAAGGCCCTCCTGTGATGAGTTTTGTTCTATCGACTTCAGCTCATTATCCAGAATCAAGACTTAGAAATTCTTTGGTACCTTGGAGCTTGCATGCCTCAATGGCAGGTTTCCTCGCTTTCGACAGTGGGTTTACATCATTGACCCCTGATTGAAAGATTTCGTCGAATGTTCAACTTCAACTCATTCATTCACACTTGATGGATTGTACTAGAGTACCTTGGGAGCCATTGACATCAATGGTGATTTCCCTCACACTTGTTAACGGTTTCATCAATGACTGGTAATCAAGTGGTTTCTACCATGTTTGACTTCAACACATGTAATCACATGGTTAGATTCGTACTTTGAGCGACAAGATTGAAGACCCTGGATATCATCTCTTTGTCTAGTTTTCGATGGAGTATGTATAATATACGACACATAAATCCACTGTGTATGTCTCGTGGCTATGTCATCTCAATTTGAATTTTCTCGCATAGATCCACAGTGTATTCCTAGTGGCTATGCTATATTTTGACGGCATGGATCCACAGTGTATGATTGGTGGCCATGACCTATGTTTACAATGTCATCAGTCTATGATCTGAGTATGGGAATGCCTACCTCAGAATTGATATATATGATATTCTCCAGATGCTTGGTTGTTCGCAGGTTTCCGATTAGGTGTGCTCCTGGTTTCCGACACACACATGCAGCTTACAAAGTCTTTCGACTGTCACTGATTCCACCCTCATAATTTGGGGGGCATTCTGTTACCCATGATTTTGGTCATCATGATGGTGTATTAATGATGGTGTACTCAGGCTCTTCATAAGAACTTTCTCCTGAGAAAAGTTACTTTCATCTCTTCCCATAAAACTCACTTTTGAAGAAGGTTCGCAGGCTGCTAATATATTAGGGTGCGAGAATGACCCATTCTCGTAGGTTGCCTTAAGCCAGGGTGTGAACTTCTCACACTGTGTTGAATAGCCAGGGTGCAAAATCGTCCTAAAGCATGGAAAAAGATGAATTCTCGATGTTTCTATAAGGGAATCTTCTAGAAGAATGGGTTGGCATTCGAATGGTTATCCTTGTACTCGATTCCCTGATATTGTGGGATCATTCTTATCCAAGTAACTATCTCATTCTCTCCTATATATTGAGGGAATTCTCATGGAAAAGGTTAAGCAAGATTCATTGGAGAATTGGTGAAAGAATTGTGTGAAGGACTTACCTTGAACAACAGCTTGGAGACTCTAGCAAGTCTATCAAGAGGATTTGATCTTCTTCATGCAAGGATTGAGAAAGTGTGTGTGTTGGAGCCAAGAACCATTGAAAGGAAGCTTGCGACATCAAGGTGATCAGGTTGTAATCTTTACTTTCAATTAATATGATACAGCGACATGCCCCTTTCCCATAAAGCTATTCTCACTTTATTGTGTAATTCCTTGATCATAGACATAAGTTGACAGTTGAATATATTTTGCTATCTTCACTTTGGTTGGTTTGTGTTGTCTTGGTCTTGACTTCATGAGAGCATCGGAGTGAAGTGGGAGCAACAGAGACCCTAGGAAGAGATACTAAGGTATGTTACTTGTTCCTTCCTACTAGCTAATTCAATGGTCAAAACTTAGGGAAAGAGTCATGTCCTGTCCTGTTTTGTTCTAGATCCAGGTGGATCTAGGGAGATCTGTTAGTGTCCACACCTATCGATTAGTTCAATAAAAATCGGTATAGACATATAAGAGAGAATGCTTCATATTTTTACTGGTATTAACTATATTAAAGAAAATACAATATCCATCAATCTCACACGATGGTCTAGCCTCTTAACATTTAAGATATTCTCTAATTACAATCTTTTAAAGATATTTGCGTGACATGCCATCTTAAATTCAAAATCAGTTCAAAATGCACGCTAGGGCACTAAGTTTTCCTCCACTTGCGCTTTGATGATGATTCTCTTGCATCATAACATCCACAACTTTTCTTATAGGTTAGAGATTGTTTGCATGAACAATGTCACTAAATTTGAATCCTTACTGCTAGGCATTGAAAATGCTTATAACCTTAAATGTGGTCACCTTACAGTTTTTGGTGATTCTGAATTTGTCGTGAACCTTGTGTGTAAAATTTATTCTCCTAGCAATAAGTTTATGAAATGCTATACCCAAGTTGTTTGGGTTCTTTTCTCGAACCTGTTATCATTTAACATCACTCATGTTAAGAGGGAACTTAATTCAATGGATGATAGGTTAGCTTTATTTGTGGTATCCCCTACTTGAAAACTTCTACCTCAAAGGCATGATTGTACTTTTCAATCTTTATATCGTCCTAACATTCCGGATAATGTAGAATCATGGTAGGTTTTCCCTAATGATTCGTTTAATCCTAAGGAAATCATATCTATGGAAGATGACAAATTTCCAAAAGGCTTGACTCATCTTGAGAGTTTATTTTCATCTAGTGATGTGAGAAACAAAGAAACACATAAGGAAGAGGAGTCGAAAAGGAAAGTGGGTGATACCATTTCCTTGAACTTTGGGACCTACGAATCTCTAAAGATGGTTAAACTAGGTGCCCAATGTTCCAACAAAGAAAAGGAGAAATTCAAAGAACTATTATGTGAATTTCAAGATGTTTTTGCATGGTCATACGAGGATTTCCATGGTTTTGATCCTGCTCTCATACAACATGCCATTCCTATCAAAGGAAGGGATAAAACTAGTTAGCCAAAAACAAAGACCCATTAACCTCTCACTTGAAGCTACTATTATAAAGGAGTTGGTAAAACTTTTGAAATATGGTATAATCTTTCCAGTTAAGTATTCTTAGTGGGTTTCAAATTTTGTTCCTGTTAGAAAAACAACTGGTCAGATTCGATTATGCGTTTATTTTTGTGCATTGAATAGAGAAAGTATAAAAGATCATTTTCATCTCCCTAATATGGAAATGATTTTGCAACAGGTCACAGGGTCACAAATGATATCCTTACTTGATGGTTTCTCTGGATATAATCAAATCAAGGTAAAAAGGATTGATAGATACAAAACCACCTTTACTACACGCCGAGGCACATTTTCTTATGAATGCATGCCTTTTGGATTGTCTAATGTAGGTGCCACTTTACAAAGAGATATGAAAATATATTTTCACGATATGATCGATAAGATTATCCAAGTTTATCTTGATGATTTGACTATCTATTCAAAGAATCAATCAAATCACTTTGGTCATCTCAGAAAAGTTCTCATGCAATGCAAAAAATTTGACATTTCTTTAAATCCTTCTAAATCTATTTTTTGTGTTACCAAGGGCAAGCTCCTCAAACATATTGTTTCTGATTAAGGAATAAGCATATATCCCTAAAGGATAGCTTCTATTCTGAACCTTCCTTCCCCCACTTCCAAAAAGGAGGTTGAAGCCTTTATGGGAATTATCAACTTCGTTTGTAGGTTTGTTCCTGATTTTTCCTTAATGGTTAAACCAATTCATAATATTCTAAAGCAGGTTCGTTATTTTTCTTGGATAGATGAAGTCAAAAATGATTTCGTAAGGATTAAGAAGGCAATCCATTCCACAACGGTTATGGCAAAACCAAACTTTGAGAAAGATTTTAGCATACATACTAATGCCACTGAGGAAGCAATTTCTACTATCCTCTTACAATGTGATGATCAGAGTAATGAAAAATCTGTATCTTACATGAGCCAAAGTTTATCAGATGACGAATTCAAGTACTCTTATATTGAAAAACATGCATTTTCTTGTGTTAAAGATGTAGAGCAATTTCACCACTTTATCCTAGGAAAACACACGTAGGTAAAAGTTCCTTTGACTACTGTCAAGTTTCTGCTTTCACAAACTTATTTTTCAGGGAAGCCTACACATTGGCTTGCCAAAATCCAGGAGCATGATTTAACCATCGTGACTTAAAAAAAAATTAAGGGATGAGACTTTTCCCTTCACTTAGCTCAACACGCTGAAGCAAGTGAAGAAATTGACGATTAGGATAATCCTCTTTCAAAAAAAAATTATATTGAGAGTCAAACCCTTTCTATAGCTGAACATCCCTGGTATAAAAATCTGGTGTATTACTTACAATATCATAAATGCCCAGATGACTTAGATACTCATTAGAGAAGAAGACTTTGTCTTGAATCTTCCAGGTATATTATTTTAGGAGAATTTTTGTTTAGAAGGTTTGTTGATGGTATATTACTTCGATGTGTGAATAATGAGGAAGCACAAAAATTGTTAAAGGAAACTCATGGATCTTCAGATTCCGTTATTCGCGTTGGTGGCCACTTTTCTGCTAAATCTATTGTTTTTAAAATCATCAGAAATGGTTATTATTGGCCTTCAATTTTTTGAGATTCTTATAAATTCACAAGATCTTGTGACAAGTGCCAAAAATTCATTGGGAAAGAGAATCTTTCTACTATGACTTTGCAACATGTCCTCCCTGATTTTCCTTTTTCTAAATTGGGTCTAGACTTTATTGGTCCTATTAATCCTTTGTCTTCCATAGGGCATGTTTTTATTTTGACAGCCACTGATTATTTCACTAAGCGGACTGAACCTGTCCCTCTTAGGTATTCACAGGATGAACAGGTAATTTCTTTCCTAGAAACTAATATCTTCTCCAGATTTGGCATTCCTTTAGATATTATCACAGACAATGGTGCTGCTTTCATTTATACAAAATTGACTTAATTTCTAGCGAAGTTGGGGGTCAAACATTTCACTTCATAAGATTATTACCCTCAAGGAAATGGGCAAGCCAAGTCTACTAACAAAAATCTGGTTAGGATCATAAAGAGACTCATTGAATATAATCCTCATCAATGGCATACCCTCCTCACTTACACCCTTTCGGAAAATTTCACTACCACCAAGGTAAGCACAATTTGCACCCCTTTCCATATTTTTTATGGTCAAGAAACTATTCTTCCTACTGATCTAGAACTCTTCTCCCTACGTTTGATGCTACAAATCGAAGAATTAAATTCTTCCAATGTCCCTCAAAGGATAAATGCACTATTAGCCTTAGAAGAACAAAGAATGTTTTCCTTGGAAAACATAAAGAGAAGGAAGCAAACCGTGAAGACATATTTTAACAAATGCGCAAAAGCTGTCAGATTTGAAGTAAAAGAGAAAGTCTTGCTTTGGGACTCAACCCATGCTGATAGGGGAAGACATTCGAAAATATGGCTAGGTCCTTTCAAGATCACTTTTGTACTAGGCACAAACTCTTATCTTTTAAAATATTTGGAAGAGCGATTGTTTTCCTATGGTAAAAATGGTTCCCACTTGAAACATTATGTGGAACCAACTTGATTGATAAACGCCATGTGGAAATCACTTCTATATATAACTTTTTGTTTCGATGTTTTATTTTTCTTTGTTTAATTGATTGGTCAATTTCTGTTGTTTTTTTTTTGTTTATCAAAAATACATTTTGGATCAGTTTCAATAGAACAATTCCATTCTGTAAGTATTGTTGATCAATAAAAATAAAGTTACACAACTGTTATGATGTCCTCCTTTTAGACATAACTAAACTTGTTTTTTGATTCAAATGTTGTTGTTAGATCGATGATTTGATTTTCTTCCCTATTTTCTACTATCCCTTTCTTCCCTGCATCCTGACATTCAAAAGAGCATATCAGAAAATTTCTCCTTAAAACAAAGAAACACTTTTACTATGATTGATCGAATGTTATGCATATAGGACCAAACCCCCTCATATGTGCCACTTTTCATGAGTTATTCTCAAAGTCCCAGATCATTTTTTCTCTTAAGCCATCTTTTCCCCCCTGTTGCATAATCATTTTGGTAAACAATTCTTTGATCTATGTTCATCGGTCTATGAAACCAGAGATTCTAAGTTCTTAATCTATTGGAAATAGATTTCCCTGTGGAGTCTCCAATTTGTTGACGCTCAAAAGTGAAACATAGGGTACCTATTTGAAAATAGTTGCAAACTCCTTATGACTACTATATTTAATAATATACTAATAGGTGGGACCCCTGGTGTAACTTGTGTGACTATGACGAAGAAACAATAGTTATGATTTACATGCTTATGAGTTGGCTGAGATGATCCCTACACTTTATTTGCGTTTAAAAAAGCTTTTGGAATGATTAATCAAATATAATGTTAGGGGCGATATGCTTTTGGTGTTGTTTTTATATAACACTTGAAAGTATTATTATGTTACATTTATTTTGAGGAAGGACCTAAAATCCATGCTTAAGTTATATGTGTGATGTGGTGGCTTCATGCTACAAGGGTACACACATTGTTTGAATTGGAAGTAATATTGGAACGTGGTATCCCTAACAAGTATTTGAGTTATGTCACATTGGAGTTTTAAAACAAGTGTTGTGCACATTGGTTTAATTGTAAGTTTGGTCGTGATTTGGTATCCCTAGAAAAGTATTGTTATATGTGAAATAGGGATAATGACAAGGGTTGGCACATTTGCAAAATTGGAATATTGGCAAACTATGGTATAATCAGGCTGCACTAAGTTGATTTGAATGTTAATGGTTGAATAGTTGAATAGTGGGCCTGCTTGTACTGGCATGAATGAAAACATGAATGTAGAAACGACATGTAGTAAATGAATGTCACTCTAATTCACCTCGAGCCCGCCACCCTAGTCATTTTGCATTTTCTCTTATTGGTTGTTGTTGCTCTGCTTTGCTCAGTCGTGGAGAAGGTATACAAGCTGGTTGTCTCTCCTTAGAAAATTTTACATAGGTATGGGGTTTTCTTTCTTTTCCATCCATGAACATTCGCTCTTCTCTTTAAGTCAATAATTGGCTCTTGTTTTCTCATGGTCTGTGCATTTCCAAAGCTATTATATGAATGAATTTAGACTATGTATCGGTCATTTGCAAGGTTTTGGTTTCCCGTGGTGGTTGTATTTGAATCATGGCATTCAAAAGAAGTGTGGTGTATTTTTTTGTGTATGGTTTTTTTATTTTTTGTTATGGAAAATAATATCATTGCGAAACTCCCAAGCCTTCCTTGCCTCTGGTTCCTTGTTCTGGGTTTCTTCCCTATTCGAAGTAGTTATCCTTGCTTCTTACCTATGAGTTATTTGGGCATTCTTCCTGTCTTTGAAGTTGTGGTTTACGTGGCTATTGTGCCCGTGCCTTGGTCACTACTCTGTGGGCATTAATGTGGAATTTTGTGAAGAATTAAACTTTCCATGCTCCTTGTGGTCAAACCCTCGGTTCGTTAACCTGCTTTCGTCTACCACTTTTCTGTCAATTGTTGCATATGTAACCCTATGCATTGGGAATTATGGTGGAGATACCCATAATTTTATGAAGGCATAGTTCGTGTTCATTTGTAGTAATGGGTTTAGTTGATTATTTGTTGTGCAAAACTGGGTTGTATGTTAACCTTACTCATTTTTCTGATAATATAGTCTGTCCTGTGGGGATATTGGGGTAATGACAGAATTGAAAAACATGGTTTAAGGGATACGACCTACTGTGTGTTCGATTTTGTATGAAAGGAATATCTTTGGGAGTAAATTATATATGCGTTGAATGAGTTTTGTCATCTAGAATGAAAAGTATTTTAGGAGCATTTTTAATCGAAGTTTCGATTTTGAATTATGTAATATGAAGGGATATATTCTGTGGCCACTTCGTGGAACCCTTTAGTGATTTTAATGAACTGGTGTTGATATCGGGAATCACAATCTGTCCATTCCTCGACTGTGGGTTTTATTTATTTTGATTATTGTGGCAATGTGCCTCCTCGACCCTAATGCACGCAAGTTATGTTATTACTGTTGAATGTTTATTGAGAAAATAATTTTGAAATGATCCCTATGCATTGCAACTTCTATATGCAAATGCACACCCCTGGAAGTGAAATCCCAACTCTAGAATTTTGGAAACAGAGTGTTGAATTTCAATTTTGAAACAGTGAAGAAGTTTAAAGTTTGAGGTCGAAAATGGAATTGTTTGACATATGATAGAAAAATATCCATGGGGTTCCCTTTCATTATACTATTTTATAAAATATACACTCCCCTCATTATCCAAATTACATTTTTCACTCCCTGTTATGTTGTTACTCATTTAAAAAAAAAAAAAAAGGAAAAGTATGTGAGAAAATGAAAGAAATGATTGATGATTGTTATTTTGTGAGCTAGTTGGATACACAATTTGATTGTTTTATTAGTTTATCGAATTCCCTTCCATTATATCATTTTACGCTAAGTAAAAACCCTCCATACTCCCAATGACACTATCAATTCCATGTTCATCTGGAAATTAATAAAAAAAAATTAATGGTTGGATTGCATGTGTCATGTAGTAAATAATAGAGCCAACTCTTGATTTATTTAAATTAGATTTTCATAATTATTTAATATTGCTACGGGATGAGTTTTTTCAGTAGGGGAAATAATGGCCAAAATAACAGAGGCAGAGGTAGCTGACAGCAAGGCCATATAGTCTTCGATTTTCTATTCATTTCGATGCTAATCCACAAGAGTTGAACCAGCTCCTTCAAGCTAGGTTTTTTAATTTGGTTGGCCATGGTATCTTGCATCCATGACCTGACAGATCCCCATTTCAGTCTCCTAAGAATTTTCCTAGCATTAAATAAGACCCACTATATTATTAAATAAGAATTTTCCTAGCATCCACTATATTATTAAATAAGACCCACTATGGTAGTTATATATAATAAATGGGTAATTAGATATAATAAATGTAAGAGGACTTCTTAGAAGGTTCTACTTCTAGAAGATTCCCCCTCTAGAATGTTCTTAGGTGATGGTAGAACTATATAAAGGGATTTAAGCAATGTAATGAAACATGAAGATACATATTATATTTGGAGCTGAAGCTCAATAGGAGGATGCCCCCTCGAAGAGGCAAGTGAATAGGAGAGGATCCCTTCCATAAGAGGATCCATTGTATGGCATTGCCCTACCCTAAGGGTTTGATAGTAATAAAGAAGATTTTGCATATTGTTCTTGTATATTTGTTGTGGTGTTTTTGTATTCAGTCTTTGGTTCTTAACAAGTGGTATCAGAGCTAGAGAGGTAGTGGGGGGGGCTAGAGGGCCCATAGTGATAATAGTGGAGGTCATTCAATGTAAGGTGGACTAGGTCCACTATATTATTAAATAAGACCCACTATGGTAGTTATATATAATAAATGAGTAATTAGATATAATAAATGTAAGAGGACTTCTTAGAAGGTTCTACTTCTAGAAGATTCCCCCTCTAGAATGTTCTTAGGTGATGGTAGCACTATATAAAGGGGTTCAAGAAATGTAATGAGACATGAAAAAAATATTGTATTTGGAGTGGTAGCTCAATAGGAGGATGTCCCCTCGAAGAGGCAAGTGAACAGGAGAGGATCCCTTCCATAATAGGATCCATTGTATGGTGTTTCCCTACCTCAAGGGTTTTCTTATAATAAAGTGTGGTTTCTTCTATCTTGATTTGTGGATCTATTGTGTAATCAATATTTTTGGTGATTATATTTGTAGATCTATTCAGGTTCTTAACAATTGGTATCAGAGCACTTTCCTTGGGCAAATATTTTTTATTTTTGCATATTTTTTTTTCGGAGAAAAAAAAAAGGGCCGCGACATTCTCGAAGTTTTCAGTATATTTATATGCAAAATTTGTAGAAAATGGTTGTATATCTGAGTTCCTCTCAGAAAAAAATCCAAGTTAAAAAAAAAAAATCGTCCAAAACGGAGTCCGGGAAGTCAAGATATTGAAGTCTTAAAATTTGCAATTTTTTAGGGTTTTTTCTGCGGACGGCGGCACAATTTATTTTCATTTTTGTAGTAGTTGGAGGCCAGATTTTCTCAAACAAATTATAGATCTGAGTTCCTCACACAATTTCACCCAATTTCAAAAAAAAAAAATAAGCCGAAACGGAGTCCGGGAAGTGAAGTTATGAACATTTTAACTTCAGCGGTTTTTTAGGGTTTTTTCAGAAAAAACCACGATTTTTTGTTGTAACTTATTGTTCTATTTTTTGGGGTTTTTTCGTGATGGATGTGGGACCAAAGGGTTCATAGGGTGCTCAGATGGCTATTTCTTCTCAAAACCTGAAATAAATTCTTGAATCATTCAAAGCCCAATTGTTTCACACATTGGATGATAGATTGGATGTGTTTGCACAAGGCCTCACAAACAGCCTCACAAATAGCCTCACAGATGGCCTCAATGATAGTTTTCATAGTATTCAAGATTCATTGAATAACATGCAGGAGAGATTTCTTATGGAGGGCCTCAAGGATGAATATAATCAAGAAATATATTCTTGGTATGATTTTGAAGATGATTGTGATGATTGGTATATGGATAGTTGTCATTTCTGGGATGACAACCACTTCCATATTTTATTTGATGACTCCACTCCACCTTCTGTAGAGAAAATCAATGTCCCACATCAGGAGCTAGTTACCAGTGTTCAGTCTGCATATTCTATAGTGGCATTATTCCTTCCAGATTCTGCTATGACCCTTTTCCACTATGTGGATGGATCTTCTTATTTGGATCCACATGATAGGTGTCAGTCTTTGGAGCATCATTTGGAGTTGGTTATTGGGTTCCAAAATCTTCCATGGGGAGTTCACATGAGCACTTGGACATGGGACTCAGGCTTACAATGGTGGTTGGACTACTTCAGCATGGTGGATTTCCTTTCTACATGGGACCTTGGTTCTTCAGTCTTCTTCAGCATTATGGTCCACAATTATCCATGGGACCCTGGCATATGGTTGTACATCAAGCATTGAGGACAATGCTTTCATAAGAGGGATGGAATGTAAGGTAGATAGAGAGGTAGTGGGGGGGGCTAGAGGGCCCATAGTGATAATAGTGGAGTTCATTCAATGTAAGGTGGACTAGGTCCACTATATTATTAAATAAGACCCACTATGGTAGTTATATATAATAAATGGGTAATTAGATAAAATAAATGTAAGAGGACTTCTTAGAAGGATCTACTTCTAGAAGATTCCCCCTCTAGAATGTTCTTAGGTGATGGTAGAACTATATAAAGGGGTTCAAGCAATGTAATGAGACATGAAAAGAAGTATTGTATTTGGAGCGGTAGCTCAATAGGAGGATGCCCCCTCGAAGAGGAAAGTGAACAGGAGAGGATCCCTTCCATAATAGGATCCATTGTATGGTGTTTCCCTAACTCAAGGGTTTTCTTCTAATAAAGTGTGGTTTCTTCTATCTTGATTTGTGGATCTATTGTGTAATCAGTATTTGTGGTGATTATATTTGTAGATCTATTAAGGTTCTTAACACTTTATTTGGATATTTTTCATTACAAGAAGAGAAAGTGGATATGTGTGGATATATCAATAGTGCATCTACTTCATCTGATCCATGCAGACATCTAAATCTTCAACAAAATCTTCAAAGAGCACAAACTTGCACAGTTGCGAGGTCTTCTTGGAGTGGAGGACAAGGTTGCTTAGCAACTGCTTTTTGTTCCTTCTCATTTTATTTTTTTATGCATTGTAATTTAAGGGGCGGGGGGGGAGGGGGGGGGTGGTTTCCCATGAGTTTTTCCCTCTTTCCTCATTTAGTTCAGTGTATCTTTTGTATGTAGGTACCTAACATGGCCTCATTACCGGGGTCCATTCTTTATTTTCACCATAGTGATGTTCAAGGGGGGTGTTGGAGTTACTTCACACACACCTAGGATTTATTTTTCCTTGTTTATTAGTCATAATTAGTCATTATCCAATCTCCTATATTTTATAGGAGAATATTCCACCTGGATAATATTCTCTTTCAGTTGACACTTCAGTTTGACTAGTTGAGTTAAGTTTAGAGGTTGCATTGGTTTTGTCACCATGCAACATTGGGATCATCACCATGATAATGCGCACTTGCCTTGGGATCATCACTATATTGGTGAATTACCCTTGATTCCTTGATATACTCGTCACTACTCTCTGTTCAGTCAATTAACTGAAGACTAGTTGACTAGTTAACTCAGCTAGGTGGCAGTTCACTCTCGTAACTGCATGAGAGACTAGACTAGGTGGTAGTTCACTCCCGTAACTGATGGTGTGTGTCCAGATCACTCTAGACCACCACTATGGCTCATTGGTTACTCGTGTATCCTATATCTATTGTAAATTATTCACTCTTTGAGTGTGGAAAATGGTTAATGACTAATTATGACTAATAAACAAGGAAAAACCATAGGAAAAATAAATCCTAGGTGTGTGTGAAGTAACTCCAACAGGTTATGGGCCCACTACATTTACAAGAACATTCAATAGAATAATTAATTAATAAACATGACAAATAATCCCATGGAATAATGATTCAAACATTTTCAAGATATCAATTGGATGGGAAAAGAGTATTTCTATTAATATATGATCAACAAAAGTTAAAATGTTACAGGATTTTGTGTCGGCACGGTTCAGAACTGATAAACTAAGTTCCTTCCAGCTGGTCCTCCACCACTTCAATCCTCCACCAAAGGCAAGATCATAGAAGAGAGATAATAAAGTTCTCAATCAATAAGGGAAGAGCTTCGGGGATGAACACTGTGTTCAGACTTAAAGGACAAAGGGATGCAAACTCAATATGAAGTAAATAATTTCTCCAGAGTAACTTTGCTCTCAAAGTTGAATTCTTTCTCCTTCTTTCCATAGCTCAGAATTGGCCCATTTATAGCCTTCAAATGGAATTGAAGGGCTGATTCAGAATGTTTCCATTATATGGAAGGACAAGGATCATAGATCTCCCATCATGAAATGGAAACCCGACATTAATTTTCATTTTTGGGCACAAATCCTGATGTACGCAGGTTGTAGTGGTGCAGCCTGGGTATACGCATGATGTAGATTAGGCAATATGTGTACATGTGAAAAAAAATGTATTTTTATCTCTAGGATTTTACAAATAGGGATGATAAGTATGCATAGGGAAATGGAAAAAGGCCTTCTGTGCAAGATTTCATTGGGTGAGGCAAATCTTGCTATAACACAAAGTCATAATTGAAGCTGGACAAATACAAGGGACCCATTACCATAAGTAAAAGAAAGAATCCATTTTCCTCTAAAAGTGAAAATATTATTCTTAGAATCTCTCCAAACATGGAAACAATAGACAAACATCCCCGAAATGAGCATCATTAGGAGAGACAAGGAGGTGGAAGAGACGTCGCAATAAATAAAGTAATTCCAGGATTTAAAAATAGGAGGGTAAGAGATTCCCCACTTAATCTTATAGGTGAGCAAAATGAGATCCCTGTTCTCCCTAAGGGAACCTTAAATGAATTTTCTGGAGATGGAGCAATCGATGCAAAGAGGCATATTTACTTATTTCTTAATGTTTTTGATTTTCACCCTATTGAATATGAAGACATCATGGTAAGGTTGTTTGTCCAAACCTTATCAGAAAGAGAATATGAATGGTATACAACGGTTCCCAGTAGATACATTCACTCATTTAATGACCTCTAAGCTATGTTCCTAACTATGTTTTCCCCTCCAATTTCTTACCATACCCTCCTCACCGATTTAGCCCAGATTGGGTTGAGGAAGAATGAAAGGATACAATATTTTCATCTCAGGTTCAATAAAACATTGAGTAGAATTCCAGAAGATAAAATACCAAATGACCCGATAATTCTCAGTTGTTATAAGAATGCAATGCCCTTGAATGTAAAATATGTCATCAGAACATCCCAAATGGATACTTTGGAGGAAGCAATGACTAAAGCTACTGAGATGGAAGAAACTATGATTGAAATGGGTGTCGACCCTGATATTATACTATGAATATTACAAAGGCAATTGGGGGGATTAAGTATTGATAATCAAGGAGCTTCTAGCTCAAGAAAAAACGAGGAATTCAAGCATCGAGTGGAATAGATTCAAATGGCAAGAGGATGGTTTTTCAAGTGGACCATACATGACGTAAAGGTTGACCCTATGACGATACAGGAAACTGAGCAAAGAATTGAAATTGCACAAATGAATAGAACCATCAAACAAATGAAGAACGAGATAACTAGACTGGGAAGGGGAGATAATTACATGCCAAACCCAATAATTCTAATCCCTGAGCAAAGGAGGAACCCTCCCCTTGAGAATAGAGTGAGGTTTGAGAATACGGATAACCCACAAAGACCAAGGATTCCCAGACAACCTACTCCAAACACAGTTGTTTTGTATGATGTCTATGATAGGCAATTAATTGAGCAAGAAAATTATTACTTACCTGATGAAAGCTCTGAAATTGTGCAAATGGACAGATGCCATACATCCATGTATATATTTGGAGAGGGCAACAATGATCCCAACTCACAAGAAAATGTCACCTAGATGAGAGGATTTGTAAATAGACCCAACAATAAAGGCGACTCTGACAAGGAAAAATAAAAAGAAATACAAAAATAAAAATAAAAAAGAAAAAGTGTCAAATGAGAAAGCAACGAATGGAAATGGAACTAAAAGGAAACACCTGGAATCAAGATCCACTCAAATGACGCTTAATGTCATGGAGGACCTAAGTAAATTGAGGGTAACTTTTCCCTTTGCAGAAGTGGTGAAGATTCCCCAGCAAAGAAAAAATATTTTGAAGTTATTGGATGATCCATCTAAAAGAGATGAAGTTGTCATTACTAGTCCAAAACAAAGCCATAGCCCGACAATTGCCAAGCTGAGAGGTAAAATTATGCCCTTCTATATCTCGATTGAAAATCATGACATTACACTACATAATTTTTTAGTTGACACTGATGCGACAAATAATATAATGCAACTTGCGGTCATGGAGGTGTTGGGCATGAGTTTCACTAAGTATTATGAAACCGGTGAAATCATATACGTAATTCATTCTAGAAAAGTGCCATCATATGGAGAAATCAAGGCTTTTATGCTTGGATTACAACAACCCCCCATATCATTACAATTTTCAATATTATTGTGGTAGACCTTCCTCCAACATATGGAGTTGTACTGGGAAGAGACTGGAAATTAATGATCGATGGATATATAATGAATGATGGAAGTTGTATTATGCTACCAGGCAAATAGGTAGTGATGATTAAAGTACCCCGTGAACATAGAAAACCATTCTCTTTCAAGAAGAAGGACAATGAATTGATGGAATATTATATATATGTTGGGATTGGAAATTATTATATCCTAGACATGGAGCACAAAGAAAGCCTAGAGAAATTTCAAGGCGCGGGGAATCAAGATTGTTTGTTTGAAGGCTATTGGAGGATGTCATTTCATGGAGCTTGTTCAAAATATAGGAATGGAGTTGGAATTTTTCTTTTGAGTCCAAGTAAGACTATGCATCCCCATGTTGTAACACTGGAGATTTCATGCACAAATAATGAGGCAAAATATGAAGCTTTGATTCAGGGGATGTTAAGGTCCTAACCCGCACATAGGTAGATCAATGTATTCGGATGTAATAAAGGTCAATATTAATAAGACCTTTCAATAAAATAGAATAAGGCGGATGTAAGAAGACCTAATAGAAGCTTCCGCTTCTAGAAGGATCTT
>ML796857.1:755403-810261 GCA_009831015.1 Picea engelmannii
CATTCATATTCCAGAAATAGAAAATATATCAAACCATAACATTTTCAAAACCGATTATAGTCAATCCAGAAATTGATAAAACTTATGCATGACAAGGCGAGTCAAACTTATAAACAGAGCACATGATATCACTGTATAAAAGATGGAAAACCATACCATCACATCTGTTGCAGTTATGTCAATTTGGAATTAACAATGGCGGTCGCAGACTCAACGTTTTTAAACAAGATTGATCCAGTGGTCCGTTGATTTTTATCATTCGGATGCCCCTTATCATTGCGACCAGTTATCCTTGCTACTTGGCTCTACAAATCCCGAATCTTGGATTGTAGCTTTGGAACATCCAAATAGTAACATTCTAGCCATAGTCCACACTGGTCCCCTTATGGTGAAATCCCTCACGGGAAGACGCTTTGCAGATTGAGTTATCCTAGAAGTATGGTTAGAGATCCCATACTTAATTGTGGAATAATGAGATGAAGGTCAGTGAAACTAGCCTAGATGGATAGTGCTTGTCATTCCATTTCTAGTGGTATGTGGAACGTCATGTAACTCCTCATGGTTAGAGAGTTATGGCCATATGAAGTTGAAGAACCCTCATGAGTCATATAGAAGCCCCCAAAAGTCAAGTGTTTGCAAAAGAAATTATTTAAATAATAAAGTAAATGGAGAACTCCTTGAAATAAGGAAAGTTTAATGCTACATGAAAGTGTAAATAAGAGGCAAAGCTCTCTCATTTAATCACACTTGAAATCATTGAATATATATTTTTTTGAAAGGTTCTTTTGGGCAAGTATTATTGATAGAGAAAATTTGCAGCAGAAAAAGTGCGGCAGGAAAAGTGTGGAAGAAAAAGTGTAGCAGAAAAAGTGCGGCAGGAAAACTGTAGCAGAAAAAGTGTGGCAAGAAAATTGCGATAGAAAAGGTGCGGCAGAAAAATCACGGTAGAAAAACTACGGCAGAAAAACCGCGACAGAAAATGTGCGGCAGAAAAATCGTGGTAGCAACATGGTTGTGGTCTTTTTATGAGAGATATGACACATCTTGTTTGAGGTATGTTTTTAGATCTAGGGTTTAGCTATTCAGATGGTATTGGATGTTCAATATTGCTGCATATATTAGATTTGTTGAGGGATATAGTTGGTATTTTGTTGTTGGCATTTGGCATATGGATATTGATATTTTGGTTGTGATGTGTTGTTGAAGTTGTTGGTTTATCTTGAGGCTAAATAACAGTGAGGTTGTGGCACATGGTTTGTTGTAAGGGTTTATGGTATTTGGTTTATGGATAGAGTAATGAATTGTTAGATAACTTGTTATGGTTATATTGGTGTATGTCTTTGGTATATGGTTGATGTACATATTGGGTACATGGTTGAGACAAGTAGTTGATGAGTTTGCACATACATGAGGTGTATAGTTGATGATGTTGGTACATCTTGATGAGTCAAGGTTGATGCATGGTACATGTTGGTTAAGGTTATTGGTACACATTGTTTGGTGCAGGTTGATTGGTACAGGTTGTTACAGATTATTGGTATAGGTTGATAGTGACAAGTTGATAGTGGAAGTGGTTGATTAAGCGATAGTGACAAGTTGTCTACATTTGGCATTTATATTTTAGGGTGGCTGGACAAGGCAAGGATAGGTGGCTGTAGCCACCTTTCGGTTGTAGTCGGAGAACTCAGGGGGTTGTATCCTCCTTCTGGTTGTAGCTAGAGAATTGGGGAGTTGGAGCTTCCCTTAGGTTGTAGCCTGAGAAACTAGGGGGTTGGAGCCTCCTTCCAGTTGCAGCTGGAAAAAAAGGAAGTTGATGCTTCCAATGAATGTAATTCTTCAAGACATATAAGAAAAACAATTATGTGGTTTTCTCCCACTTTGGGTTTCCATGTAAAAACACTGGTGTACTTTGTATGTGTATGATTGCTCACTTGTTCATTGTTTATGTAATCTGCAATTATTGGATGATAATGCTACACTGATATAACACTTGCATTATATGGTTAAAAAGGATTAGATTTCTCTATTACTTATTCACCCCCCTCTCAGTAATCCAACAATTGGTATCAGAGCCAAGTTCTTCATAAATCAGTTTAACCACTGAAAGGAAGATCATGGAGAGCAACAACTTTTATAAAAATGGAATACCACAGTTTGATGGATAGAAGTATGCATTTTGGAGCATAAGGATGAAGACATATATACAGGCACAGGGATTTGAAATTTGGCAATCAATTGTAGATGGATACACAGTACCAACACTTCCGCCAACAAATGACAAAGCAGTGAAACTCAGTCAGAATAATTCCAAAGCCACAAATGCACTTCTAAATGGTCTTAGTGAAACAATATTCACCAAAGTTGCACATTGTAAATCCACTAAAGAGATTTGGGACAAACTTCAAAATATTTATGAAGGAGATTCAAAAGTCAAAGAAACAAAGCTTCAAACTTACAGAGGTCAGTTCAAACAACTTAAGATGAAGGAAGATGAGAATATTGCATCTTAATTTTTACGAGTTGATGTAATAGAAAATGCAATCATAGGAATTAGGAGAAGAAATTGAAGAATATGTAATTGTTCAAAAGGTACTAAGATCTATTCCTATGAGATTTGACCCTAAGATATCAGCGCTAGAACAAAGAGCAGATCTAAACTCAATAAGCATGGGCAAATTACATGGAATCTTCATAACATATGAAATGAGAACTGAACAGGAAAATCTAGATACAAAATAAGCAACCTTCAAAGCATCCAAAAAGTCAAAGCAAAAAAAAAAAAAAAACTTAGCAATAGTGACATCTCAGAAGATGATGAAGAAGTGGCCAACTTTGTCAAAAGATTGAACAAGGGAACCAACGACAAGTATAGAGGTAAGCTTCCATTGATTTGTTTTAATTGTGATGGTATTGGTCATTTTACTAACAAATGTCCTCATAAGAAAAAGATAAATGATGAAGGTTACTCAAATAGAAAACAAACATATAAAGGAAAAAGAACCACAAAGAAAGTTTTCAAGAAAATCTTATGCACCAAAGAAAACATCTCATCATCAAATGAAGATGAAGTCAGTGACAGTGAGACATAAATATTTCTATTCATGGAAGTAGAAGACTCTGATAAAGAAGACTCTGAAGAAGAATATGAAGAGGCAGAAGTTGACTACCGAGAAGAATTGATGTGTGCCATAGAAGTTATCAGAAGAGAAAAGAATAAAAACAAGAAACTACAAGCGGAACTAGACAAGAAAATGACACTCAAGAATTAGAACAAATGATCACAAATTTGAGGGTTCAAATAGAAGAAGATAAAAGAATTGAAGAAACACTAAAAAAACGGCTAGAAGAAAAAGACAGGATCATTGGAAAATTGGAAGCAGAGATTGTCAGATGTTCAAAAGAAAAATATGCAGAACAACTCAAAAGTTTTGGATGAAATTATCAGCAGTCAAAAACCTCATCATGACAAGTCTGGACTTGGATACAATCAGACAAAAAAGGGATCAATCTCAAAAACAACAGAGAAAGAAACATATCCAAAAAACTATGCAGAAACAATCAAAGGGGATAGGAAGATCTACAAGGAAGATTTCAGGGACTCTCCTCCATCGAGAAGATTCAGATTCCAAAATCACCAACAGACAGATAGGCCTTAGGAAGAAGAAGAATTAATAGGAGTACCTCCTTTCAAAATATCTTCAACTCCCAGGTATCAAACTATCTTTTTTGGTTTATGTTATGCATGTAATAATTTTGGACATAAAGATGTGACTTGCAGAGATAACAACAGGAGCATAAACAACTTTGAAATTCATACACAAAAGGGTTATCCAAGAAGGCCTAATGAAACACAAAGAAGAAGTTACAACATGTTTGAATCCTTGAGCACTAAAGTGGAATGTTAAAAATGTAACAACTTTGGACACATGGCCAAAGATTGTAGAATGGAAGTCCCTCGTAGAGAACGACAACAAAATAACAACAATCACAGACATGAACCTTAAAAAAAGACATGGATAAGAAAGTAGAATCATTATAGCAATGAAGAATGCACACTCGTTGTACAAGCTAAGAAGAATAGACATGGTTGGTATGTTGACAGTGGATGTTCAAAACATGATAGGTGATATAGACAAGTTTCTTACTTTAAGAAAGGAAAGAGATGGATCAGTCTCCTTCAGAAATGATGATTCAGCTAAAATCATTGGAAAAGGCACAGTCATAATTGGAAACAAGAATACAAAGGAAAAAAATGTTCTACTAGTAGAAGATATGAAACATAATCTTTTCAGTGTGAGTCAAATGTGTGACCAAGGTCATAAAGTTACTTTCGATTCACAAAAGTGTGAGATAGTAAAAGAAGGTTCAAGAAAATTGATTACTACAGCTGCGAGAACTTCAAACAACATATATGTGTTAAGTGAAATTGGAAATGAAAAGTGTTGTCTAGGAAAGGAAGATGAAAGTTGGATATGGCACAGAAGAATAGGTCACATACATTTTGATAACCTTGCCAAAGTCAACAAAAGAGAAGTACTCAGAGAAATGCCCCAAATCACGAAACCAACAAACACTTTATGCAAGCATTGTCAACTTGGAAAGCAAACAAAGACCATGTTCAAATCAAAGGAATATCCAACAACAAGAACACTAGAAATTGTGCATACTCATCTAGTTGGACCAACTACAACAAAGGGTTTAAAAGGCGAGAAATACTTTATGTTATTAGTTTATGATTATACAAGAATGATTGCAGTTTTCTTTCTCAAGAATAAGTCAGAATCTTTTGAAAACTTCAAGATCTACAAGGAAATGGTTAAAAATGAAATGGATTCAAAAATCAGATGCTTGATATCTGATAATGGAGGAGAGTTCACTTCAAAGGAATTTATGGACTACTACAACAGTCATGGAATAAAAAGGCAATTCTCTGTTGCTAGGACACCTCAATTGAATGGAGTTGTTGAAAGAAAGAACAAGACAATATAGGAAATGGATCGAATAATGCTAATGGATTCCAAATTGACAGATAGTTTTTGGACACAGGAAGTGCACACAAAATTTCACATTCAAAACATAGTAATGCTCATAAACAACACTGACAAAACTCCCTACGAGCTATGGAAAGGAAGACCAACAAATGTGAAGCACTTCATAGTTTTTGGGAGAAAATACTACATCAAAAGAGAAGATGGCAGAATGGGAAAGTTTGACTCTCATGTGGACAAAGGAGTACTTGTTGGTTACTCAATTACAAGGAAAGAACACAAGTGTTACAACTTGAGATTGAACAAAGTTGTGGAAAGCATCAATGTAACAATTGATGAAACAGGTAGACAAGAATTAAAGGAAGAAGAAAATGAATCAATGGAACAAATTTAAGAAGAAGAAGCAGAAGATTAAAAGGAAGTAGAAGGGAAAGATGAAGAATATCTGACAGAAGCAGAAGAACAAGTTCAACAAGTGCCTCCAAAGACACCTAGTAGACGAGTATAGAAGAATCATCCTTCAGATCAGATTATCGAAAACAAATATGCAGGAGTTGAGACTAGAAGAAGAATCTGTTCACCAGATCAAATGCACTAGCACTCTCATCTATGATTGAACCAACCTGTTTTGAAGAGGCCAACAAGGATGAATTTTGGAATAAGGCCATGGATGAAGAATTGGATCAAATAGAGAAAAATGATACTTGGGAATTGGTTCCAAGACCAAAGGATAAGAATGTGATCGGCACAAGGTGGGTATACAGGAATAAATTGAATGAAGATGGACAGGTTACAAGAAACAAAGCTATATTGGTATGTAAAGGATATGCACAGGTTGAAGGAATTGACTTTGAAGATACATTTTCCCCAGTTGCCAGAATGAAAGCAATCTGATTGCTTTTAGCTTATGCATGCTCCAAAATATTAAAGTGTATTAGATAGATGTAAAATCAACTTTTCTGAATGGGAAACTTGAAGAAGAAGTGTACATTGAACAACCAGAAAGATTTCAGTTGTCAGAGAACATATATTATGTGTGTAAATTAAAGAAGGCCTTGTATAGGCTAAAACAGGCTCCTAGAGCATGGTACTCTAGACTGGATAAATATATACAACATGCAGGGTTCAGAAAAGGAAGTGAAGACAACAACATCTACATCAAGGTACGTCAAGATAGTATTTTATTAATTGAAGTTTATGTTGATGATATTATTTTTGGTAGTGATGATGACAGGTTAAGCCAGAAATTTGCAAAGGATATGCAGAATGAATTTGAAATGTCATTACATGGAGAACTATACTTCTTTCTGGGACTTCAGATATGTCAAAGCCACAAAGGAATTTTTATTTATCAAACCAAGTATATCAGAGAAATGATAAAGAGGTTTGGAATGGAAGATTTCAAAATAGTTATCACTCCCATTCAAACCAGTTGCAAGTTAATCAAAGATGATGATTCAAAGTCTACAAATCAGAGGCAATACAGGTCAATGATTGGTAGCCTACTATATTTGACAACATCCAGACCATATGTAATGCAGGAAGTTGGATAGGTGGCATGATTTCAAGAAACACCAAAGGAATCACATGTATTAGCAATGAAGAGGATTTTCAGATATCTCAAAGGAACAAAAGATTTTGGATTATGGTATCCAAAAGGAAAGAATCTATCACTTATTGCCTACACAGATGCAGATTGGGCAGGTTGTATTGATGACCGACGAAGGCAGGTTGTATTGATGAACAACGAAGAACCAGTGGAGTAGAGTTCTACTTAGATGAGTGTTTATTATCATGGCTAAGCAAGAAATAATCATCAATATCTTTATCTACAATCGAGACAGAGTATATTGCAGTAACAACATGTTGTACACAGGTTCTTTGGATGAAACAAACTCTGATAGATATACAGGTTGAGTATGATGAGCCCATTCCAATATATTGTGATAATACAAGTTCCATCAGTATCTCAAAGAACCCGGTGATGCACTCCAAGACAAAGCACATTCCAATCAAGTATCACTTTCTATAGGAAAAGGTTGCAGAAAAGAACATCAAAGTTGAGTATGTGGACACAAAAAAACAAGTGGTAGACATATTTACAAAACCACTTCCACAGGAAGCCTTTGAGTATCTTCGCCAGAGACTCGAAGTTATTTCTACTCCAAAATGAATGCTTTTGAATGCTTATCTTATATGTCTTAGATGTACATGAGGAAGCGCCATAAATAGGATAGTTCATTCAGGGGGAGAAACCCCAGATGGAAAGATACATTTTCCATTGATGACAAAGGGGGAGAGATTTATCATATGCAAAGGAAAGAAGCATGGTTCTAGGGGGAGAAATGGTCATAGAGATGCAGAGGATAGAGGCATGGTTTCAGGGGGAGCATGAGTGATATGATTTTAGTATTGCATCAGAGTGATACCATCAATGCCAAAGGGGGAGATTGTTGATTAAGGTTGGTTGTCATTGATGTCAACCCTTGAAGAAAGCCTGGTAGCACAAAGGTTTGGGTAATGGAAAAAATTGTGTTTGATGTAAAGATGCCTCATTATTTTCTTGTCATGGTTGATAAGAAGTACAAATGGATGAACTCCAAAGTGGTCCCCTTGTGGTGAAATCCCTCATGGGAAGATGCTTTGCCGATTGAGTTATCCTAGAAGTATGGTTAGAGAACCCATGATTAATTGTGGAATAATTAGATGAAGGTCAGTGAATTTGTCAGTGAAACTATCCTAGATGGATAGTGATTTTCATGCCATTTCCAGTGGTATGTGGAACGTCACATAACTCCTCACAGTTAGAGAGTTATCTCCATATGAAGTTGAAGAACCCTCATGATTCATATAGAAGCTCCAAAAAGTCAAGTGTTTTCAAAAGAAATTTTTTAAATAATAAAGTAAATGGAGAACTCCCTAAAATAAGGAAAGTGTAATGCTACATGAAAGTATAAATAAGAGGCAAATATCACACTTGAATATCATTGAATATCTATTTTTGTGAAAGGTTATTTTGGGAAGGTATTATTGATAGAGAAAATTTGCAGCAGAAAAAGTGCAGCAGGAAAAGTGCGGCAGAAAAAGTGCGGTAGGAAAACTGCGGAAGAAAAAGTGCAGTAGAAAAAGTATAGCAGGAAAACTATGGAAAAAAAAGTGTGGAAGGAAAAGTGCGGCAAGAAAAGTGTGGAAGAAAAATCATGGTAGAAAAAGTGCGGCAAAAAAAGTGCAGTAGAAAAATCGTGACAGAAAAAGTGCAGCAGAAAAATTGTGACAACATGGTTGGGGTCTATTTATGAGAGATATGGCACATCTTGTTCGAGGTATGTTTTGTGAGCTAGGTTTTATCTCTTGAGATAGTATTGGATGTTTAATATTGCTGCATATATCATATTTGTTGAGGGATACAATTGGTATTTAGTTGTTGACATTTGGCATATGGGTATTGGTCTTTTGGTTGTGAAGTGTTGTTGAAGTTGTTGGTTTAGCTTGAGGCTACATAACAGTGAGGTTGTGGCACATGGTTTGATGTAAAGGTTTATGGTATTTGGTTTATGGATAGAGTGATGAATTGTTAGATAACTTTTGATGGTTATATTGGTGTATGTCTTTGGTATATGGTTGAGGTACATGTTGGGTACATGGTTGAGACAAGTAGTTGATGAGTTGGCACATACATGAGGTGTATAGCTGATGATGTTAGTATATATTGATGAGTCAAGGTTGATGCATGGCTGATGTATGGTACATGTTGGTTCAATTTATTGGTACAGGTTGTTTGGTGCAGGTTGATTGGTACAGGTTGTTACAAATTATTGGTACAGGTTGACAATGACAAGTTGACAGTGGCAGTGGTTGATTAAGTGACACTGACAGGTTGTCTACATTTGGAATTTATATTTCAGGGTGGTTGGACGGGGAAATGATAGGTGGTTGTAGCCACCTTCCAGTTGTAGCCGGAGAACTCAGGGGGTTGTAGCCTCCTTCTGGTTGTAGCCAGAGAATTGGGTAGTTAGAGCTTCCCTCAGGTTGTAGCCTGAGAAACTAGGGGGTTGGAGCCTCCTTCCAGTTGCAGCTGGAAAACAAAGGAAGTTGGTGCTTCCAATGAATGTAATTCTTCAAGACATATTAGAAAAATCATTTTGTGGTTTTCTCCCATTTTGGGTTTCCATGTAAAAACACTGGTTTGCTATGTATGTCTATGATTTCTCATTTGTTCATTGTCTATTTACTCTACAATTATTGGATGATAATGCTACATTGATATAACACTTGCATTATATGGTTAAAAAGGATTAAATTTCTCTATTACTGATTCACCCCCCTTCTTAGTAATCCAACACGTAAACCCGATCAATTTGTTGTTGAAAAAGAAGTAGAGTTTTGAATGGACAATAGACACTCAGGAGGAATTCAACAACATCAAAGACGCTATCACCATTGCTCCTATCCTCATCATTTTGGACTTCCAAATATACTTCATTATCTATTCATTTGCTACAGAGATAGTTGTTACATCCATTCTCACTCAAAAAAATAGCAAAGGAGAAGAACTCCCAATAAGTTTTATGAGAAAAACCCTACGCGATTATGAGTTGAGGTATTTAGAACTAGAGAAGCAAGCCTTGTCTCTTGTAAAAGAAGTAGCGCACTTTCGGATGTATATATTAAACTCCCATTTTATTGCTTATGTTCCCTCATCACCAGTAAAGATGCTTCTAAATCTACAGTTGAGAGAAGGAAAATGGGCTAATTGGTTGGAAAATATACAAGAATACAATATTGAGGTTAAACTTTTAAAGGAAATAAAAGGACAAGGTTTATGCAAGCACATCGCGAATGGGGACTCGGTCGATGGGATGATTTCAATATCAGTTGGAGAACCATTAGCTGATTTAGAATGGTACAGAGATATTATATTATACTTAAGGTCCGGACAATTTCCTGTCACCATGAATCCCAAAGAGCTAAGGACACTGAAGATGAAGGCAATTCAATACGTGTTGATTGCTAACATACTATTCAAAATAAATTATAATGGTACACTGCTAAGATGCGTCGATGAAAATCAAGTTCAAGAACTAATCGGAAAATTCCATGAAGGAATATGTGGTGGACACTTTGCACCTACTGCGACTGCCCACAAAATAATCAGAGTAGGATTTTACTGACCATCAATCTTTAGAGATTCGTATGCCATAATAAGGAAGTGTTTGTCATGCCAACAGTTTTAAGGAAAAGTGAAGAAATCTGCAATGCCTTTGTATCCCATTGTGGTAGAACAATTGTTTTCCTAATGGAAACTTGATGTTGTCAGGTTGATTAATCAAAATTCTAGCAAGGGGCATAAGTACATTGTAAAAGCTACCGATTATTTCATGAAATGGATAGAAGTGATGGAATTAAAGAAGGTTGATGCTTAAGAACTGATTAAATTCCTCAAAGACAACATTCTGTCAAGATTTGGTGTCCTAGATAAATTTATCACAGACAATGGTTTGATATTTATCGGGTCAAAGTTTACAGAGTTTTGTGGAGAATATGGAATCATTATGGGTCAATCATCGAATTACTATCCACAATGTAATGGCCTTGCCGAATCCACAAAAAAAATAATTATGCAGATACTGAAGAAAACCATTGATAAGAACCAAAGGAATTGGCATCTGAAGTTGATGGATGTGTTATGGGTTAGAAAAATGACTGTGAAGGATAACACCTGGATGTCTCCATATCTAGCGGTGTTGATGACGGGCGAAATTGACCGTTCGTCAACTAGAGGGGTGGATCTGGTCCGGGGTTGTCTAAATAACCCAAGTTGTTTGGATTAATCCACTCCGACGGGTTTAGCGGCTCCATTGGCCGATCTAAGTCCTAGTAAAGTAAAAAAAACTGAGCTAAATAAACTAATCTAAGTGAAAAGCAGCTTCTGCAACTATATACAGGTCTAATATATATTCACAGTTCACTAATTAATATTAATGAAAAAATAATGCTACTTATTAAATGTACAATGTAATCAATAATTTGATTACAAATTGAAATGAACTAAAACTTGAACAAAAGTATAATGTATTGAAAGCTAAAGCTGTACAAACATCCACTTTCATTCCAGTCTGAATAATCATCAATCCATAGTCTCTGCTCCCAAGCAATGATGGTTTGTTTACAAAAAATAATAGGTATATAAAGGCCACAGGATGAAAACATTCCTTGTGGAAACTATCAAAACTGTTTGCAAAAATTATGTGAACAATCTCCCAAATTCCTATTTCTATCTAAGACTAATAGTCTAATCCAAAACTATGTAAAAAAAAGCATGTTCAAAGATGCCACCATCGATCCAATTTCCTTTGAAATTCGTGTGTACCTGTAAATGCACAAAAATACACGATTTTAGATTGTCTTTAGTTGTAAAATCAACAAAAATTCAAATTTTTATGACTAGCTACAGAATCTCACGATTTTATAGCTAGTTATTATTTACAAACATAATCGTATTGTATCAATTCCATCATAACAAAAATAGATATGATAAGAAAACAAATTGTTTATGCTAATTCAAAACAAACAAAATCATTCTAAAATCATTGTTGAAATACCATACCTTGGTTTCAGGGATACGATTCGATCAAGCTATTTTTGAATTAACAATGGCAGTGGCCACCTCTACATTTTTGAAAACGACAGAGCCCGTGGTCTTTTGCCTTTTATAATTAGCTTGCAGTCTATCATTTTCCTTGGTTAACACATTTACTCGATCCTCCAAGGAATTGATTAGGGATTGGAGCAGAGGGACATCTGTATAATATCGATCGAGCCAAGAGTTGCATTCATTGCACTGTGGTTGATCAGGCCGTGTAGTTACAGGTGAAGAATCTCTTAATTTACCAATAGTTCCACTGTCGAGTTTGATCCTGGGGAAGTTGGGGTCATCTCTAAGGCACGGCGGGAGGTTCGTCACGTAGTCATAGGGCTTGACTGAACAGAGGCCATGTGAGTATGGATACTCCACAGTTAGAAACCGTTCGATTTCAGAATAGGAATCATCACTCAATAAAATCGATTTTTGGTCTGTGTTTTGTTTAGGTTTATTGCAAGCACACCTTGATACCCAGCGTGCATCCTTCTTACCCTTGCAATTGACATCATTATTACCCTTACCCTTTTTCTTTGCAGGCCTCTTAATAGGCTTAGTACTATCTTTTAGACATAAGTCAAGCAAGGTGTCGGGTAGGTTATTGTTCGGGTAGGTTGAGGGTTCAACAACAGGTAAGAATGTAGAAGGGGGCACGACAGGCCCGACAAGGGTTTCTGTGACCATGGTTTTGTCAACTTGTCCAATTTCAGGACTGGCAAAGCCATTCCTCAACAAGAAAGCTTCCCAACAGTCGCCACTCAAACTCAAATGATGGACTATAACAATTTTAATTAAACAGTGGTGGAAGAGGCTGGAGTCGGCTTTCTCCCTCTTGAAACGTTTAGCCATTTTATACAAACTCTGAAGGAGGAAATGTGGCATATTCAAAGGAAAATCTATGAAACACATGAGGAGTCAGAGGTGGTATAGGAAAACTAAACCATATCTACCCTCACATGTAATGAATTGCTTGATAATGGCCAACAAATCATGCCACCTAGACTTAAGAGCTGTAACTGGCATACCTTTGTTGCAATTGTTGATTTTCCTTGAGGTAAACAGGAGCGACCATGGTACTTCATCAACCTTAGAATTTTTAAACCATTTCCGCCCTTTGGCTGGTAGACCAGTGGCTGAGCTAAGGAAATCCTCGTTCAATTCGATTTGGATGTCCCCAACTTTGGCCATGCATCCATCGAATGTAAGTGCAAATTGCTGAGCGACTGCGAGGTTGAAACCCTCAAACTTCTCAATAAAAGCCCTCCAACCATTCGTCTCTAGGTCCTCTCTGGCGTTATCAAATAACAACACTGCTTGAACGTCATTGGGTTTGATTTGCACTACTGGAGCCATAGGAAACAACACAAGATTAACAAGGTAATAGGCGAGGGGGTTTGACAGGGTAGACACAGAACCATTTTCCCACAGCTTCCCCAAAACAAGCAGAGGTAGCCCGAAATGCAAGGGATAACGTTAATGCTTATGCGTGTGAGGGTGGTGTAGTAATTTGGGACCATGCAAAACTATCATGTCAGCTGTACAATCGACGACACCTTGGTAAAATGTTTCATTCAAATCTTAATAGTGTATATCAAAAGCATTGTAAACAACATGTCAAATGGATTATCACATAACCATTGAAAACCATGAAATATATAACCAAAACTCGATCCGAATGTTAAATAAACAATGGCATTTGTATGATTTAAAAGAAACCAATATGTCGAACATTGCACCAACGATTCAACCCCAAAATTAATGTGTTCAATA
This sequence comes from Picea engelmannii, assembly GCA_009831015.1. Taxonomy (NCBI): domain Eukaryota; kingdom Viridiplantae; phylum Streptophyta; class Pinopsida; order Pinales; family Pinaceae; genus Picea; species Picea engelmannii. The sequence goes on from ML796857.1 coordinate 768,802, forward strand.
AAACCATTGCACCAAGGATTTGATCAAAGACACCAAAATATCATATAACCATTGCTAAATCAAAACCATATTGATAATGGTCAAATGAAAAGTGAGTGGAGGTTTGGTGTTTTGATAAATGTATGACCAGTAGTGAGTTAGAGGTAAAAGAGTTATGAACACATAATCAAATAGGTTCATAACAATCAAAAAGATCATTTTAATGCCATCAACATGAATCCCAACTGTAGGTTTTCACGCTTGCAGTCGTGAAAATGAAAACAAAAAGCAGGTATATGAAAGCGAAAGATAATAGTGTCGTTTTATTTAAAAAATTGCAATGAGTAATGTGGGTTGAAAACCCTTGTGTAGGCAGCTTGTAAGGAAAAGATAGGAATGAAAATGGCTGCCAACAATGGTGACACACTAGTAGAAGCAGTTATCTCTGCCAAACAAACAAATCCAGATTAGGATAATGAGAATAACTCTAACTCAAAAACAACCAGAAAATTGTTTAAACATCATCATCAGTCATAAAAATTCCAGCCGGTTATTTTAAAAGATGAAAACTGATAACAGTCTTAATAAAAGTGAGTCATGATATTAAGGATAAAATCTTCAATATTGTTGACAGAGCCACTGCTGCCAGCAGGCGTCCATATCCTGGACAGGGTTTCCATTTAACCCACTCTGATATCCGTATCCTGCCAAGAAGTTCCAGATCAGAATAAAGGACATTTTAAGGTCAAAAGATTCCATATTTTCAAATTTTCATATACCTGACATTGCTTCGCTGCCAGCGGGCCTGTTCAGTACCCCGTCGAAGTTATCTTGGCGTCATGCATGCATTTACCCACTGCCAGCAGACTTGTTCAGTATCCTGACGGGTTTACAAGCACTTCCCACAGCTCTTTAATGATTTATTTGGTTTTTAAAGATATATAATTGAGCGGGGTGATGCTGAAAATTATGATATTTTGGACATATCTTGACAAATTACAGACCTTGAGAAAGATTTTTAAACTGTCATTTTTTAAGATCTAGAGATAGTTTGTTAACAAACCGACCTTCGAAGGTAGGGAGACATCTTCTGAGTTGTTACCTTAAGGAACAGGGACAGTGTAAGAAGAAAATGGATGATCGTGACAAGCTTCAATTACAGATTGAAAACAATAAACTATTTTCAAACAACAGTCCTTCTTTAACATGGTTGTAAATTTCAAGAGCATATCATAATTGATGTTTAGACAAAATTTTGGAAGTCATTTTAGAGGAAATTTTTTTTTGTTCTCTTAATTTGAATAGTTCATGATGCAGGTATATGTATTTCAAAAGTAAAAACTGATAAGTGTATGGGAGAAATCAAAATCAAAACAACAAAAGAAAATGAAAAACAAATAAAGGAAAAATATTTACACAGTGTACACTGCGTTGTCCTTAAGTGAAATACCTTTTTAGAGCTTGGCCATTCACCGGATAGGTGTCTGGCTATCCCTCTAGACTCTGTAATCTAAAAGAGCTGGGACCCAATTTCTCAGCAATTAAAAACGGTCCTAGCCATAAGTTCTGAAACTTCGTATGCTCTCCCTTCCCTCATGTGGTTTGTCCCATTTTAGGACAAGGTCACCTACTTCAAAGTTTCTATCAGAGGCAGAGTTGGAATCAAACTAGCTTTTAACCACAATTTGATGCTGATCCAACTTTCGTTTTGCTTGATCCCTCACTTCCTCTAGTTTTAATAATGCGTTAATTCGATTCTCCAAAGGGGGGAAATTTTCTTCTTGTATTTTTTGTGATAGCTGCAGTGAGGGAAGAAGAATATGTGGTGGTAGAATTGCTTCTCTTCCATAGATGAGAAAGAAGGGAGAGTTACCCACAACAGTTTTTGGAGTTATTCTATTAGCCCAGATTGCGTTTAACAATGCATTATGCCAATTTTTGTGATTTTCAGATACCGTTCTCTTGATGATTTTAATCAGATTCTTATTGGTTGACTCTGCCAATCCATTGACTTGAGGGTAATAGCTGGCAAAATATTTTAATTTAATTACTTTTTCCAGAGCGAACTCACACATCTCAAGAGACAAAAAATAGGAAGCGTTATCGAATACTAAACAGTCAGGGATACCAAAATGAGTAATAATATTCGAATTTAAAAAAGCAATTACCTGACTGGTATTTATAGCTCTCAATGGGGCAGCTTCAGACCACCTGGTGAAGTAATCTATGGCTATTATGATAAAATTATGCTGCTGTGAGGATGATAGATTGATTGGACCTATAATATCAAGACCCCACTGTTGAAAAGGGGAGTCTACTGAAACAGGCTGCAAAGGGAAGGCTGGTTTCTGTATCCGCCCGGATGCTTTTTGACAAATAATACACCTACGACACAAGGCATGAGCATCTCTAAAAAGTGTAGGCCAGTAATAAACTGCTCTTAATACTTTATGGGCAGTGGTATCCCCACCAAAACTCCCACCAGCTTCTCCTGCGTGCAATTCTAGTAAGACCTTTTCTGCTTCATCTTTCTCAAGACAGCGCATTAGTACTCCATCAAAATTTTGACGAAACAGAATACCATTAATCAACTGAAAGGAGGCAGATTTTAATCTTAATACTCTTATTTTAGTGGGATCTAGGTGACGGGGGGATGACCCATGTTCAAGACAGAATTTTATATCGTCATACCAAGGACTAACAGAGTTTTGTGCACATCAGATTGAATTTTGGTGGTGCTGTCCTGGATTTGACACATCATTTTCTTCTTGTTGTCCTTTCATTGAGTCAACGACTAACTTACATAGCCCTTGGCCTCTCACTATTTGTGCTGGGGTGATTTCTATGTCATACTCTTGTAAGGAGGTGACCCAGTTCACCCTCTTTTCGCCTAGTTCTTTCTGCACTAACAAATTTCTGATGGCTGGGTAGGGAACGATAATTTTTGTCCTAGATTTCAAAAGATAAGATCATAAGTGCTTTACTGCTTTAAAAATATCATAGGCTTGCTGATCTACTGCTAGGTAATTAAGTTCTGCGCCTTTGAAAGCAGAGCTCATAAAGGCAATTGGGATTTCATTGTTTTCAGCGTTCTTTTGAGTTAGGATAGCAACGTAGGAGCGGTCAGAAGCAAATGTGTAGAGCGTGAAGTATTGCAAAAATTCGGGGCTCATGAGAGGAGTGTCTATTATGGCCTTTTTTATTGAATTAAAAGCTTGGTTTTCTAAGGGTCCCAAATGATATTGTACATCCTTTTTTAGTAAGTTCTGTAAAGGTCTCACCATTTCTGAGAAACTGGGGACGAATCTCTTGACAAAGTTTATCTGGCCTAAGAAAGACTGCATAGACATTTTTGACGAGGGAGGGGGGAGTTTTGAGATGACTTGAGTCCTTTCAGGGTCGATAACAATCCCTTTGCTTGATATGATAAATCCTAAGAGCTTACCTTGTTCTACTGTGAAGATAGATTTTTTAGGGTTCAGGGAAATGCCATACTTACGACATCGTTGTAGAACGGCTCTCAAATGAGCTAGATGATCAGCTTTTTTTTTCGAGAATACAGTAACATCATCTAGGTAAACTACGACATATTGATTGATTAAGCCTCAGAAAGTGATTTCCATCGCTCTCTGGAAAGTGGCACCAACATTAATGAGTCCAAAGGGAATTTTCCTATAAGCGTAGGTGCCCCATGGAGTGCGGAAGGTAGTTTTAAGTTGGTCTAGAGGAGACATTAGGACTTGGTTATACCCTGAAAAACCATCCAATAAGGATAATCTTTCAGAGCCAGATACCTGTTGAAGGATCTGTTCCATGGGTGGGACAAGGTAGTTGTCTTTATCAGACGCTCGATTAAGGTTTCGAAAATCGACACATAGTCGGATTTCACCACTCTTCTTCTGGACATGGACCATATTAGAGACCCATTGTGTGTGCCTAACTGGGAAAATTATCTTAGCATTCAGGAGTTTATTTAATTATTTTTTGACAGTCGGTTCGAGTTTAGGGTACATTTTTCTTAACTTTTGTTGAAACGACAAGGTTTGGGGTTTCATAGGAATTACGTGTTGTATGATGTTAGGATCAAAGGTTTTTAGGTCATCATACATCCATGCAAAAACATCTTTGAATTCCTTAAAAAATTTAATAAACATCGTTTTCTCTTGTTTAGAACACCCCACCCCTAAATTAATGCACTGTGGATTATCATTAGTTCCCAAGTTTACTTTTTCATACGATAAAGAGGAACTATTTGTTTTAAAATTGACCGATTTTTTGAATTTGTCTTGAAGATCATAAAATTTTTCTAATCTAACTACAGATTTAGGGATAGAATTTACCATGTCCGATGAAGATTAAGGAGATCTCGAATCTAGTATTACCGTGAAATCACGAAGGTTGTCGTCATGAGTGCATTCGTCGATTACCGTGCCTTGGAAAGTTTCTTGCATATGCAGGAAACTAATAATTTGTTGATCATCGTCGAAGACTCTCCAATTCGTGATGTTGTCGAGAACGGATGGCCTGAACAACATTTCGACGGAGAATGCATTCGGGGACAAGCCTTCTGCAGGAAAGAGTTTTGAAGCTAGGTTAGCTAACAAATCGGCTTTCTAATTATTCAATCTAGGAATATAATTTATGTTAAAAGGAGAAAACTTATTCATCAAATTCCATACCTCATATTGGTATCTTTTAAGATGCAGAGACAAACAGTGGATATAATCTCTTACCTGTCTAACCACGATTTCCGAATTGCCAAAGACAATCAAATTTTGAATGTTCATATCTAATGCTTTCCTGAGGCCTTGCAATAAAGCCTCATATTTTGCTGTGTTGTTTGTACATTCAAACTCTAATCTGCATGCAAGCAGGATTTTGTTACCTGCTGGATCAATAATAACGCAGCCCACACCAGCTCCTTCCTTGGACTTTGACCCGTCAAAGTAAAGAGACCATATTTGATTTTTGTCAAGTGCATGAGACCATTGGGTCGAAACTGCTGGCTGCATATATGCCACAATCTCGAACTGTTGTTCCAGGTTAGTGATAACGGAAGTCTTGGCCATGAAATTGCCAAAAAAGGTATCCATCCCTTGTATTTCGGGTGAAACGGAAGAAGGTATAAATGGTTCATTGGGATCATTTAAATCTGTCACTGTGAACTTTAGGTAACGTTCATGATTTACCTTGATTTTGTTGGGCTTTCCATTCTCGGGCAGCCACAAGTGAGACCAATCTGTCACGAAATAGTCGTGTAGCTTCTCTGACCAGTCTTTGCTTAAAAATAAACCATAAAATTCTGGAATATCCACAACAATAATATCAATCACTTGATGAACTTTGGGGTTAGATGATAATCTTATAAGCACATTCCTTAATTTGCCTATAAATTTAACACTGGTTCGATCAAGTTGGATGATCTTTAAGGTGAATGGTTCAACTTCAGCATTAATATTTTGACACATAGACCATGGAATTACATTGGATGAAGCTCCCGAGTCTACCATGAAATTGTGCATGTTCCTATTAAATATTTCAAAAGTTAACAAAAACAGAGGTACATTTCTACGAGTACTAATGGTGGAAGCTTGTGGCTTTTTACTCGCAGTCTCTAAACCTACTTTTTCTACATTTGTTACATTATTTACAGGAAGGTCTCTCTTCTCGTGAGGATCAGAATTGTTCTTAGTGGAGGCCTTCTGAGGAACTTTTGGGTTATTCTGAAACACTTTGTTACTGCTTGGATTACCGTTTTTTCTATTCTCTACGATATTTTGTAACATTTTTTGTAGCAAAAACTGAAATTTTAATAATTCATAAACATAAATGTTAGCCCTTAACTTTTTTAGATCTTCAACTAAATCATAATCTAAGTTTGGGTTTACATGACTCTGTTTAGTTTCAACTGATCTAGACTGTTTTGGGGGTTAAGTCATAGTGTTTTCAGAAGAAGGTTTGTTTGTTGTCTTCTAGTATTATATGGATGTACTGTCTCGAATTAGCTTGAAAAATGTTATCCGAGAAGTGTCCAAAAATGTTCGGAGAAGATTCATCTTCTTCAACTGTATCTTGTTTAACTACTTCCTCAAGAATCTTAGGAGGCATCAAGTTATCCTGGGCTTCTAGAATTGTTTGAATAGCGAATTGCAGGTTTTCTAGATTTAAGCCTTCGGTATTTGAATTAGGTTGGTTGGTGGGAAAAGGATTCCTAAATGGGGGTTTGTAAGGCCCTTTGCTTGAAGAAGCTTCTTTGGCCGTCCTTTTCAATTCTATAACTTGATTTGACGATTTTTGAACGACTTTTGTTAAGTTTTCTAGATTTGAGTTTTCAGGTTGCATTTTGTTTTGAGAAGTTCTAGGGAGGATTTCAATTTTCTTTTTGGAATATGAACTAGTCTCTATTTTGTTGCTAGTAGTGTCTTTTAAGCTGAGGATGTCTTTCTCAATCTAACTGACTTCTTCAAAGGCCTCTAACAACGTGGCTTTCTTAGATCTCTTTACCCAAATGGCTATACTTTGATGTAAGGCTTTCGTATAATATGCTATGATAAGATTCTCAACAGGCATCGAATCCATAGGGATTCGGTTCTTTAGTGTTAAGAATCTTTTGTTAAAGTATTTAATTTTCTCTTTGGGGTTCATTCTTAAACTAGAAATCTCCATGACTAGAACTTCTGGGGACTTATCGTCTCCAAACTTCTCAAGAAAGCAGGATTCAAACTTCTCCCATGACACGATGGTATGGGGTTGCTGGGAAAAGTACCAGGTATAGGCATTGCCCTCGAAAGTATAGGGGAACAATCTACAGACTACATCTTCATGCTTGACATTACAGAGTCTAATGGCTAACATAAACTTTTTGATGTGATCTTCGGCAATTTGTTTAGAGTCTGGGTCAAACTTGGGGAGCCACTTCTCCGGATGTTTGGGTAAGGGATGATGAGGCCCAGGTATGGCTACTTCATCTTGGTTGAGCCAAGGTCTGGCAGGATTTTTATGGTTGGCCATTGGTGTGGGTGGTGTCGAAGGCTGGGATGAAGAACTTCCTTCGTCAAAGGAATCTTCTCCAGAAGAAGAAGGGGATGATGGAGGTGGTGAGGGTGGTATACCAGATCCTCCTGCAGCAAGAGTGAGGATTGGATCTGTAGGGTTCAAAGTGAGGTTAGTGACTTCAATTTGTTCTATGATATCAGAGAAATCTAATGGTTGGTCCAAAGGTTGATTTGGTTGCCTTAAACGGGCGAAGGCACTATGTGTTCTTACGAGAGATTGGTGGACAATCTCTTGTACGTCACCACCTATAGGATTTGTGGTTACTGGTTCAACTGTGATCCATAGATCATCATTTGATGTGGTTGGTGTTTGAGGGATGATGTTGTCATTTGAATGACTCATTGTCACTATAGGTGAGTGGTTGGGTGGTGGAGGAGTCTTACGACCACCTCGTGCCATTAATAATTTTCAGGCCCTCCTTCTAGCGCCATTTGTTGACTGGCAAAATTGATCGCTCATCAACTGGAGGGGTGGATTCAGTCTGCGGTTGTCTAAATAACCCAATTTGTTTGGCTTAATCCACTACGACAGGTTTAGAAGCTCCGTTGGCCGATCTAAGTCCTAGGAAAGTAAAAAAAACTGAGCTAAAGAAACTAATCTAAGTGAAAAGCAGCTTCTGCAAACTATAAACATGTCTAATATATATTCACAGTTCGCTAATTAATATCAATGAAATAATAATCCTACTTATTAAATGTACAGTGTATTGATATATTGTATCTCTGTTACCTATAAAGTATTTACAAACTGCAAATTTTGATCAAAATCTGCAAAATCATATATGAATTGTCTTATGACAACGAAGCTAGTATTTTTGGATTTTTATAACTTTTATGAAAAAGAAATGAAACAACAACTATCTAACTAAGCAATAAAAATAGTAATCTGTACTGTATATATATCTAAACTATAGAGAATTCTCATATTAATTAAAATATTAAAATAAAATAGCAAACTAACCTGAAATCATCATCTCTTACTTGTCCTATACATAGGCATCTGCGTTCACTGTTTGATGAGGCCAACCCACACCAGATTCTCCAATACTTCGCGTAAACACGAAGCAACAATGATTATGAATGCTAACGACAGAATAGTTAAAGGATGTAGCAACAACAATTTTATAATTTACAAATGATTACATTAAGATAAATCCCACTGCAAAGATTTGTATATAACTGCTTATTTAACAAAGAAGATTAACCTTCTGTTCATTAAATTAAAACAGGATAATTATTGTATGTAAAATGAGATACATCAAATATGGACACTATTTAAATCACATCACATCAACCTGTAACAAATTTTGATATCTAAAGTAGTCAATAATTTGATTACAAATTGAAATGAACTAAAACTTGAACAAAAGTATAATGTATTGAAAGCTAAAGCCATACAAACATCCACTTTCATTCCGGTCTGAATAATCATCAATCCATAGTGTCTACTCCCAAGAAGCGATGGTTTGTTTACAAAAAATCATAGGTATATAAAGGCCACAGAATGAAAACATTCCTTGTGGAAACTATCAAAACTGTTTGCAAAAATTATGGGAACAATCTCCCAAATTCCTATTTCTATCTAAGACTAACAGTATAATCCAAAACTATGTAAAAAAAATCATGTTCAAAGATGCCACCATCGATCCAATTTCCTTTGAAATTCATGGGTACCTTTAAATGCACAAAAATACACGATTTCAGATTGTGTTTAGTTGTAAAATCAACAAAAATTCAAAATTTTATGACTAGCTACAGAATCTCATGATTTTGTAGCTAGTTATTATTTACAAACAGAATCGTATTGTATCAATTCCATCATAACATAAATAGATACGATAAGCAAACAAATCATTTATGCCAATTCAAAACAAATAAAATCATTCTAAAATCATTGTTGAAATACCATACCTTGGTTTCAGGGATACGATTCGATCAAGCTATTTTTGAATTAACAATGGCAGTGGTCGCCTCTACATTTTTGAAAATGACAGAGCTCGTGGTCTTTTGCCTTTTATCATTAGCTTGCAGTCTGTCATTTTCCTTGGTTAACACATTTACTCGGTCCTCCAAGGACTTGTTTCAGGATTGGAGCAGAGGGACATCTGTATAATATCAGTCGAGCCAAGAGTTGCATTCATTTCACTGTGGTTGATCATACCGTGTAGTTACAGATGAAGTATCTGTTAATTTACTAGCAGTTCCACTGTTGAGTTTGATCCCGGGGAAGTTGGGGTCATCTCTAAGGCACGGTGAGAGGTTTGTCATGTAGTCATAGGTCTTGACTGAACAGAGGTTGTGTGAGTATGTATACTCCTCGGTTAGAAACCGCTCGATTTCGGAATCATAATCTTCACTCAATAAAATCGATTTTTGGTCTGTTTTTTGTTTAGGTTTATTGTGAGCACAACTTGATACCCAGTGTGTAGCCTTCTTACCCTTGCAATTGACATCATTATTACCCTTACCCTTTTTCTTTGTAGTACTCTTAATAGGCTTAGTACTGTCTTTTAGACATAAGTCAGGCAGGGTGTCAGGTAGGTTATCATTCGGGTAGGTCGAGGGTTCAACAACAGGTAAGAGTGTAGGAGGGGGCACGACAGGCTCGACAAGGGTTTCTGTGACCATGGTTTTGTCAACTTTTCCAATTTCAGGACTGGCAAATCCATTCCTCAACAAGAAAGCTTCCCAACAGTCGCCACTCAACCTCAAATGATGGACTATAATAATTTTAATTAAATAGTGGTGGAAGAGGCTGGAGTTGGCTTTCTCCCTCTTGAAACGTTTAGCCATTTTATACAAACTTCGAAGGAGGAAATGTGGCATATTCAAAGGAAAATCTATGAAACTCATGAGCAGTCGGAGGTGGTACAAGAAAACTAAACCATATCTACCCTCGCATGTAATGAATTTCTTGATAATGGCCAACAAATCATGCCACCTAGACTTAAGAGCTGTAACTAGCATACCTTTGTCGCAACTGTTGATTTTCTTTGAGGTAAATAGGAGTGGCCATGGTACTTCATCAACCTTAGAATTTTTAAACCATTTCTTCCCTTTGGCTGGAAGACCAGTGGCTGAGCTGAGGAAATCCTCGTTCAATTCGAGTTGGATGTCCCCAACTTTGGCCCTGCATCCATCGAATGTAAGTGCAAATTGCTGAGCGACTAAGAGGTCGAAACCCTCGAACTTCTCAATAAAAACCCTCCAACCATTCCTCTCTAGGTCTTGTCGGGCGTTATCAAATAACAACAAAGATTGAACATCGTTGGGTTCGATTCGCACTACTGGAGCCATAGAAAATAGCACAAGATTAACAGGGTAATTGGCGAGGGGGTTTGACAGGGTAGACACAAAACCATTTTCCCGCAGCTTCATTAAAACAAGCAGAGGCAGCCCGAAATGAAAGGCAGAATGTTAATGCTTATGCGTGCGAGGGTGGTGTTGTAATTTGGGACCATGCAAAACTATCATGTCAGTTGTACAATCGACGGTGCCTTGGTAAAATGTTTCATTCAAATCACAATAGTGTATATCAAAAGCATTGTAAACAACATGTCAAATGGATTATAACATAACCATTGAAAACCATGAAATACATAACCAAAACTCAATTCGAATGTTAAATAAATAATGGCATTTGTATGATTTAAAAGAAACCAATATGTCGAACATTGCACCAACGATTCGACCCCAAAATTAATGTGTTCAATAAAACCATTGCACCAAGGATTTGATCAAAGACACCAAAATATCATATAACCATTGCTAAATCGAAACCATATTGACAATGGTCAAATGCAAAGTGAGTGGAGGTTTGGTGTTTTGATAAATGTATGACCAGTAGTGAGTTGGAGGTAAAAGAGTTATGATCACATAATCAAATAGGTTCATAACAATCAAAAATATCATTTTAATGCCATTAACATGAATCCCAACTGTAGGTTTTCATGCTTTCATTCGTGAAAATAAAAATGAAAAACAGGTATGCGAAAGTGAAAGATAATAGTGTCGTTTTATTTAAAAAATTGCGATGAGTAATGCGGGTTCAAAACCCTTGTGTAGGCAGCTTGTAAGGAAAATATAGGAATGAAAATGGATGCCAACATGTGTATGGGAAGGAAGTGAAAATATCGATTAGTATCGAGCTCAATGCATTAATCTATGTGGTTAATACCGAAGATACAAAAGACAATTCACCCATCCAGAGGAGAATCAACCAATTGCTGAAGTTGGAAGAGGAATGAAGAAAAGCCCTGAATCGAACCTCTCAGAGGTAGAAAAGTGTCAAAATATATTTTGATCAGAGAACAACTATGAATAACTTCCAGAAAGGATAGTTGGTGTTACATTGGAACAAGGCCAAGGAGAAACCGTCCATGCATACAAAGCTTGAAGCACTCTAGATTGGACCATATGTCATCGAGAAGATCTTTGGATTTAAATCCTATATGCTCCAAGACATGAAGGGTAAAAGGTTTATGTTTCCCGTCAATGAGAAACATTTGAAAGGTTTCTTCTCTTAATACTTTCTCATTTCTCAATGCACATAATTTTATTTTTCAATTTTTATATTCTTATTCTGACTCCACAGCCCAATGGGAAGAAGCACCTAGTCACAAGAGATTCTGGATTCTTGACAACCCATAGGGGGTCATCATCCCACAGTTGGAGCCTATTGTTGAGATCAATTCCTGCGTCTGAAATTTCCCTCCCCTTTTCTATTTTCCCAACTTCTATTCCCCCCTTCTTTTCCCTCTTATATACGTACCCCTTTTTCCCCTTTTCATTTTTTCCCTTCTATTCTCCCTTTCTAGTTCTATACTTAGTCATTTTTTAGAATGATGGGTTCCCAGGTTGGAGGACTCATGAATCCTCATCTCCAATCCACATTCTCACATATTTAGTCTGCTCAACCTCCACATTATCCCATACTTAATTGTTTCTGCGATCATAGGTTCCTGGGTTGGCGGGGTCAAACTATCATACCTCATGTACCGTGATATACATTTTTCATCCAAAAGATCCACGATCTACATTTTGACCCTCGGACTCCCCGAGATTCCAAGAATCTCATTTCTCCTATGATGAGTTTGTCTAACCACCTCAAAACACTTGGCCATTTCTTTTTATATTCTCCATTCATGAGTTGGCGGGTTCCCAGGTTGGCGGGTTCATAAAAATCTCAAATCCTTTTTTGCCCATGTCCATCCTTGCCATCTTCATGCTTTTCCCAATGCACATTTAGTATGGGTTAATGCTAATAACTAATTGTGAAGGCCCCATAAATATTTTCATTAATAGGCCAAGGGCTCGAGGAAATTACTCATTAAACCACATTTGATCCAGGTGGATATCGATGGCCACCCACCTTTTTCAACTGGCTCAAAACAGTTTTCTGCCAATTTTGGTAATTTACTATTTTTAGCAGTTTTTAACTTCTTGGGCCATTTTGATGCCCTAAACGATGTTTTTGGGAAAATGGGGATAAATATGGAATTTCCTTCAATATTTCCTCCAAAATGAATCTCCTCGATGATACCTTTCCAACGGGCTATCATGCACCTAAAATAGAGATTGTATGCAAAAGTTACGACCCCGGAAAGTTGATGTACTAACTTACCCAAACGGGGCCCACATGAATTTTGGCACTTCATCTCCTAGGGTTAGTTTTTTGGATGTATAGGGTTTTTGGCATTCCTGTTTATTGTAAAAAAGGCCTTCAGAGCCTCATTGCAATCATCTTCTTGTGAATGCAAGTAGCCGTCACATCTCTTCTCAGAGATAAGCTGCCACCATTCTAGCGAGTCTTTCACTCTGTATTTTTACAGTATCTGTACATTTATTTCATTAATAGAAATCGTGTATTACTATATATTTGTTTTTATAGTTTCATATCTGATACATTTATGTTATATTATTGGATATCCACAATATCTCTGTGCATTTATTTATTATATCTCCGCTCTCATTTCATGCCGAAAATAATCTGGATCAGTGGTATCAGAGCAGGATGCTCTTGATTGTTTTTCAGTGCATGTCCCCGACGAGGTCTGAGTATATCAATTTGGGTCTCGAACTTGTCTCTCTTGAATACAATCACTCTCACACGCCCAAGAAACCCTCCATGGCAGAAGAAAAGAAAAACGACGAAGCAGATGATTCTATCAATCTGTTGCTTGAGCAAGCTCTCATGTGACAGAGGAAAGAAATGATGGATAATTTTTCTCACATCCTTCAATGCCTACCGATAAAAACAGGCACGTCTTCATCAATCGACCACTTTGGAAGCACCTCACATTTCAAGGTACAAGTTAATTTTGATATTCCCATATTTGAAGGACAGATAGATGCATATGCCCTAGAAAAATGGTTAAATTTGCTAGAAGGTTATTTCTTTGTTCATAATTTCTCCAACAGGGAAAATATCACCTTCGCACTCCTTAAGGATCTCCCCCAAGTCAAACATTGGTGGGAAACTTAATAGGAGAAAATTTCCACGGAGGATTCTGGAATATATGGGGCCGAGCCCACTTGAGATTTGTTTGTGGATGCAGTAAAGGAACAATATTACCCTATTGGGAACTATAAGGACCAATACATGAGATGGACCACACTACGGCAAGAGAGGGGCCAATAGGTTCCAGATTTCACCAATACCTTCCATAGCTTGTGCACCAAGCTGGGTATCAAAGACTCCAAGTGACATTTGGTTCTGAAATACTGTGGGGATCTACACAGATACATTCAAACTGAAATGGATTTTTTGGACCTCTCATAACTTGGTTCTCCTTATCTATATGCTATTGAAATTGAGCATAAATTTAAGCACCAGAAAAGATGGGAGTTCAGATCTGCAAATTTGCAACAACCAAAATATGAGAAAGATGGCCCTAACAAACAACTTCCTGAAAACCAGTCCAAGCCACAGGAAAAGAAGGGTCATGGGAAGACAAAGAAGGACACCAGAAAATGGTGTGATTTCCACAAAATCCCCTGGCACAACACCGATGAATGTCACTCAAAATAGTCATTGGTGGCCGAGATCAAAGACAAGGAGCTGAACCTTGATTCAGAATCTGATTCTAAAAATATTGGTAAAAGATAGATCATTAACACATACCCCACTGTTATTGTCGCAACTGCAACAATTCAACCAAAGGAACCAATAGATCCTAAAGAGGGGGAATGCCTTTTTCATTCACAGATGTTATTGAAGGGGACCCTATTGCATTTTATTGTTGATAGCGGAAGCCATAATAACCTCATCTCAATAGAGGTCGTCAAATAGTTGGGATTGTCGACAACACCACACTCGCAACCATACAACATCGGGTGGCTTCACCAAGGATGATATATTCATGTCAGCCAGCAATGTCGATTGTCATACGACATCCAACCCTTCAAGGATGAGGTATTATGTGATGTTGCCCCACTGAATGTCTACAATGTTTTCTTGGGATAGCCATATATGTGGAGACGCCATGTTGTTTATGAGTCTCGACCCCACAGTGTCATTGTTTCTCTAGGGGGTCATCTCTACAGAATACCAAAGGTAGTTCCAACTATTGTTCCACCTAAACAATTCCACAAGGTAGTATCTCATACTGCAAAATTCATCTTCTTCACAATCTTTTCAAAAGGAGAATAGAAGGACACTGCAACCACTACAACCTCTCCCCAAGCACCTTCTATCCAATAGAAGAAGGTCGAAAAGGTTGCCACAAAGAGAAACGATTCCTTCTGCACACCATCCTCTCGTGTATCTCGACTTGTTGAACAACCTCGGCCTCAACAGGTTCGTGACATATTTCCACAAACTGAGCAACGCGACGTCTCCAGCAAAGGGCAAGCAACTCACCAAGATTCAGATTCAGCAAATGTTTTTTCCTCTCCCCTGGGCACTCAATGAAATGGAGACCATTGATTCTTAAGGAGGGAGGATTGATCCAGGTGGATATCGGTGGCCACCCACCTTTTCCAACTATCTCAAAATAGTTTTCTGGCAATTTTGGTAATTTACTATTTTTAGCAGTTTTTAACGTCTGGGGCCATTTTGAGGCCCTAAACAACATTTTTGGGAAAACAGGGAGAAATATGGAAGTTCCTTTGATATGCCTCCAAAATTAATCTCCTTGATGATACCTTTACAATGGGCTATCATGCACCTAAAACGGAGATTGTATGCAAAAGTTACAACCAAAACGGGGCCCACGTGGCTTTTGGCGCTTCATCTCCTAGGGTTAGGTTTTTGGATGTCTAGGGTTTTTCGCATTCCTGTTTATTGTAAAAAATTCCTTCAAAGCCTCATTGTAATCATCTTCTTGTGAATGTGAGTAGTCGTCACATCTCTTCTCAGAGATAAGTTACCACCATTCTAGCGAGTCTTTCACTTTGTATTTTTACAGTCTCTGTACATTTCTTTCATTAATAGAAATCGTGTATTGTTGTATCTTTGTGTTTATGGTTGCATCTATGATATAGTTTTGTTATATTATTGGATATATGTGATATCTTTGTGCATTTCTTTATTATATCTCTGCTCTCATTCTGTGCCGAAAATAATCTGGATCAACATTAAAGCATGATTTGTAGAAGATTATATATTATCTCTCAAGCTCTCGTTTCTAATATTACCTGAATCAAAAAGAATGCTCTCATCACATTATGGAAATAACATCTGGACAACATTTTTGTGGAGATACCTTGAACATATTTGGATGAGAAGATCATAATTTTCAGTGGTCTAGAGCATACTCTTACTATTCATCCCCTTCTGCCCAAAAGGAAGTAATTTGGACATTCATCATTGCACGCGCAGGTTGTGTTCTGGAAGTTTTTGACTGCAAGGAATTGGTTTCCTCGTGTGTTGAGAAATATATACCAAGTCATTGTATAGTTTCACTCCAAGACCATTCTCCCGTTATTATTTCACCTCAAGTATTATGTAAAATGTTGAGACTCCCAGAGCCAATGCTCACCTTAAGAGGTGAAGATTGCAGAGAATTTTTGAAAAAACACGACAATGGCCTGGATATCTTACCAAAAATATTGGAGAATCCTGCTTCCATCCCTCATGATATTATGAGACTAAAGGTTAGCTTGTTCAAAAACCCATTTCAAGAAATTTCCTGGTTATTTACTAGAATTATGGGCCAAGAAAACACTGCTAGCATTTCCCGCATGATTATTTACATCTTATATTTTACCATCCGGTTGGACATATTGTCATTGATGTAAAAATTTGATGTCATTATGATGTGATGATAAGTTGTTATGATGAATTTTCATTGTTGATTTATCATAGATGAAATTGTCATTGATGTCAACAGTATATCAATTAGCAGAGAATGTCAAAACAGTATGCAGAGATCAAATCTCAGAACGAAAAGCACATTGAAAGTATGCAAAGGATGAGAATGTCAAACAATATGACAGTATGCCAAAGATCAAAGATCAGAAGGAAGAGCGCATTGTAGAAATGTCATCAGGATCGATGGAAAGACTGAGAAGTCGATCGATGCAAAAGAAAAGGTGAGAAGCCTCAGCAGTCGTCCGATCAAGAAATTGACAGTGTTGATCATCAACAATCATTGGAGGATTGGTCAATGATCAGATCAAGTTGTAACCATAGGATATGCATGCCAGATCAACGATAGGGATAGATTGCGGAGAGAGAAAGGATAATTAAACGACTCGCTAGTTCCAATCCCGCAATTTGTCAGTACCATCAGATCTTATAGGTTCAAAGATCGACAAATGTGGTTGATCCAACAAATGATCAGATTAAGTCAGATTAAGTCGTGACTGTCAGATATGAAAGCACCAGATCAATGGCAGGGAAAAATTGTGAAGCTTGGGTGATGAATTAAACCACTTGCAATTTGTGGTTCTGTAATACACATTGATCGTCGATGGTCACTCGACAATAGATCTATGGTTGGAATTATTTCCACTACCAACGAGAGGTTTCCAAGTGGAACTCGATGATAGTCATAAAATTCATGCAAGTTGAGGACCCCGCATTCATCCTTGATCATTGATCTGCTTCGAGAGTCTTCACGACCATTGGATCACTTTAAATAGAAGGATAAGATAAGTGGGGAAAAAGGTTTGAGAATTCGAATACCCGAATTTCCATCAGTCGTCTAATCTTAAATGGAAGGATAGGATAAGCAGAAAGATTTGAGATCTCGATTATCCAAATTTTCGTCAGTTGTCAGATCAAATTAAATGGAAGGATAGGATAAGTAGAAAGATATGAGATCTCTATTATCCAAATTTTTGTTCGCCGTTGGATCAAATTAAATGGAAGGATAGGATAAGAAGAAAGATCTAAGATCTCAATTATCCGAATTCCCATCAGTCGTTGGATCAAATTAAGTGGAAGGATAGGATAAGCAAAGATCAAGGGTCGTTCGATTTAAATAAGGGCAAAGCAGCATCACAGACAGATCAAGTTGTCAATCTAAGATCTTTATCAAATGAACATCATTCATTTCAGGTTAAAATATGTGAGGAGGTTATGCTTCGAGAATCTCACTTTGGAAGAATTGTGAAGTCGAGAGATTGAATTATCCGAAGTCCAAAAAGATGAAAATATGAAGTAACTCTTAGTTGTAGATCTGAGATACATCTTGGATATTATTCTGACCATTAGATCAGAGAGATCTATGTCAGCAAGGACATGTGGCAGACCATGTCAACAAGGACATGTGGCAGACCACGTCAGCAAGGAAATGTGGCAGACCACATCAACAAGGACACATGGCACATTTAGATAATGGAAAGTGTCAAGTTGAAATCAACATTTTAGGTACATGTAAATCATGAATCTGAGTGACATGTGGCAGCTACTTGGCTAGTGCCATATCATCAAGTGACGTAAGCAAGCTCGAGAGTTTCACCACCAGCAAATAACCAAAGTCTCGAAGTCCCGAATGCCGAAGTCACGAAGGACAAAGACCCGAAGTCACAAAGGCAGAAGTGTTGAAATTGTGAAGGAAAAAGTCTTGAAGTCCTGAAGGTTGAAGTGTCAAAGTAGCGAAGGACAAAGTCCCGAATTCACGAAGGCCGAAGTGAAAAAATCAAAAAGGAAAAAGTCTCGAAGTCCCGAAGGATGAAATCCTAAAATGGACATGAGTCATCTGATCTGAAGGATACTTCAGGAGCATTCTCAACCATTGATCTAGTACAGTGGAAAGATAGCGTAAGTGAAATAGCCAAAGTCTCGAACTAAATAAGAGTCATTCATCTCAACACTTTATTAAGTCCTAATCGTCGATTTATTCGAAACCTCTAGACAAACCAGGATCGTTCAAATAACAGAAGAATGAATAATGACCATATGATCTACTTCGGAGAAATCTGTTTCGGGAGATTTAAAATGAGATAGCACTTAAATTGATAAGCCTATGGGTCTACACCTATGATCATATGAAAATGGTTTGAAGGAAGCACCTCATCCAGACTTATGATCTATTGGTGAATAGAGAATGCAGTAGCATCATAAGACTGATATGATGAGTCGATCCATGTCTGTGATCAAGTCATGAAGACAAAAGAACCAACACACAGTCATGATTAAAAGAGAATTAATTCATGAACATTATGAATAAAAGATAAAAGGAAAAATGATATTAATTAAAGATTAATATTATCATTTAAATGAAAAGGTACAATGGTTCAAATGTCAAAAGACACAATGATTCAAATTCACACCAGTTGGAAGACTATATAAACAAGAAGGAATGGTGAGAAGAAGTGTAGTTGAATTTGTTGAAGTATATATATTTATATATAATGGATTGAATGAAGGTTCATTCTATCAGGTTGGTGCCTATTTACGAGCTGGGTCTTGTATGAGGATTGGATTCCTCACATCTCAGTTGGATCTGAGATTAACAAGCTAGGACTTGTTATGAGGGTTGGATTCCTCATTTCACAGTTGGATCTGAGAACTACAAGTTGGGTCTTGTAACAGAGATCTGGGTCTCTCATAATTGTATGAAGATGATATTCAAAGATTGATCTTATGTATTCATTCAAGTTAAAATAAATAAATAAAGTATTTATTCTTTTATATATATTGTTTGAGAAAATGAAATAAATATTTGTTGTTCAATTAATTTGTGAAAAGTGGAAAATTGTTCTAAGTTTTGTGACACTAATTCACCCCCACCCCTCTCAGTGTCAAGTACTCATTTCAACAATTGATATCAGAGCCAGGTTCCTTCAGCACAGTTTAAACACTGAAGGTAGATTTAGAAGAAATGGGTGGACAAATTGCTATCTCCACAAATGAAGCTCCCTTATTTGATGGAACATATTATTTATAATGGAGGGAAAATATGAAAAGATATTTGAATTCATGAGGATCTGTAATTTAGGATTCGGTAGTAAGTAATCCCTAGAACTTAATTACTTCAAAGACAAAAAAAGAACTGCAAAGGAGGCAAGGAGAAACAATTCAGTAGCCTTAAAAGCAATCCAGGATGGATTGTCATACCAAGTCAAAGAAAAGATGAAGCACTACAAATCTGCTAAAGAATTATGGATTCAACTAGAAAATTGTTATCAAAATGAAACACAAGAAGAAAATAAATCCTATCAAAGTGAGAAATAAGACTCGGATACAAAGGATTCTTGTCAGAATAAAGAACACAACTCAGAAGAGCAAAATTCTTATCAAGATAAGAAAGAAGATAATGAAAAGAAAGATTGCAAACAATTTGAAGAACATAATACTGAGAAATACATTTCTAATCAGAATGAAATGCAGGATTTGATGAAAACCCTAGTTAACAATGAATAAGAAAACCTCATCAAGGAATTGAGGAATACCTCAGTATTCACTAAAGAAAAACTATTAGATTTTAAGACTGATGTTATAACTACATTTGAAGTGATTAGTATGGAACTGGGAAATGGTCTATATATTGAAGTTACTAAGGATGTTATTGATCATCTTGAGTCCACAATTATGTGCACTCTATAAGAGATAGAAAAACTCCAACAAAAGGATATGTTGCTACTTCAACAGTTAGATCAATCTAACCATGAAAAGTTTGAACAGAGAGTTTAGCTAGAAGACAAAGAAGAAGAGATCAAAAGTTTGAAAACCGAACTTACTAATCTAATAGAAGAGATGGAAGAAGTAAAGACACATGAAAATAAAATAAAAGAAGTACTAAAAGAATCAGAAGAATGTTATGTTAACATTTATCCCATGGATGAAATAGAAGAAGAACTATCAAAGTCCTTACAGAAATTTGATTGGAGTCTCTATGTATACCACTATAACCATAATGATTTAGACTACAGTTTTCTTCATGACTACACTAAAGAATTTCATGAAAAGAGTCAAAAGCATATCATGGAAATAAAGGAAATACTCAAAGACAATGAAAAAATCATATCTGATCAAAATGTTCAGTTAGAATAAAAAGAAGAGGAGATTGAGAAATTGAATAATGAAATCAGTCAAGCAAAAGAAGAAAAGAAGGAAGATGATGAACTTAGCAAAAACCTTGCAGATCTAAAAGAACTAAGAGAAAGCAATTTCAATCTGAAAACCCAACTTGAAGAAGCCAAAAGAAGAGAGGAGGTAGTAAGGAACCAGTTGAACAAAAGGGAAGAATCATGTCATAAGCTGGAAGCAGAAGTTGTGAATCTTAGAAAGAAGGTTGAGAAGTCAAACACTCAACTTGAGGAAATTAAAGAAAGTGAAGAAGACCTAAAGATCCAAATAACTAAAAAGGAAGAATCATGCTAAATGTTTGAATTAGAAGCCATCAAACTCAAAAGGATTTAGATAGAATACGAGGAAGAAATCAAAATATTGAAAACTAAAGTTTTTGATCTAACAAAAGATATGAAAGAATTGAAGACATATGACAAAACTATTAAATACAAAGAAGTCTTGGATGAGATAGAAGAAATAATCATCAATCTAAAGACTCAACTTGAACATGCTAAAGAAGTAGAAGAAGCCCTGGAGATTTAGTTGACTAAAAAGGAAGAATTATGTCAAATATTGAAGTTATAAATAATCAATATCAAAAAGATGAATGAAAAGACAAATAAGATTGTCAATAGTTCATCTATCCTAGATAAGATTTGGAAAATCCAAGGATCATCTGATGAGAAAACGGGTCTTGGATACAATAAGAAAGAAAACAAGAACAAATAGAGCACCATTTACAAACATGAGAAAGGATCATCCTTCTTAAAAGGAAAAGGTGCAAGTACAAAGCAATTACAAGTCATGAACTTTGTTAAGGAAGACAACTATAGAAGTAAAAAGGAAGAAGAAAATCAAATGACAGATCCTTCAAACCAAAATAAAATCAAGAATGGAAACACCTTCAATGTCTATTGCTTTTCTTGTCATAGCTTTGGCCATAAAGCAATGGACTGCAAGAAACTAGAGAAAGGATATACAATAAAATCCAAAAACTCAATTAGATGTTGGAGACGTAATTTTTTTGGGCACATAGCAAAATTTTGTCATACAATTAGATGTTACAACTGTGATAGGTTTGGGCACAAATCCCAAAACTGCAAGAATACAAAAATTCAATATTTGAATAAGTCATTCAAGTCAGTGACAAAACCTAATAAAAGTTGGAACAAGAAAGGAGATGACCAATCTCCAAAAACACAATTAGAAAGAGAAGATCCAAAAGCAGAATATCTCATAGAAAGATATGGAGGAGAAAATCTGAAGGAAAAAGAAAGAAAGATGTTATTACACCTAAAAATGATGAAATTAATAATAAGAACATGATGGGTGAAGGTTCTAATAAAGATTTTGAAATTCAATATGAAATAAATTGAGCTCAATAAAAGGAAGTACCTATAGAAGAATATGGGACAATATCAAATTCCGATGATGTCATAAGTTGTTAGCAAAAGAAAAAAATATACAAAAAGAAGTTCAAATTGGGTTCTACAAAATCAAAAGATTATGCCAAGAGTTTTAAAATTAACAGGAGAAGAGACCTTGTCAAGAAGAGCTACCCTTTCATAAACAAAGGGGGAGAGTAGTTAGAGAGCATATTGGCAGGGGGAGTCATTCACTTATGGCAGACAGAGAATGAATAAAGGGGGAGTTACCCAAGATCATATTTTGATATAAAAAATGCAGACATACAGAGGTTGATCATAAGGGGAGCAACCCTTTTCCATTGATGTCAAAGTGGGAGAGTAACTTCATAGAGAAAAGCATCATCACAGGGGGAACTTGGGTATGAAGTTAGTGTGTTTCCCTCAATGATAAAGGGGGAGATTGTTGGACATATTGTCATTGATGTCAAAATTCGATGTCATTATGATGTGATGATAAGTTGTTATGATGAATTGTCATTGTTGATTTATCATATATGAAATTGTCATTGATGTCAATAGTATATCAGTTAGCAGAGAATGCCAAAACAGTATGCAAAGATCAAATCTTAGAAGGAAAAATGCATTGAAAGTATGCAAAGGATGAGAATGTCAAACAGTATGATAGTATTCCAAAGATCAAAGCTTAGAAGGAAGAACACATTGTAGAAATGTCGTCGGGATCGATGGAAAGACTGAAAAGTCGATCGATGCACAGGAAAAGGTGAGAAGCCTCAGCAGTTGTCTGATCAATAAATTGACGGTGTTGATCATCAATGATTGTTGGAGGATTGGTCAACGATCAGATCAAGTTGTAATCATCAGATATGAATGCCAGATGAGCAGCAGGGATAGATTGCGGAGAGAAAAAGGAGAATTAAAAGACTCGTTAGTTCCAATCCCGTAATCAGTCAAGACTATCAAATATTATAGGTTAAAATATCGACGACTATGGTTGATCCAACAAGAGATCAGATTAAGTCGGATTAAGTCATGACCGTCGGATACGTAAGCACCAGAGAAATGACAGGGATAAATTGTGGAGCTTGGGTGATGAATTAAACCACTCTCAAGTTGTGGTTCCGCAATCCACATCGATTGTCGATGGTCACTCGACAATAGATCTACGGTTGGAATCAGTTCCACTACCAACGAGCAGTTTCCATAGAGGAACTCGACGATAGTCATAAAATTCATGCTAGTTGAGGACCCCACATTCATCCTTGATCGTTGATCTACTTCAAAAGTCTTCATGACCATTGGATCACTTTAAGTGGAAGGATAGGATAAGCGGGGTAAAAGGTTTGAGAATTTGCATACCCAAATTGTTGTCAATCGTCGGATCTTAAATGGAAGGATAGGATAAGTAGAAAGATCTGAGATCTCGATTATCCAAATTTCCATCAGTCATCGAATCAAATTAAATGGAAGGATAGGATAAGAAAAAATATTCGAGATCTCGATTATCTAAATTTTTTTCAGCTGTCGGATCAAATTAAATGGAAGGATAGGATAAGAAGAAAGATATCAGATCTCAATTATTCAAATTTATGTCAGTTGTCGAATCAAATTAAGTGGAAGGATAGGATAAGCAAAGATCAAGGGTCGTTGGATTTAAACCAAGGCAAAGTAGCATCACAGACAGATCAAGCCATCGATCTAAGATCTTGATCAAACAAATATCATTCATTTCGGGTTAAAATATGTGAGGAGGTTACGCTTCGGGAATCTCACTTCAAAAGAATTGTGAAGTCAAGAGATCAAATTATCCGAAGTCCCGAAAGCCAAAAATCTAAAGTAACTCTCAACCGTTGATCTGAGATACATATCGAATACTATTTTGACCATTGGATCAGGGAGATCTACGTTAGCAGACCATGTCAACAAGGACATGTGGCATACCATGTCAGCAAGGACATGTGGTAGACCATGTCAGCAAGGAAATGTCGCATACCAACTCAGCAGAACACGTCAACAAGGACATGTGTCACAGTCAAATAATGACACGTGTCAAGTTGAAATCGACAATTCAGGTATGTGTAAATCATGAATCTCAGTGACACATGGTAGCTACTCATCTCGTGCGACATCATCAAGTGATGTAAGAAAGCTACGTCACTTTGGGAGTTTTAGTTCAGGAGTTTCACCACCAGCAAGTTCCCTAAGTCCCGAAGTCCGGAATGCCGAATTCGCGAAGGAAAAAGACCTAAAGTCACAAAGGCCGAAGTGTTGAAATCATGAAGGACAAAGTCCCGAAGTCCCGAAGGCTGAAGTGCCGAAGTCGTGAAGGACAAAGTCCTGAAGTCACGAAGGTCGAAGTGCTGAAATCATGAAGGACAAAGTTTCGAAGTCCCGAAGGGCGAAATCCCCAAATGGACATGAGTCGTCCGATCTGAAGGATACTTCAGGAGTGTTCTCAACCTTTGATCTAGTACAGTGGAAGGATAGTGTAAGTGAAATAGCCAAAGTCCCTAACTAAATAAGAGTCATTCATATCAACTCTTGATTAAGTCCTAATCATCGATTTATTCGAAACCTCTGGACAAACCAGGATCGTTCGAGTAATGGAAGAACGAATAATGACCGTCTGATCTACTTCGTAGAAATCTTTTTTGAGAGATTTAAAATGAGGCAACACTTAAATTGATAAGCCCATGGGTCTACGCCTGTGATCATATGAAAATGGTTTGAAGGAAGCACTTCATCCAGAATTATGATCTGTTGGTGAACAAAGAATGCAGAAGAAGAATGAGAATGATATGATGAGTTGATCCATGTCTATGATCAACTCATGAAGACAAAAGAACTGACACACAGTCATGATTAAAAGAGAATTAATTCATGAGCATTATGAATAAATGATAAAATGAAAAATGATATTAATTAAAGATTAATATTATCATTTAAATGAAAAGGTACAATGGTTCAAATGTCAAAATACACAATGATTCAAATTCACACCAATTGGAAGACTATATAAACAAGAAGGAATGGTGAGAAGAAGTGTAGTTGAATTTGTTGAAGTATATATATTTATATATAATGGGTTGTATGAAGGTTCATTCTATTAGGTTGGTGTCTATTTACAAGTTGGGTCTTGTATGAGGATTGGATTCATCACATCTCAGTTGGATCTGAGATCAACAAGCTGGGACTTGTTATGAGGGTTGGATTCCTCATTTATCAGTTGGATCTGAGAACTACAAGCTGGGTCTTATAATAGAGAGCCGAGTCTCTCATAATTGTATGAAGACGATATTCAAATATTGATCTTATGTATTCATTCAAGTTAAAATAAATAAATAAAGTTTTTATTCTTATATATATATTGTTTGAGAAAATGAAATAAATATTTGTTGTTCAGTTAATTTGTGAAAAGTGGAAAATTGTTCTAAGTTTTGTGACACTGATTCACCCCCCCCCCCCCTCCCCNTCAGTGTCAAGTACCCATTTCAAAAAATCCAAGAGTAGGCCATTTTTGATTGGGGGAAGTTGATTTCCATTGAAATCACTTCCCAATTGTCTCAATATAAAAAGGATAAGAAATTATTTATGTCCTCCCATTTTGTTTTCACGATAGCACATTGTTGTCAGTTTCCCAAATTATCTATATGCAAAAAGGTGAATTGTGAATTTGACCCTGTGACCTTTTGGTACCAAGTGTTATGGAGGCACAAATCTTCCCTACATTTTTATGAAGTTTTCAACGACTTTGTCTCCATACATGATTTTAGGGGCAAAATTTCGCAAATGGGCCAATTTTCCATGGTTTTCCCAAAAAACAGATTCGCCAATTTCCATTTTTTCTAAAATCTATTCGCCTAAATTCCATAGAATAAAATTATTTTACCTTGAAAATCGCCAAAATGCTATAGAAATTATTTAAAATCATTAGAAATTTGAATATTTTTACAAACCTATCGCCAAACATTTTACATTTTTCATATTAAGGACTAGTAATATTAGCCTAGGTTTCTACATTTTAATATAAATTTCCATCCTTAAAATCATCCCTGTAATCGTAAAGGTTTCTAAAGTGTTATTGTTTGGACGAGATACCCAAAGAATATCTTCTCAATCTAGTAAATTCATGGATAGAAAGGGGACTTTGGAACAAATGGAGAATTACAATGTCATCATGATTTTTGGTTCTAAGGAAAATCCTTCCTTTCCTCCATGCCATTTATCTGACATAATGTTTTCATAGAAGTTGCAAGGAAATATAACTTTTGGCTGCACTTTTTTCATGAAAAAATAAAAAAGCAATTTATTCCATTGCCTTGGAAAGTTAGGGATTTTGTATTTAGAAATATGAACAAAATTGATGAATTCGCTATCCACTCCACAACTTGAATCTAATGTATGTTGAAAACATTAGAGGTCTTGACCCTAATGGTATCTGTTATCACCCTATAAGTTATAGAATCAACTGGTGACTGGGATATTATCTGTCTCTAGTGTTTTTGTTGACAAATGATTTTTCATTCTGCAAATAATTTGAAAAAGAAAGAAAAAAGAAAAAGAAAGAAAAGAAAAAAGAAAAAAGAAAAAAAAGGAAAAAGGAAAAAGAGAAAGAAAAGAAAAAAGAAAAAAAGAAAAAAGAAAAAAAGAAAAAAGAAAAAAAGAAAAAAGAAAAAAAGAAAAAAGGAAAAAAGGAAAAAGAAAAAAGAAAAAGAGGGCATAAAAGAATTTCAATAAAAGCCCCATGCAATAATAGTAACTTGGTCCATACCTTTCAAGCATGGCCAAGTTCTTTTTAAATTTGATGTTGATAGGGTAGTGAATGAATTTGGCTAAATAGTTTAATCTTAGCCAAAGTGTCTAGGTTAGATCAGTGAATAAATCTGGCCAGACTGTCTAATCTTGGTCAGATAGCCCCAGTGTAGAGTAATTTCTTAACCCAACAATCTAATCTGGGTTAATTGTCATAGAAATATAGGTTAGAATATAGGCTAGTTTCTTTGTTGCTTCATTTCTATAAGAACTAGTTTGATGTAAGTGTTGCACCATGTTTCAGATACTTAAAAGATCATTTGTTCAAGCCCTATGGTGGTGTCTACTTGAAAAACCTTGGAAAAACCCATAAAATGAATTTATCCTAAGTTTTTCCCTGACGCATGTGTTTTCCTCTCCCCACTTATGCTCCCTGCACATATCAAAGGTCCTGATCATGGCACCCAGATCTACGGTGGACAGATCATTCCTGACCCCCCCAATCGTTCTGCTTTTAACCAGGGGGGGGGTCTGGAATTGATGATAATACTCACGCTCATATGGACAGCTCAGGATCGAGCGCTCAAATCTACGGTCATCATTGGATTCCAGACCCCCCAATCCATTCTTCTTTTAATGGAGGGGGGAGGTCCGGAATGAGTGATAAAAAGCGTGCAAAGATCTGTGGTTCAGAGGTGGGCGTGCAGATCAATGGCCCAAGATGTATTTTAGACCCCCCTGACTGATCTGCTTTTAACTAGGGGGGGGTCCGGAATGGTATTATTCCTCTGGCGGGTCCCTTGTTATACATGGAAACGATCTAACGGCCCCGAGGCCTATCATCTCCTGCTGTCTGACAGACCAACATCACCTCTGGATGTCACCTTCAACTTTTCTCGAAATGGTCATGTCCCATAACTACTATTAGTCCTTCCCCCCCATTCGCTCGTGGCAAGCTCCTTACTATGACTTTTACCTCCAATCGATAACCGCCATGTCACCCGTCCGTATCCCTCAGCCACCGTCACCTGCCATCTCAACCTCAAAGTGATCTGTTGGCCATTTATTACTAGATAATCTATCCATTATCCAGTTGACCTATCTCCCGCGCCCAACCGACCCCCATTTTACTTAAAACTACCGTTATTCCCCCTTACTGTTGCCATTCACCCATCGCACCAAATAAATTCACCGCTTACTCCTCCATTACAGTCCGTTGTCCTCATCTACAGTCAGTCACCCCCACTAACATTGTGTTTTATTGTAGGTACTATTGCAGAAATGGCGCCAAAATCCAAACAAGCAGAAGGAGAGGAGAATCCGTTTCTCCTGCCTCCTGTCGACTTGGACAAGATCCCACTAGTCGACAAAGACCAATTAATCGCAGATACAAAATGCAATTTTGATTTCTCAGACCTCCAGTCATGGCTCAGGGAAGTTTTCCTATACCAGAGTAATGAAATTGGACTCTGGGAGTCCAATTTACCTCTCTACCTCTTCCCTCAGATCCACCATTTTCCTGAGTTCGCTCTTAAGTGTCAAGACCACTATATTCTCGAACAAAGAGTTGTCATCTCCTCATCTGGAGAGATCATGTTCCTCATCACGCCCGAATCCATAGACCAGATGATGCAAATTCCCTGAGCCAACTCCGCATCTCCCTTCAACCTGGAAATTCTCACAGAATTATACTAGAAAATGACCTTCCCCCAAAGAGCCCAAATATTCGAGCTCTTCCTTCCCCCATCCACTCAATTTCCCTCCACAAATCTTCCTTATCCGTCTTCCATGTTCTCCACTAAGGGAAACCATGTCATCTCATCCATTTGTTCTTTGTTAGGATACTATTCTGATCAATGGGTAGATGAACCCATTCTGGGTTTTCTATCCATCTTCTCTACCGATGAAAATCCCACCACCCAGTTTGACTTCAGCACATTCTTAGCAGACAATATTCATGAACAGTTTGTGAATTTCGACATGGAAGGCATGTTTAGATACTCATCAGTACTAGCATAATTGTTCGTCTTCTTCCAGGCGGATAAATTTGGCTTTTCCATGCAGAAGATGGATGGAGATGGTAGACCTCAGGCAGTCACAGCATGGACCTCCTTGCTCAAGAACAACTCCACTGATTTCAGTTTCAAGGAGTTCATCGACCAGTTCTACCACCTTGTGGTAAGCATGCTAGGCGGCAGGCCTGAGCCTCGGATAAATGATGAAGTTCAGAGGATCCTGCATCTCTTGGACAACACAAAGACCAGGGATTGGTATCTGTATCAAGATTACACCGAGATCAGAGTATATGGGTGTGAGTTGGCACTGTATAAGCTACCCAAGTATTTGCCTATCATGATTTTTTCTCTAGAATATATAAGGCAGATTATAAATTTCGATGATATCCACTTCATGTCATATCATCAAGGGGCAGATTGGCTCGTTCATCTGCAACAATCGTGGCACTGGGCAAGAAGCATACAGGATGGTAAGGGAGATGAAGTTCTCCATAAGCTTCCCATGGCATTATGATCCATATGGGATCATCTCAGAGATGAGGGTGAAGAACAAGAACATCCCATATGTTCATGAAGTTAGGCCTGAAGTGGAAAAATTTGCAAATCAGACAGTGTGGGAGCCTAACACATTGTTCAAAGTACAACAGCAGGATCCCCTAGCCACTATATCTCAAAACTCCACGCCACAGGTCCCGAAGGAAAAAAGGCCTCGACAAGGTTTATCTCTTCTTGTCATGGAGGTATCGTCCGAAGAGTTCCAGTTGCACACTAAGAGGCCTAAGAATGTTGCAGTTCTTGACCCAACCAGAGAAAAATAAGCCCCGTCTACAACAACGACCAAGGTTGATAGGCCACCCTTTGGTTCGAGCCTCCATAAGGCCATAACCTCGGCAGTGATGGAGAAATCTACAGCTCCTCCATTGACCACCCAGCCAGGCAAGGTGGGACCGAAGTTGAGTATCTTTGAGAAGTATGAGATGATAAAGAAAAGGAACCAAACCCTGACCAGCAGCACTTGCGCCCAATTCTGGAAGCAAACGTCGACTGCGCAACATAGGTTGCTATCGACATTTGACACAGAGAAGGGAAAAATGCATATGGAATTCCTCCAGGAACAGGTACCAGACCCCAAGGTGATCATGGACTACAAGAGTGCCACCTTCGAATTCCAGACAAAGGACGTGCATCCAGCCGATCAGATGGATCTGCACAAGCAGACAGGGGAAATGGTTTTTTACACACTGGCACATGCTTCTACTGCTACGTCAAAATTGCAGGTGTCCTTGAACAATGTTCAAACACAACTCAAGTTGGAGAAGATTTCATCCTTTGCAAAGGACAATAGGATCAAGAATTTGGAGGAGCTGGTCCTCAAAATCGGGTATGATCCTTCAAATGTGAAGGCAGTTGAAGAAATGATCAAGAAGAAGAATGCTGACATAGCCTCTTTGAGGAAACAACTGAAGCTCCTGCCCATAGAGGATTCACAGGAAAAGGAGATAGTAGAGAAAGAAGGAGAGAAAGATGAAATTCTCAAGCTGCTCATGGAGCAGAATGCATAGCTTAAAGAAATGGAAGCTGAGATGGAGAAACTATTAAAAGAGAAGGAGCAACTGAAGCCAATAGAAGTCATTCCATTGAGTGCTATTCCAATTTCAAGAGTGAGCACAACATCAGTGATAGAAGTCCCATCCGCAACTCCAATGACATCCCAAGAGAAGACAGCCGACCTGGCTAAGTCCATGGAAAAAAATGAACCTGTAGGAAACAGAGATCAACAGGCTTAAAAAGGAGATTGAGAAGCTTCAGAAACTCAAATCTTCCTTTCAGACTAGCCTCTCCAAGGAAAAGAAGGTGACAGAGCAGCTCAAGCAGGAGATATAGCAGCTCCGGAAGAAAACAGTGGCAGGAAAGACTTTGGTTGAGGTTAAAGAGAGTGTATAGACATACATCACTAAGTCCATGAACGAGATATGACCAATGATCCAGATCATGTTTGAGTAGAATGAATTGGTCCAGAGGAGAAAACAGGCCATTGAGAATATCAAAGTAGAATTGGGAGACATGCCAACACAGGCAAACGAGATCATCAAGTTCCTCAATTCTAAGACCAGGGAAGAGTTGGAAGAGCTAAAAATTGAAGACAGAACAGAGACCATCCTTGAGGTTAAAAGAGTTTTGACCAAGAGAGGATTAATGCTTCAGTTGGAAGAAAAGGTTCAGGCCATGGACCTAGGGGTACAAATATTCTTCAGTAAGATTGAAGCTCTCTAGAAGAAAGGTCTTCCTGGTCTGAAGGTAATCAATGATAAATTCATGACACTCCCAGACTACAAGAAGAGATTAGCCGATGTGGCTAAGGACAACTCAAAGTTTGCAGGCATTCAAGAGAGCATCACTGGCAAGGCATTCCTATATGCCCTCCAGTGGGACATCAGTATCCAAGACGAGATTCGATACATCTTCCTCACAAAGCCTACATTCGCCAAGTACACAAAAATGGACGAAGTGTATCGAAGGTTGATCAAATTCAACGTGCCCAGTCATATTAGATGGGAGGAGCTCTGTGATATGATCGATTAGAATATGAGCTATCCCGCTCCAGTCAGTTTTCCAGTCAGATGAATTCGTGCAGAAGCTTCATCAACGACCCACCCAGAAATCAGCGTGCAGTTACACCACATCATCAAGCAGTTCCTAGATTTAGGAAATTTGTTAAGTTAGTTAGGCTAAAAATAGATTTAGGACATCCTGGTCATTAATGAAAGGATCATTTGTAATTTTAGTTAGAAATACTTCATCTTTCGAAGTATTGGAGGTTGTTTATCTTCACACCCTGACACTATCAGACTGTAATCTTTTTGAGATCTTCCATTAATAAAAAGGAGGCACTTTTATAGGATTCTTGCGTGTATTCACTGGAGATGTTTTTCTCTCTAAGTTGAATGTTATTCTCGCTTTGTCATCATTTTGTTTTCTAAATCTAATCTTTAAGAGTAACGAATGTTGCAGGATTTATCTCGTATACCCTGTTTCTGACTCGAAAGATTTAAGTGTTTTATCTTCTGGTGTTTTCAATAAAGAAATTCTTAACTGCTTCTTTGTTGAAATTATCTTTCTCGTCTTTTCTTATGTTCATCATTTAAGCTACTAAAAGATCCAGTGATTATATTATCTCGCCCTGTGAAAGTTTTCCCTTTGCGTTTCTGGTTTGTATTTCATATTTTATTAAAACACAGACCCCATAGCCCAATGGATGTGTAGACTGTTTCAACCAATTCGAAAAACACTTTGACAAAAAAAACCGACCTATTTCTTTACCTAGCCTAATATTTGAAATTTGAAACATAGCTAAATCTAATAGAGAGATCCCTCTTTGAAGTTGGAAGGGCTAGATCCCAGCTTCAAAAGTGGTTGGATAAAGTTACCTTAGTATATTTCTTCTGCTGTCAACCTCTAGGAAATTTACCAAGTGCTAACAGTATCTTTGTGGAACATATGTTAACAATTGGTTTTATCAGTTCCTTTGTCCATACCGT
This sequence comes from Picea engelmannii, assembly GCA_009831015.1. NCBI lineage: Eukaryota > Viridiplantae > Streptophyta > Pinopsida > Pinales > Pinaceae > Picea > Picea engelmannii. The sequence continues at coordinate 800,989 of ML796857.1, forward strand.
CCTAGGAGAAGAAGAGGACAATTTTCAGATAGTTGGCTTAGGTCGATGGACAGTTGGTATGGATTGTTGGTTGTCATTGATGTCAACCATTGGAGAGTGAAGAAACATTGATGAGGAGTATAAGCATGAATGATATCATGACTAAGTGTTTCCATCAATATTGGTGTTACCATCAATGCCAAAGGGGGATATTATCAGACAGTTGGCTTATGTTGATGGAAAATTGGTATGGATTGTTGGTTGTCATTGATTTCAACCATTGGAGAGTGATATTGTAGATTGATTTCAACCATCAGTGATTGATGTCAACCCTTGGAGAAAGTCCGGTAGCACAAAGGTTTGGGTAATAGACCAAGTTTGTTTGATGTATAATGGTATGAGTTTTAATATATATTTAAGGTAATACTATTCTATATTGGTATTACATGTCATGCCATTTCCGGTGGTATGTGGAACGTCACATAACTCATCACGGTTAGAGAGTTATGGCCATGTGAAGTTGGAGAACCCAAGTTTGGGTAATGGACCCAAGTTTGTTTGATGGATAATGGTATGAGTTTTGATATATTTGCAGGTAATACTATTCTATATTGATAGTACATGTCATCCCATTTTTGTTGGTATGTGGAACGTCACATAACACCTCACGGTTAGAGAGTTGTGGCCATGTGAAGTTGGAGAACCCTCATGAGTCATCTAGAAGCCACAAAAGGTCAAAGTGGTTTAAGATATTTTAGAAGGTAAATAATAAAGTTAAGTGATGAGTTTAATATAAGTCAAAGTAAATACAAAAGAAATTATTTAAATAATAAATTTAATGGAGAAATTACTAAGTTGCAAGTGGTTAGAAGTGGGTTAACCTTAAAATAAGGAAAGTGGGTTAAGATGGTTAAAAGGTAACCCCTTGAGGTAGCTACATGAAAGTATAAATAAGAGGCAAGGCTCTCTCTTTTTAATCACACTTGAGAATATTGAATATATACAGGTTACTGAGGTAACCAAAGGATATCTAAGCCGAATTTCAGAGGGAAGGTGAAGTAAATAAGGCTGAAATTCAAGGGAGGATAAATTCTTTTGATGATGCTTTCTAAGGTATCTTATTTACAGGTCATCTCACCATTTTCACAACACCTTTTTTTTATAGAATGAATCAGACCATGAAATTGGGATGCCATTGAGGAAACATATCCATGTATCTATGGTACAAATTTCAACTTGTGGGTCGTTGTATTTTTGGAGTTACACTCCGTGGAAAATAGGGTTTGTGGCTAGTCCTGAAACTAGTCTAAAACAGGTGTTTCGGGTAAAAACATCATAACTTATTCATAATATATCCAAATTTAGTAAGACAAAATGTGTTGGTTATATTACAATATTTAGTATGTTGTGTACAATTTTCATATCCATACAACAAATATTCCGTGTGGGGCATGCTCTACAAGTTCGCTCTCTAGAATAAGCCAAAATTCAACAAGGTATGCCATTTTTTCTATAACTCCTTTTTTGAGAGGTTCCAAGTAGTGACACCTAGAGGAATTTCATAAAACACAATGAAGAACATTGTGTACTATTTTCATATCTCGATTCATTACAGGTACATAGTTATGATTATTTCAAGTTAGGGCTATTGACTAATCCAAAACTAGTCATGTGAGACTAAAGTAAAGTTTGATGAAAATGATAGTCTCTTGTTGTTAAAGTTAAGTAAGTTTTGCAGGTATGTGATCATATACACTGGGTCTATTACAGAGTTACAAATCAAATTTGGATGATGAAATTGATGAGGGCTTTTGGTTGAGGTACATGTTGGGTACATGGTTGAGAGAAGTAGTTGATGAGTTGGCACATACATGAGGTGTATAGTTGATGATGTTGGTACATCTTGATGAGTCATAGTGGATGAGTAGTTGATACATGATTGTTACATACTTGGTACATGGTTGGAGGCACTTGTTAGTAGTATTGTTGAAACACAGTTTATGGATGATGTAGCATACTTGTATTGTTATATTATTAGAAGCACATATTGATCTTGGTGATGATTATGAGTTGTTGTGTTATGCTTGGTTGATGCACATCTTTGAGAGTTGACTTGGTGATTGATCTTGGTGTGTAGATCCGATTTGGTTGATAAGATTGATGAGACAAGTTGTTGTGATAGGTTGTTTGGACAGGTTATTCATACAGGTTTGGTGCATGGTTGATGCACTTGTTCATGGTACAAGTTGAGGTACAAGTTTGGTGCATGGTTGATGAACTTGTTCATGGTATAGGTTGAGGTACAGTTTGGTGCATGGTTGATGCACTTGTTTATGGTATAGGTTGATTATAGGTTGTTTGGTACAGATTGGTGCATGATTGATACACTTGTTTATGGTACAAGTTGATTATAGGTTGATGCATGGTCGATGCATGGTTCAGGTTATTGGTATCAGAGTGGGTTCCTTCATGAAACAGTTTAACCAATGGAAGGAGATCATGGATTATTTTGAGAATGGAGTACCATTATTTAATGGTCATAATGGTTTAAAGTATGAGTTATGGAGTGGAAGGACAAAAGTATTTTTACAGGAACAAGGGTATTATATTTGGAGACCAGTCGTTACAGGATATGCTAATTCAAAAAAGGAAAATAAAAAAATAACAATGGATTTCATTTGGGAAAGATTACCTAATCCGGTAAGATAAAAGGTTGGTAAATGTTCATCAACCAAAGAACTTTGGGATAAGTTACATGAAATATATTCTTCACCCATCGCAAATTCAGAAAATTCCAAAGAAGATGAAGGTACATATCAAGAAGAAATATGTTCACCATGTCAAGCAGATTCAAAAGATGGAGAGTACATAATCAACAGAGTTATGTTGTTTTTCTTTAATTGTGAAAAAGGAGGACATATTGAAATAGAATTCCATGAAGGAAATGAGACAAAAAAAGTAATTGAAAAGGAAGACAATTATGAATATGAATTGGTTAGTGCTTTAGATGAACTAAGAAAATAAAGAGAAGAAAACAAGTCACTCAAGAAAGAGTTGATGAAACAAAAGAAAAGTTTTCACATTTTTTGAATAAGCCCAACAAGGAATCAAGAACTTAAGAACTCATCTTGAAAAATCCATAAATATTGAAGAAAATCTTGAATATCAAAAGCGGTATTTGGAAGCCAACATAGAAGCACAGAAGGAAGAAGCAGAAATGAGAGAGAATATATTGACAGATGATCTTAAGGAAGTAACTAACGATCTAAACTAGATTGAGGTAGAGTTTGGTCAAAAAGAGAAAGGAATTGAAGAAGAAATAATCACATTAAAAATTCAACTTGAAGAAGTGAAAAGAATAGAAGAAGTCATGAAGTCTCAGATAATGAAGAAAGAATAAGAGGTTGAGAAGCTTTAAGAAGAAGTAAAATCATTAAGCTCAGCAAGAATGTTGAAGAGACAAAAACATCCACATCAGTTATAGAGAATGAAGAGAAGCACTCAAGGTTGCTAGAAAATAAGAATGAAGAAAATAGAAAGAGTTATGCAGAAGTACTCAAAGGAATGAATCATGGTCAACCAGAATCTAAGAAAACTATTGAAGATACATCTTCAACAAGACCATTCATGTTTAATCCACAAAGAAGCTTCAATAATGATCATGATCATTCAAGGTAGAAATTCAGAAGGAGGATACAACCCCCTATGTTCTTTGGCTACAATCGGAAGGTGGCTACAACAACCTATCCTTACCCCTTACAACTGCCCTAATGTATAAGTAGAATGATGGAACCACTGTCACACTATCACTGCAAGATATATTGTTGTGAACCTGTACCAATAAAACTGCACCAAACAACTTGTACCAATAACCTGAACCATGCATCAACCATGCATCAACCTATACCTCAACCTATAATCAACCTGTACCATAAACAAGTGCATCAACCATGCACCAACTTGTACCAAAAAAGATGTAACCATAAACAAGTGCATCAACCATGTACCAACTTGTACCTCAACCTATACCATGAACAAGTGCATCAACCATGCACCAAACCTATACCTCACCCTGTACCATGAACAAGTGCATCAACCATGCACCAAACCTATACCTCACCCTGTACCATGAACAAGTGCATCAACCATGCACCAAACCTGTACAAATAACCTGTGACAACAACCTATCACAACAACCTGTCTCATCAATATTATCAACCAAATTAGATCTACTCACCAAGTCAACTCTCAAATATGTGCATCAACCAAGAATAACACAACAACTCATAATCATCACCAAGATCAATATGTGCTTCTAATAATATACCAGTACAAGTATGCTACATCATGCATAAACCATGTGTCAATAATACTACTAACAAGTGCCTCCAACCATGTACCAAGTAGGTACCAATCATGTATCAACTACTCATCAACTATGACCCATCAATATGTACCAACATCATCAACTATACACCTCATGTATGTGCCAACTCATCAACTACTTCTCTCAACCATGTACCCAACATGCACCTCAACCAAAATCCCTCATCAATTTCATCATACAAATCTGATCTGTAAATATGTAATAGACCCGGTGTATATGATCACATACCTGCAAACCTTCCTTAACTTTAACAACAAGAGACTAACATTTTCATCAAACTTTACTTTAGTCTCACATGACTAGTTTTGGATTAGTCAACAGCCCTAACTTGAAATAATCATAACTATGTACATATAATGAATAGAGATATGAAAATAGTACACAATGTTCTTTAGTTTGTTTTATGCAATTCCTCCAGGTGTCACTACTTGGAACCTCTCATAAAAGGAGTTATAGAAAAAATGGCATACCTTGTTGAATTCTGGCTTATTCTAGAGAGAGAAATTGTAGAGCGTGCCCCACATGGAATATTTGTTGTATGAATATGAACATTGTACACAACATAATATAGACTGTAATATAACCAACACATTTTCTCTTACTTAATTTGGATATGTTATGAAGAAGTTATGATGTTTTTACTCGAAACACATGTTTTAGACTAGTTTCAGGACTAGCCACAAACCCTATTTTCCATGGACCGTAACTCCAAAAATACAATGAAAAAAAAGCTAAAAGTTTTACCAAAACTACTTGGATATGTTTCTTGAATGGGCTCTAAATTTCATGGTCTAAATCATTCTATAAAAACAATTATTGCGAAAATGGTGAGATGACCTGTAAATAAGATACCTTAGCAAGCATCATCAAAAGAATTTATACTCCCTTGAATTTCAGACTTATTTACTTCACCTTCCCTCTAAAATTTATCTTAGATATCCATTGGTTACCTCAGTCACCTGTAGATATTAAATATGATAAAGTGTGATTAAAATGACAGAGCCTTTCTTTTATTTATACTTTCATGTAGCTTCCTCAAGGGGTTATCTTTTAACCATCTTAACCCACTTTCCTTATTTTAGGGTTAACCCACTTCTAACCACTTGTAACTTAGTAATTTCTCCATTAAATTTATTATTTAAATAATTTATTTTGTATTTACTTTGACTTGTATTACACTCATTGCTTCACTTTATCATTTACATTCTAAAATCTCTTAAACCACTTTGACCTTTTGGGGCTTCTAGATGACTCATGAGGGTTCTCCAACTTCACATGGCCATAACTCTCTAACCGTGAGGAGTTATGTGATGTTCCACATACCACCAAAAATGGAATAACATGTACTATCCATATAGAATATCATTACCTACAAATATATCAAAACTCATACCATTATCCATCAAACAAACTTGGTTCCATTACCCAAACCTGAGTTCTCCAACTTCACATGGCCATAACTCTCTAACCGTGAGGAGTTATGTGACGTTCCACATACCACTGGAAATGGAATGACATGTACTACCCATCTATAATAGTCTTACCTTCAAATATATTAAAACTCATACCATTATAAATAAAAAAACTTGGGTCCATTATCCAAACCTTTGTGCTACCGGAATTCGATATCAGACTTTATCCAAGGGTTGACATCAATCACTAAGGGTTGAAATCAATCTACAATATCACTCTCCAATGGGTTACATCAATGACAAACAACAATCCATACCAATTTTCCATCAACCTAAGCCAACTATCTGACAATCTCCCCCTTTGGTATTGATGGCAACACCAACATTGATGGCAACACTTAGTCATGATAACATTCATGCTTATAATCCTCATCAATGTTTCTTCACTCTCCAATGGTTGACATCAATGAAAACAAACAAGCCATACCAACTGTCCATCAACCTAAGCCAATTGTCTGACAATATCCCCCTTTGGCATTGATGCCAACACTTAATCATGATAACATTCATGCTTATACTCCTCATCAATGTTTCTATCTCTCCCACTTCGACATCAATGGAAAAGGGTATCTCCCTTTATGTCTTCTCCCCCTAAATAAACTCTCCTTGGGATGGTCCCCCTATCTACATACCTCTGTTCTCTCTCTCCGAGCATTTCTATCCTACATCTGATAAATATCTCTCCCTTTGTTATCAATGGAAAAGTTATCTTTCCATCTAAGGCTTCTCCCCCTAACTGAACTATCCTTGGGGATACTCCCCCCAACTGAACTTTTCCTGAAACTGATTCCCCAACATGAACTATCCTCTTTATGGTGTTTCCTCATGTAAATCTAAGAAATATAAGATAATCATTCAAAAGCATTCATTTTGGAGTAGAAATTACTCTGATTCTCTGGCGAAAATACTCAAAGTCTTCCCTTGGAAGTAGTTTTGTAAAGATGTATGCCACTTGTTATTTTGTGCCCACATATTCAACTCTGATGTTCTTCTATGCAACATGTTTCTGTAGAAAGTGATACTTTATTGGAATGTGCTTCTTCTTGGAGTGCATCACCGGGTTCTTTGAGATACTGATGGAGCTTGTATTATAATGATAGATTGGAATGGGATCATCATACTCAAATTGTATATCTATCAGGGTTTGTTTCATCCATAGAACCTGCATACAACATGTTGTTGATGCAATATACTATGCCTCAATTGTAGATAAGGATATTGATGATTGTTTCTTTCTTAACCATGATACTAACATGTACCTCAACCAAAATACCTCATCAATTTTATCATCCAAATCTGATTTGTAAATCTCTAATATACTTGGTGTATATGGTCACATACCTACAAACCTTCCTTAACTTTAACAACAAGAGACTAGCATTTTGATCAAACTTTACTTTAGTCTCACATGACTAGTTTTGGATTAATCAACAACCCTAACTTGAAATAATCATAAATATGTACTTATAATGAATAAAGATCTAAAAATAGTACACAATGTTCTTAAGTGTGTTTTGTGCAATTCCTCTAGGTGTCACTACTTGTAACCTCTAAGAAAAGGAGTTATATAAAAAATGACATACCTTATTGATTTATAGCTTATTCTAGAGAGCGAACTTGTAGAGAGTTCCTCGCACAGAATATTTGTTTCATGTATCTGAAAATTGTACACAGAATAATATAGACTATAATATAACCAACACTTTTTGTTGTGCTGAATTTGGATATGTTATGCATAAGTTATGACGTTTTTACCCGAAACACTTGTTTTAGACTAGTTTCAGGACTAGCTACAAACCCTATTTTCCACGTAGTGTAAGTCCAAAAATATAATGACCCACAAGATGAAATTTGTACCGTAGCTACTTGGATATGTTTCCTCAATGGCCTCCCAATTTCATGATCTGAATCATTCTAGAAAAAATGTTATTACGAAAATGGTGAGATTACCTGTAAATAACATACCTTAGAAAACATCCTCAAAATAATTTATCCTCCCTTGAATTTCGGCCTTATTTACTTCACCTTCCATCTGAAATTTGGCTTAGATATCCTTTGGTTACCTAAGTCAGATGTAGATATTCAATATGCACAAGTGTGATTAAAATGAGAAAGCCTTGTCTCTTATTTATACTTTCATGTAGCTTCCTCAAGGGTGTTGGACACTATAATTGCTTATTAATTAAACAATCGAGTGTTACATAAATTGTCAACCCAGGGAAGTCTGTTTATTTCAAAGGCAATCATAGACTGTATATGCTCAATCTCAAAAGCAATATAGAATTTTAGTAAAAGTACACTAATCACACCTTGCTTGAACAGACTGAAGTTCTACTTTGAATTATAATAAAAACAATCTATCTATTGCAGAGTTTTAAGATTCAAAAGGAAATAACTATCAGAAGAATCCTGGATTACATTAAGAAAAAGCAACCTAGGAAAAGGGAACTTTTCAGCACACTGCAAATATTCTTAACTATTCTGTAACAGAGAACATGACCCTATTCCCCAAAGTAGGAATCTTCAGCACCTGTCTCTGACTATCACACTTTCATAAACTCATCAAACAGAATCACCAATCAGAATGATTAAAAATTACTGAAGACTAACTATTCTGTAGCAGAGAACAAGACCCTATTCCCCAAAGCAGGAATCTTCAGTGCTTGTCTCTGATTATCACACTTTCATAAACTCGGAATTACCAATCAAAATGATTAACAATTACCTAGGAATGAATTGTATGAAAACAATGTAACAATCAGTGGAAACAGAGTTTCGGCAAAACAGAGTTTTAACAAGGTATGAATAAAAACAATACTAACATACTACATAAACTAATGGGTGAATCTTGTGAGGAAGGTGGGCCCTTTCCTTCTCACAAGATTCCCCAGAAATGAAAGAAACTAAGAAGAAATGCTCAAAATGATTTTTTTAGTCATCTGTCAAATGTGTCAAGATACAATATCCAACGTGAACATGCTCCTTCTCTCTGATTCGTTTCTAGCTAAGCCCTTCGTAATCCCCTTCTAATGCTGTTTTTTATACTATTTAAAGAGGAGAATCCTCTTAATACAATTGATCATAAAATTACATGTGTACATACAAATCCTATTCTTAATCTGATCTAATCTTCTATGCTGGAATAGGATATCCTGATCTCCCGTAGCAAAATGTTGTTACAGTAGTTGGAATGGTTTTGGCTTGAGGTACAGTTGTTAATCCCTAATATTGGCTCATTACCCCTTAATTGGGGCATATTAGATTAGTAATGCTATTTTATTTATGTCGGCTCTAGGACATTAGTTTTAATTTAGATTAGTAATGTTATTTTAATTATGTCGGCTTTAGGCCATTATTTGTAATTATACCTCCTAGTCTCCTATATATACCAAGGAGACATTTTCATTTTGAATCATCTTGTACTTGAACATTTAA
>ML796857.1:815405-828252 GCA_009831015.1 Picea engelmannii
ACATTTTCATTTTGAATCATCTTGTACTTGAAAATTTAAGTGGGGTAAAAGGAGGTTGCCCCCTCGAAGAGGCTTATTATCTGAAATTATCTCTTTTTCAAGGTGTTGAGTACTTTTCCTGAGGTTTTTCTATGCTATATTGAAGTTTGGTTCTTAACAACAGTTGTTGTGGTCGGTGTAACAACTTCTTTATTTATCTTTTCTTGTTACTACTGTTTTAGCATCGCAAATCACAGATTGTTTCAGCAATGAGATTTGTGTCCTGTTTGATTGTTTCAACAACATGGTCTCAAGCAGCAACAATGGTTGGTGCTGGCTTAAGGTACGGTTGTTGCATCTAGTGTAACAACTCCTTCTTGTTACTGTTGTATGTGAAATGTTGTTTCAGCATCGCAAATCACAGACTGTTTCAACAACGGGATTTGCGTACTGTTGACTATTTTAGCAACGTGGTCTTCAAGTAGCAACAATATGTTAACTGCAGTTCAAATTGTTTCAACAACTATATATTTCTGATTAATGGCTAAGTATGAGAGTAATGTAAAATTACATGTAAAACAAAATAAACATATAGCAAAGAGAAGAAACTTTATATACTTTTGGAAAAATAGGTTAAGGTGATAATGTAGGCTTAAATATGAGTGGGAAAAGGATGTAATGATAGAAAAAAGTATGACCAAAAAGGTACATTATAGGGTCGTAACAAAGGGGTTACCTTTTAACCATCTTAACCCACTTTCCCTATTTTAGGGTAAACCCACTTCTAACCACTTGTAACTTAGTAATTTCTCCATTAACTTTATTATTTAAATAATTTAATTTGTATTTAATTTGACTTATATTACACTCATCACTTCACTTTATTATTTGCCTTCTAAAATATCTTAAACCACTTTGACCTTTTAGGGCTTCTAGATGTCTCATGAGGGTTCTCCAACTTCACATGGCCATAACTCTCTAACCATGAGGAGTTATGTGACATTACACATACCACTGAAAATGGAATGACATGTACTATCCATACATAATAGTAATACCTACAAATATATCAAAACTCATACAATTATCCATCAAAAAAACTTGGGTCCATTACCCAAACCTTGGTTCTCCAACTTCACATGGCCATAACTCTTTAACCGTAATTAGTTATGTGACGTTCCACATACCACCGGAAATGGCATGAAGTGTACTACCAATATAGAATAGTCTTACATTCAAATATATTAAAATGCATACTGTTACACATTATTTTGGTCATCTTGATGGTGTATTGACAATGGTGTACTCAGGCTCCTAACAAGAACTTTCTCCTGAGAAACGTAGCATTTATCTCCTTCTAGAAAACATATTTTCAAAGTGAGTTCACGGGATGCTTATAGCCTAGGGTGCAAGAATGACCCATTCTCATAGGCCACCTTTAGTTAGGGTGCAAACTTCTCACACTGTGCTCTATACTTAGGGTGTGAACTTGTTTTCAAGCTTGGAAAAAAGATGAAGTCTCGATGGTTCTAGAAGGGAATCTTCTAGAAAATGGGTTGGCATTCCGATGGTTATCATTTTACTGGTTTCCCTGATTTGGTGGGATCATTCTCATCCATGTAACCATCTCATCCTCTTCTATATATTGAAAGGATTCTCATGGAAAAGGTTAAGCAATATTAATTGAAGAATTGGTGAAGGAATTGTGTGAAGAGCCCTGCTTGAACAGAAGTTTGGAGACTCTAGTAGGTCTATTAAGAGGAATTGGATCTTCTTCATACAAGGACAGAGAAAGTGTGTGTGTTGGAACCAAGAGTCACTAAAAGGAAGCTTGTGACATCAAGGTGATTAGGTTGTATCTTCTACTTTCGATTAATATGATACAGCGACATGTCCTTTTCCCATAAATCCATTCTCACTTTATTGTGTAACTCCTTGATCATATACATAAGTTGACTATTGAATACATTTTTCTATCTTCACTTTGGTTGGTTTTTGTTGTCTTGGTATTGACCTTACGAGAGCACTGGAGTGAAGTGGGAGCAATAGAGACCCTAGGAAGCAATACAAAGGTATGTCACTTGTTCCTCCTTACTAGCTAATTCAATGGTCATAACTTAGGGAAAGAGTCATGTCTTGTCCTGTTTTGTTCTAGATCCAGGTGGATCTAGGGAGATCTGTTAGTGTCCGCACCTACCGATTAGTCTGATAACAAAATTGGTGACTCCACTGGGGATGAAACACATTTCTTCATGGTTTATGGTGTTTTTCCTTGGCCATTTTCTCTTGCCTTACCTTTCTTCATTTCTATCAATCTCTGAGTCTTTAGGACACCCTGATAGACTCTTTGGGTCCAGAAGTCCCTTCAATTTTTTTGTCTTTTTCCAAAATTTTGCCTAGTTTCAGGCCTTCTCGCATTGAACCCCACAGTGGCCTGCGAGAACACCTTGAGTTTGCACTCTGCCTTTAAGTCCAGTGCGAGGTTCTCGCACCCTACTCAAAGATAGCTTGAGAGAATGCTCCATTCTCGCACTGTGTATTACTAATAGCCTGCGAACCCTCTTTTAAAATTTTTGGATTTAAGGTTTTTGCATGCTCAGATGCCCAGATCAGTATAGGTTTCTGAAAAGAACTTCTTGGACCACTGGTTGATGTTTTCTTGACTTCGGATTTTGTGCACAATCAGTCTTCGGAAATCAAAGGCTCTTCTTGTCCATATTTTTCTCAACTCTCATCTCTTGACTTTTCTTAGCAAGGATATAATCTCATCCTAGAATCTGAGTACTTGTTTGGTTAGGAGCCAGTGATCAGTTTGAAAGTTGGGATTGTTTTTCTTTCTCATTTTCTCATTGTTTGGAAAATCATTGTTCTCATGCAATTGAAAAGACTAGTCTTGTATGCTTGTTATTTTTGTTTCCATTGAAAGATTGGTTTGGGTTTTTGTTTATTGCTTGTTCATTAGTTATTGGTTTTCCTTACTTCCACCACCTTGGTGTAGATCTTTTTTGAAAATTAAAAAACATTTTTCTTTCAAAAGTATTTTCATTTTGAAAATATTGGAAATCAATTGTTGAAAAAGAACAAATAGAGAATTGTCATTGTTACATGATTTGTTGGGATTGCATTTTAAAGAAGATTGTGTATCGTAGTTCAAGATTGTTCTGGAACACTTCTCTTTCCCTCCCGTACATAGGATTCATCGAATGAAAATTGATATATTTCATTCCTATCTATGCATTGTTGGGTCAGAGTCTCAGACAACATCAGTTTCACCTCTGTTTCCTTTGAGTAATAACAACCCTTAATAACATTGCACAATTTTAAAATTTAACAAGTAACTCTTTTATAGGACTCTATTACACCAACAATTAGATAGGCTAGTGCTTTGGAATAGGCAGAGAGATACAGTCTCCAAAGCACAAAACACACAATAGCATCTTGTGTTAAGGAGTGTCAAATTCCATTTACAACATTTCGTCCTGGGAAGCCCTTCTCACGCAAGGGTCAAACACGAGGTCACATTGATATTGACAGAGTTACTCACCCTGCTTTGTTGATATCGGTGTAGAGATTGCACGTATTACAGGGGTAACTTAGAGGTATACCCACAATGATGAGTGGAAGCCTCTCGATTTGATTTCAGGCTAGATACCCTGCCCTTGCATGTGGATCGGACCGTCGACTGTCCCCCCAGGCTTTATTGTTGTCGGTGGTAACCTTAGTGGCCTATCTTTTTAGGGTCTTACACAAGGTGACTATGAAGGGGCAAGTCTTCACAGTACCTGGAATCGACATTGACCAAACTCACTCCGGCTCCTTGGAGGGTATACCCACGATTATGTGTGGGAGCTTGCACCAGGGTGTAATTTCGTTAAGCAGGTCGTCAACATAACTTTTCCACCCTAGCCCAACCCCTTCTCATCTCGTTGTTGCGACGTTGGATTTCATCACCAACTAGTGACTTTGGAATTAGAAGGTCTTGTTTGCTTGGTATTGTTTCCTAGATTTTGTTTACTAGTGCATGTTGTTTGTTTACCCAAGTTAACCACAGGGTTTTCTTCGTAAGTTTGTAACTCGTTCACAATAGACCCTCCATGTCGTTCATGTAGAATGCAGGGCTTGCCTCCAAAAAATCTAGAAGGTTCTCAACCCCTGCCTACAAGCTCACCTGAGGGCTCTCCTCAATAGAGTGAAGTCTAAGACGTCACCACTCCACAAGTGGAAAGAACCAAATCTCTAGAATGGTTCCACATTATGAATTCTCAATAGGACATTCAACTTCACCCCGATTCTGAGAGATGTATTATGCGAGTGAATTCCTCCAGAGACTTAGTTGTTGTGTCTTCTGGATCACCGACTGGACTCTTTCCAGGACCTGAGGGCCAATATCCTTTTTGGTCTGCTGGCATTTTTAGACGGGACCTTTTTGGTGCAAGATGAGGCATTGAAATCACTGTCTCATCTGCGTTCCCCGAAACCTTTGACCCAAACACAATACCTTTTACTACTGCTTATTATTTTCCTAGTACAGAAGCTCCGCGAGCTGACCACATCTTGACCATCCCTATAGAAATGGTCCATTACATAGACACTATGAGTATTCACACCAGGATTACAGTGGCTAGTCAAGCCCCCATCGACACACCACTCTCGTCCAGTGTCACCCCGATGCTTCCACCCGGATACCATGCGTTGAATGATTCTATTCCCACTCCTATGCAAACCCCATCCAGAACTCCTGGTGGTCCCTCTTCTTCTGGGAACTCTCCTCCCGGCTTCATTCCGACACTTCCTCAACCCCCTTTTGGAGGACCTTTCTCATCCTCTATCAGTGGCACCAATCCTAGTGGCACTATTCCATCGTTCACACCAAATTACCAGATTCCTGTTGGTGGACAATTTCACCAAGGAGGTTTGAATCAACCCCCCCTTGTAGGGAAAATTCCTGTTGGAACAGAAATCCCAATTGGAACACAACCCTCAATTGGAAGTCAACCCCCAATTGGAGGACAACCCCCACCGACCCCACCGTATGGAAAAAACATACCTCCATCCTTGGCCCAGTATTGGAACCATCTGATACAACATAATCCTCAATTGAATGGGGGACAACAGCTTCTAGCTACATTCATTATACCCCCTAGTATAGGCCAACCATATCCAGGTACGTCCAGTCCTATTTGGGGCTCGAATGCTCAAACTCACATCCCTGTTCAAGGATACAATCCCATGAGCTACTTTCCTCCACAACAACCACTGAATCTGCCTGGGTCTTCGCATTATATGTAGACTTCTTATGGTCCCATTGGTTTGCCGACGGGACTCCCTCCCCAAAGCCACCAGTACTCGCATGTGAATAGACAATTACCCTTCTTGGCCACTTTGGACCTCCCAGATCTGTCGAGGATTTTAAATGATCCAATCTATCACTCTCCCCAATGGCCCGCTATACCAGCCAATATACCATCTGACATTCCTAAATTCGATGGCAAAGTGGGAGAGAACCCGAACAATCACTTCATGACTTTTCACCTCTAGTGCTCATCCAACTCCTTGATGGATGACTCTATTCGCTTACTTATTTTTCAAAGAACTCTCACAAGTTCTGTTGTGAAGTGGTATATAGAATTACCACGAGGTTTCTTCGCTGACTTCAACACCATAGCTATGGATTTCCTCACCCACTACCAGTTACTGATCCGTTATGAAACATGGACCGATATTTTTAGTTCTTTCAAACAAACCAAAGCCACTCATATATCCAATCAAATTCATGAGTGGCGATGGAGATGACGTCTCATCAAACTCGAACTTCCCGATCAATTGCTGGCAGAGTGGTTCACAAAATCATGTGTGAATGAAATCGCTCATGACATCTCCATGGATGGAGTTGTCATGGAAGAACAGGCCATAAGTCATGCTCAATACCTTGACCTCATTTACTCACAAATAGGTACCCTTTACGACTTACTCCCTGATGCACCTCGTCCTTCCACTTCCACCACGTCAACTAATCCAGTTGCTTCTCATGCAACCGACAGTGTGATTGGAACTTTCCATGCCCAACCACATTCTGCCTCAAGCAAAAACCCCAAACCTGCTTCTTATAATGTTCAAAATGCTCTGTCTCCTACCCCTCCCACCAGCAAGACTTCTGAGGTAAATGTTATTCAATCTACCCCAGCCGATAAAAACAAATCTAAAAAGGGAAAGGGTAAGAATAAGGAGGACAAAAGTACTCCTCAAGCAGAGAGAACCAAAACCCCACCTATTGACGACAGGGATAAGTGCAAACCCTGATACCCTTGTCTTATCTGTGGTGACGATCACTACACGAAGGATTTCCCATGAAGCGCCAAGGTTACAAAGTTCCTTCAAGGAGCCCTGAAACCACCTACTCCGGCTGTTTTGTCCCAACCCTTCCCCTCTCAACAATAGGCCCAATTGGTCATTCATGACCAACCTTCCTCTTCTACTACATCCTATGTATTGATGTGTACCAGCGATTCAAAGAAGAATGACATTGCACTCAGCACTCGAGCCAAAGATTATTATCCCTCTAAAGAGAAAGTTGATGATATACCTCCTTCATTGGTATAACCCTCTCCCGCGACTCCACCTACCAATGGTCCTCTTCATCTCAAACAACCAATCCTTGACACAGTTCTTTGACCCCCTCCAAAGGGCATCGTTCGAAAATCGGCTTTCAATCCTCATGCTCGTGCTACCCAGAACTATAACATTGTTGAATATTTGGCCAAAGAACCTTCTGTGATGTCATCCCTCAAAGTCCTTCAAAGTTGTCCCACACAACGGAAGGCACTATTGAAAGCTATCAGTGGAATCGACCCGACAGACACAAATTTAATAATCTTTGACTTGGAAGATCACATTCCAAGGTTACCCCCTCAACTCGCATTCCAAATCCAAGTGATTGTCTCTGACAAAAACATTTGTAGAACCATTATCGATGAGGGTGCCTCGACATGTGTCATGTCTGTTACTTGCTGGAAAGCCATTGGCTCTCCCTCTTTGACTGAATCCCATAACACACTCAAAGCCTTCAATGGCTCCAATTTTAAGCCTTACGATGTCCTTCCTTCGTTGCCAATCATGCTAGAAGGCAAAACAGTCCAAGTCAAAGTGGAAGTCTTTGACGCTCCTCTCGATTACAATCTTCTACTTGGCCGTAGCTGGATCGATTCCATGTGCACATTTGTGTCGACTCTTTTTCATGTTGTACGTTTCCCACATCAAGGAAAGGTCATTACCATCGACCAATTAGCCTTCTTTAACTCAGATACGTGTACTGGAAACATATTGTTTATCACCAAAACCCCTCCCAGTTACGAGCACATCGGTGTAGGTGTTCTCAAAGACTCTTCGTTAATGGGTAATTTCCCCATTCCACCACCCAATGTTCCACACTCATATGTCACTTCAATCAATATGATCTCCACCCTGATTCATGAAACCCCTGCATCTCACGACCCATGGATGGTACCTGACCCCGACGATCATCTTCGTTATGATGACACAATGCCTTTAAGTCTGGTCGAATCTGCCTATCAGGCCATTCAATCGACAACCCCTTCTACCCCCTCTCTTGGTTAGTTATCTTCAGATCCTTTCCGTGTCATTTTTCCCACAGACGAGATGATCATGTCTGTCATGGAAGACACCCCTTGGAACGATGGACATCACTGTTCCATCCTCTTTCTGGAGTAACATACCATCGATAACTACCAACGGATCTCGACCTTGTCGACCGTTGTTGTCATTTCAACCATTCCCGAGTCCACACATGATGTGTTTTCCGAAGGGAAATTAAGCAATATCTCACCCACTATTCCCCTCAACATATCCACCAAACCTGGAATTGTCAAAAATGTGCATATTGGAGCTTCATGTTCCCTTGATGAAATTGTCACCTACACGTCACTTTTCAAAGAGTTTCATGACGTCTTCACCTAGAGCTACGAAGAAATGTTGGGTATCAACCCCGACATTGTGATACATGAGATCAAGACATACCCAGATGCTAAACTTGTCTGGCAACGCCTTCATCCAGTTCACCCACATAAAGCGGCTGCTATTAAGCTTGAAGTCGATAAACTTCTCAAAGTCGGCTTTATTTACCTGGTGGCCCTCACTAACTGGGTTTCCAATCTTGTCTCGATCGACAAGAAACAAGGCACAATCCATGTATGCATTGATTATAGGGATATCAACAAAGCTTGTCCTAAGGACAACTTTCCTACCCCCTTTGTCGATTAGATTGTCGACGATTGTGCCGGAAGCAAAATCTTCTCTCTGATGGATGGTTTCTCCAGATATAATCAAATCAATATTGTTCTCGAGGATCAACACAAAACTGCTTTCATTTTTCCTTGGGGCACTTTCACCTATCGAAAACTCCCTTTCGGTCTAAAGAACGTTGGCGCAACTTTTCAACGCGCTATGTCTTACACCTTCCATGATATCAAGCACATCATGCAACCATATCTTGACGACTTACTTGCTCATTCCATGCACCAAGTCGATCATCCCATACACCTCCGAGCCATTTTCATCCACTGTTGGTTTTACCATATACGCTTGAATCCTCACAAGTGCATTTTCTACGTGGAATCCGTTCGACTTCTAGGCTTTATTGTTTCACATCAAGGGATCAGGGTAGATCCTTTAAAGGTTGAGGCAATTCTTAATCTCCCTCCTCCTTCTACACTTCGCCAGTTACAAAGTTTGCAAGGGAAAGCAAACTTTCTTCGTCACTTCATCCCAAACTATGCCGAGATAACTTGTGGATTTATGCGACTACTCAAAAAGGGGTCTGAGTTCGTATGGGATACCATCACAAACAAATCTTTCAAAGATTTGGAACTGCCCCTGACACGTGCTCCACTTCTCTTCCCCTCCAATTACAGTCGCAATTATTTCCTCTACCTCGCAGCCTCGGATTACACCATTACTATGGTTCTCATCCAAGAGGATGATTCTCATGACAAACATGTTATCTATTACTTGAGTCGAAGTCTAACGCCTACCAAAACCAAGTATTTACATGTTGAAAAATTGGCCTTGGCAGCCATCCAAGAAATTCAATGTTTCCGACACTATATCCTCTCTCGCAAGACTACGGTAATTTCTAATTGCAACCCTATGCAACACATTCTCACACGTCAATTGCTAGGGGAAAAATACTCCAAATGGATCGTGATACTCTAGGAGTTTGACTTGGGATTCAAACGAGCCAAGTCTACGAAGTCCTTAGTGTTTTCCGAGTTGATATGCGACTTTCCCTACTCTACAACGGAAAATGTAGCAGTGGATTCATTGCTTGATGAATCTCTTTTCCTAATTAGTTCCTATGATCTTTGGTATGGTGATATCATCATATATCTCCAAATCCATAATTTCTAGCCCAATTTGTCCATTACTGACCGGCATCGAATATGCTACCAAGCCCGTCAATATATTATCCTCGGGGATACTCTCTATCATCGTGGGATTGACTCAGTTTTTCGACGCTGCCTCATGTTCGACAAAGCTGAGAAAGCCTTAAATGACTGCCATTATAGAGCCTGTGGTGGTCATATGTCCAGGTATGCTACTTCCTAGAAGATCTTATGAGAAGGGTATTTTTGGCCTTCTTTATTTAACGATTGCATAATCACTGTCCAAAAATGCCATGCTTGCCAGACCTATAATCATAAGATATGGTCACATCCTGCTCCTCTTCACCCTATGGTCTCCATTGGTCCCTTTGTGAAATGGGGCATCAATTTCATGACATGTCACCCCCACTCGGTCGAGGGGTATGGATACATTATTGTAGCTGTAGATTATTTTACGAAATGGGCAGAGGCGATGTCGACATTTGACAATACCGAAAAGACCACAACATTATTCATTTTCAATCACATCATAGCTCATTTTGGTGTTCCTTAGGCTATCGTCACTGATCAGTGTAGCCACTTTAGAAACTTCATGATGTCTGAACTCGCTTAAAAGTTGGGTCTTCTCCATGAAAACTCAATGCCCTATTACCCACAAGCCAACGACCAAGTCGAAGCGATTAACAAATTTCTCATAACCATGCTTCGACGAATGATATGGATTCACAAAATAAGTTGGCACACAATGTTGTTTTCATCATTGTGGGATTACTGGATGTTCGTTAAGTCCGCTACTGGGTTTACACCTTTCCGGTTAGTCTATGGTGTAGAAGCCATTCTCTGGATTGAATGGGAGATACCCTCTTTAAAACTAGCAGTTGAACTCCTACCAAACACTTCTGCAGAGGAAGAACGTTTGTTGTACCTTATGCGATTAGATGAAACTCGACGTGATGCTACCCTAGTCATAGAAGCCCAGAAGAAACGTGTCAAGGCCCAATACGACAAACATGTCAAGCCTCGCATTTTCTCTGAAGGAGATCTAGTTCTCCTCTACGAACAAGATCGAGATATGCTAGGAGCTGGAAAATTTGAAGCCATGTGGCGAGGTCCTTATATCGTTAGACGAGTTTTGGAGAAAGGAGTTTACGAGCTATTATATTATGATGGTATCCCTTTGAGTGAACCCAGAAATGGGTTGTACTTGAAGAAGTACTATGCATAAGATCACCTATGCACGAGTACTTGTATTTTTATTGTATCATACTTCTTATGTGTTACTGTAGTTTGTTTTTGTCATTATCTAGTCTCTGCCCTTATGTGATGTTGTGTTTGATTTCCATATTTTGAAGTCTTCTCTACCCCACATTGGCTTTTCTTATGGTGTTGTCTGTAGTACTCAGAACCTTGCTTCTGCTGCGTGGTTAATTTACGCCCCTACAAATGAACTTGTCACTTTACGAGGTGTGTGCTTCGGCCGTGCGACCAACAATATTGCAGAGTATAGCGTTGTTATCAAATTATTGATTGATGATATCTTTCTTGGTATCCATCACTTGGTTGTGTGACTCGATTCATAGCTCGTAGTACTACAGTTAAGTAATGTCTATGCTATTCGAAGTCCTACTTTGTTATGGGTATATTTGTGAATTCGCCTCTTGGAATGTTATTTTGATTATATTGAGTATCAACATATTCCTATATGTCTAAATACATTAACTGATGCATTAGCTAACTATGTATTAGACAGACATTTGGGTCATTTATAAATCAATCACATCACAAGTATCAACACAAGATAAACCGGTAGAAACCATATGTATATATAACGATCAAAAAGGTTTTTACAAAAGTTTATGTCCGAGGACAAAAATTTCAAAATTTGAAGCTCATAGCTTCTACAAAGTGACATCATGGATGACATTCACGGTAACACACGACTACCCAGGAAACTCTATGAAAGAAGTCGATCAACAGACTCTGACACCCCCACCGTCAGACAAACAAACATAAAAACATTTGCATATGATAAAATTCACAAAAACATTTAAAAAGTAAAAAATGTGTATTTCTTACCGAGATCTCCCCACTGAACACCCTTGGGGAGGGACACGTCTGGATCTCCTCGGAAGTCCAACCCGGCATAGGCATAATCATCGACCATCAGCATCTGTGGTCGCAACCAGTCAAAGAAGGAATCATTGTATTTGATGATTGGTCCAGCTACATGCTTGGTCATGAGGTTACACCACCTCAACATTCTTGGATCCTCTGGAGCCAATAGACCCCACTCAACCTACAACCTCAGCAGGGGCACCTTCTCAAGAAATAAGAACACCAACAAAGACCCGTACCTGAATTGCTTCAGGTCGCCTCTCCTGTAATTGGTCAACTGCCTCTTCATGCTACGAAGGACTGCGTCTGCCCAGTTAAATATCTGAGGCTTAGTACACTCTATGGCATACTGAAAGTAGCTCTAGAGAGCCATGTGAGGAGAAGCACTCCCAGCCATACGAGAAATGGTGAACAAAATAGTGCGAAGGGTCAAATCTTGCACCCCCCAAATGGCCACTTTTCCTTTGCTCCTTTCCGCCTCTGGAACACAGTACAAACGGAAATATTCACTCATAGGCAGCCCACCACCTCTGCTACTAGTCAAGCTAGCATGGTACCCATGCCATGACAGTCCTGTCAAGAAATAAACATCCTCGATATCCAAGGACAATGTGTGGACACCTACGTGGAAAACTTGTTGGTCCACATCCCACATATGCACAAGGTACTCCAATAGCCTGACTTGGGCCCTCATACCCAGGATACGAAAGAATTTCAGGATATCACAGTCTCGCAAAGTGACAACGGTGCCCAGGTTATTCCCAACAATAACATCATATTCTTCATGCTCTCTTTCATGCCATTCCAGAACCATGGTGATAGCCAAATGCCTGCATAAGGAACATAAGAAGAAGGTCAACAACTCTATTCAAGACTTGGTATCTTTTTCATTGAGCAAACTTCAAAGAAATTTTTCACTTTTTGGTTCTCGCAGGTGCCCTTTAGGCACAGTGCGAGGTTCTTGCAGGTGCCTTCGGGGCCACCTACAAGAATGATGCATTCTCGTAGGTCTATGTGGCTGGCCTGTGAGAATGGCTGAGTGCAAATTTAACCCCTAAAACAAGCTCAAAAACATGAAATTTACCAATGAAAATAAAAAACTGAACCACGGAAAGATAGAAGACAAGGATATTTCCTCACTGTTGGAGATGGTTCGTCGAATGGATGCTCATACCTCCCGAAATCGAGCACCGAAATTCAAGGGCAAAAGAGGGGTTTTGGGCTAAAATATTGGCAAAGTTACAATGACTATGGTAAAAAGAGCTTTTACCCACTTATATTTACTTTTACCATTTTTGTTGGGTTTTTATAATTGTTTTATTTATTAAACCTAATGCCTAATACCCTTATGAGTG
>ML796857.1:862126-883382 GCA_009831015.1 Picea engelmannii
ATACCATTACCCATCAAACAAACTTGGGTCCATTACCCAAACCTGGGGTCTCCAACTTCTCATGGCCATAACTCTCTAACCGTGAGGAATTATGTGACGTTCCACATACCACCAGAAATGACATGACAAGAACTATCCATCTATGATATTTTCCATAACAAATTCACTTTCCTTCATCTCATTATTCCATAATTAAGCATGGGTTCTGTTACTCCACAAAGCGTCATCTCGTGAGGGCTTTCACCATAAGGGGACCACTTTGGAGTTCATCCATACTTACTTCTTATCAACGACGACAAAACAATAATGAGTCATATTTACATCAAACACTATTGGGTCCATTACCCAAAACTTTGTGCTATGGGTCTTTCTTCAAGGGTTGACATCAATGACAACCAACCTTAATCAACACTAGGAACCTAGAATAAAACTAAATCACACAAATATCTCCTAGACTGCCAGCATGCCCAATGCAATTCAGATGTACCTGGATGATGAGAAGATGTCTTGATCATGCCATTTTGGAGTTGACAACAGCTGTAGCTGATTCAACATTTCTAAATACAATGGAACTAGTGGTTCTCTGCTTCCTATCAACAGTTCGAAGCTTGTCCCTTTGGTTGGTCAACACTACAACTTGGTTTTCCAACGCTTTGAATTTCAATTGAAGTAAGGGAAAGTATATATAGTATCATTCCAACCACAGATCACATTGGTCACATGACGACTGTCTGGGCTTTGAAAATGCAGGTGAGGTTTTGGTTACATTGCCGAGGGTTTTGTTAGGTAGTTCGATCCCTGGGTAACTAGGATTGTTCCTTAGGTAAGGGGGAAGATTCGAAACGAAGTCATAAGGTGGATCAAAGCACAGACCCTGTGAGTAAGGGTACTCACTAGCTAGGAAGCGTTCTATGTCAGAGTCTGAATCTTCACTAAGTACTATGGGCTTCTACTCAACACTAGGTTTAGTCTTATTCCTAGCCATTCTCGAGATAAGCCAAGAATTCTTTTTTCCTTTGCCATCAACAGTAGGGTTACTTCTAACCTTTTTTCTCACAGGATTTTTTATAGCCTCAACCTTCTCAGCTATAACGTCGGGTAATTCAATATCAGGTTCAACCGAAGGTTTAGGAGAGGGTAGTAGGACATGGAAGGGCACGGGTGGCCCGATCTTAGCTTCATTAATCATAGGCTTGTCAATCTGGACAGGGTCTATATCATCAAAACCATTTCGAGCGATAAAATCTCACCAGCTATCACTGTGGAGACTTAAGTGATGAACAATGATAAGTCTGATTAGGCCATGGTGGAACAGGCTACTATCGGCCTTTCCTCTTTTAAACCTTTTTGACATTTTGTATAGGCTACGCTGGAAATAGAAAGGCATATTAAATGGATACCCTATAAAATTCATTAACATTCAAAGGTGATAAAGAAAAATGAGTCCATATCGACCCTCATAGGTCACGAATTGTTTAACTACTATCAAAAGGTCATGCCACCTTAGTTTAAGCATGGAAATTAGCATACCTCTGTCACAGGAGGTGACCTTTCGTGAGACGAACAGTAGTGGCCATGGCACCTCTTCCAATTTAGAGTTTTTGAACCATCGCTGGCCTGTGGCTGCTAACCCGGTGGCAGAGCTAATGAACTCCTCACTAATTTCCAACTGAATATCACCCACCTTGGCTCTACAACCATCAAAAGTTAGGGTGAAATGATGTGCAACACATAGATTAAAACCCTCAAATCGTTGTACAAAGGTGAGCCAACCGCTATCCTCTAAATATTTCCAGGCATTGTCGAACAGTAGCAAGGCTTGGCTACTGTTTGGCTCGATTCTCACTACCGGTGCCATGGAGCCGAGAACACTATAAGTCTAGGGTTTGGATCATAGCACACACAGGATCAGAGTGCACAAAGGGTTACCCGAGCTAACAGAGGTAAAATAGGGATAAGGGAAGGCATTAATGACACCGTGCAAAGGTGGTGGAGCTATTTACTGGCCATGCATAATAGTTATTTCCAAGGTACAACCGCCGACACTTTCAACTATACAAATCACAACGCACATGTATTTTAACTATGTCATTTCAATCAATCCATTGAAACCTTTGGCAAGTGGATAAACCATGTGTGCAAGCAATATTATGCCATAGATTTAAAACCAACATACGAATCGAAACCAATACCAATGTTTTGGCCATGTGACATGCGTTTGAACTAGGTGTTATATCAAAATGAAATATATCAAGGGTTTAACCATAACACCTATATATTTTATGAAACCAATGGTCAAGTAGATCAAATCAAAGAACATATAAATCCAATCGCCAATGAATCACAAACTTAATCACTCATGAAATAAAACTACATGATCAATCAAAGAATGCCAAATGAGTGCAGATCAAAAGGTCTTTCCAACTGTATAATGATAATTAAAAGGTAAGTGCAATAGGCATATCGACAAGAAGGATAACGACAATTCAATACTGATTCTAATGCGACTTTGAAAGACCAAGTTTTCATGCTTACAGTCGTGAAAACAAAACAAAAGTAAGTGTGCAAAAGGCGCAAAGAATAAAAGTGTCGTTTATTTGAGAATTGCGATGAAAAATTAAAGTTTGCAAAACATTAGTGTAGGCAGCTTAAGAGACAGTAGAAAAATGTGAATTGGATGCCAACAATGGCGACACACTGGTAGAAGCAGGTATCTCTGCCCCAAAAAACAAATTTAGATTAGGACAACAAAGATGATTCCAACTCAAAAATAACAACCAGAAAATCGTATAAACATCATCATTAATCCAACTATTCCAACAGTGTTTTAAAAGATGAAAACAGATAACAGTCTTAATACCAGCGAGTCACGACATTAAAGATAAAATCTCCAATACTGTTGATAGAGCCACTGTTGCCAGTAGGCGTTCATAGCCTCGACAGGGTTTCCATTTAACCCACTCTAACGTCTGTATCCTGCCCAAAAGTTCCAGATCAAAATAAAGGACATGTTAAGGTTAAGAGGTTTCTTACTTCCAAATTTTCATATACCCGACATTTCTTTGCTACTAGTAAGCCTGTTCAGTACCCCGACGAAGTTGTCTTGGTGTCATGCATGCATTTACCCGCTGCCAGCAGACCTGTTCAGCATCCCGACAGGTTTACAAGCGCTTCCCACAACTCTTTTAATGATTTATTTTGTTTATTAAATATATATAGTTGAGTGGGGTGACGCTAAAAATTATGATATTTTAACATACTTCTTTTTTTTTTACAAACCTCAGCCAAAATTTTTAGAACTGTCCTTTATTAAGATCCAGAAATGTTTCTTTTACAGAACCAACTTTCTAAGGCAGGGAGACATATTCTGAGTTATTCCTTTAAGGAATAGGGACAGCGTAAGAAGATAATAGATGATCGTGACAAGCTTTACTCAAAGACTGAAATCAATAAACTTCTTTCAAACAACAGTCTTTTCTCAACATGGTAGTAAATTTCAAAAGTAGTTTATAATTGATATTTAGACAAATTTTCAACAGTCATTTCAGAGAAAGAATTTTTTGTTTTCCTTGTCTGAACAGTTCAAAAATTCAGGTATGTGTATTTCAACAACAAAAACTAGTAAGCATAAGGGAGAAATCGAGACACACCAGCGAAGAAAAATTGGAAAGCAAAGAAATCCAAACAAGAAAAACAAAAAACAAATATGCACAGAAGGTGCATCTGAAAACCTCATGCAACAAATCCCTTGGGAAACTGAAAAGTAGAAAAATCCTATTTGATGGGAAAGAAGTCCTACTCATGGTACCTTGGGTCAGGGTTGATTCAGATTCATTTATCTCTTTACTTTCCATTTAAGATTTTCATGACGATATTGTGTTTTTGAAAATAAATGTTCAACTAATAGTCAAGAGAAAAGGATCAAGGGGACTTCCCTGAAAATAGCCGTATTATGGTTCTCGTGGTGCACCCACTTGTGTTCATGACTACATCATTACAAAGAGAAATAGTGAGAAATAAAACTGAAATAAAAACCTATTCCTAAACCTACCCTAACTATTGAACACATCAAGATACTACGTGAAGTCATGCTTCCAATGTAGCCATCAGAGTAACTCTAATCCTGCAATGAAAACAAGATCAGGCATTACTAATAAAAATGGTAATATATCAACAAATGATAGAAACATATCACACTTACCTTCATAATCATCATCTAAAAACAAAGTAAGCATGATCTTACCATTCCTTTGAATATTCTTGTTGTATGAATCCTCCAACCATTGCGCAATTTTGTCGTGATAAGGGTCATAATGGCATGGGCGAGTGTAAGTAGTATTGAAAAACTTGTCAGGATTACGAAGAAATGGAATAACCATCAGCCAAGGCTGAAATGCCCCTTCCTCCTGACCATTCTCTAAGTGTTCATTAATTTCTTCACATGGAGGATATAAAAGAAATATGTCATGCCTACTTCCAAGATACTTGGGTAAAAAAAAAGCAAGCTCAACTTTTTCTTTATTGTGAAATTTTTTCATATATGAGTATTCAAGCCATCCTAAGATCCTATCACAAAAATGGGGATACAAACCATGACTTTGATGAAACTAATATATCAATGGGAAAATTATCATAGGAGAATTCGTGCAATCAATTAGATCATTGGGTTGAATGTTTCCTTTGTTGAGATTGATCATTTCAAAATGTGAATCATAAACATTAAGATTCGAGCTAAGAAAAGAATGAATATGCAACTTAGAATGTTTGATCTCCATAAAATATAGTGCATTGTCTTTTTCAACAATAAACTGTGTAAAATCATCTCGCAACATGTCCTCTTCCCATATGAGTGATGAAAGTGAACAAGCATCAAATCCAAGTTTATCAATGTTAGGTTTGGAATTGATTTCACCAAAATTTAGCATATCAAAAGGATATGATTGTGGTGGAAAAGAGTAGTATGTTGTAGGTAAGATGTCAAGTCCACCAGAATCTAGGAATAGATCAAGATATAAGGAATAAAAGGAATCAGAAATAAGCAGATAAAAAGAATCTCTTGAACTATGATACTCAATGATGGTATTCTCAAAACAATTCTCTTCACTTTCTTTAAAACCCTTACTCTGATTTGGTGACGAATTCCTCAACAAAATATGATCATCTAGATTTTCCTTTTGTGTGACAGATAATTCAAAATTTATGTGACAAGCATCTAGTCTTTCCTGTGAACAAAGTGCATTTTGAGGATTAAGGTTTAAAATTTCTTCTTCTAGTTGCGTAACTTCTTCTCTAATCAGTTTCATGGGAGTACTAGAACATTCAAGAAGATTTTCGTTGCTTAATTGTTCTTCAATGACTGATTTTAAATGTTGATTAGAGCATGAGTTACAAGAATGAGGGTATTCACCTTGAGCCAAAAACGAATCATCTTCCATACTAGTCTTATACTGAAAATACAATGATTCAAAGGAAAAACCAATTTGGTTGTCAACAAGAGCCTGATCAATAGATTCTACCTCCCTGGCTTGTTCAACATTGTCAGAAGGATCCTTCTCTTCTTGCGAAGAGAATTGTTCTTGCAGTTGAGTGATAGGATTTTCAATTGGTTCTTCATTCGTGATTGAACATGACTGAATGAAAGGGATGGAAGCATCATAGAAGAGATTTAATGCCAATGACATGTCATCGAGATTAATTTTACAGAGGATATGATAGACTCTTGTCAAAAAGTGTTTTGAAGATGAATCATCATTGATTAGCGAAGTATGAAATTCTTCACATAATTGATCAAAATCATAAATTTCAAAAGCATATAGAAACTCATCTACAAATTGAAACCAATCAAAAATGTGACATGCTGGAAAGGATTCAAGACAATGTTTGATCCGACCTCTAAAAGTAAAAGTGAAAAGTCTGCATAAAACTCCTAAATCTGAGATGTCATGTTTGATGCACTTGCACCAAAACTTGTTAAGGTGGTCTTTAGCAGATGTATTGCCTTCACCATCAAAGGTGAGTTTGGACAAGCGAGAGACTGTCTCGTTGGGAACATCAGGTAATGAGAATTTGAAAGCATGTTCCAACACAGTGATTTGGGGAGCCATGGGGGAAATTGAATACATTTAAAATAAAGGCTCCTACAAGGCCATCTTGTCAGTCATCCCTCCTTCTAGCGCCATTTGTTGATGGGCGAAATTGACCATCCGTCAACTAGAAGAGTGGAACCGGTCTGAGGTTGTCTAATAACCCAAGCCATTTGGGATGAACCACCCTGACGGGTTTAGCGGCTCCGTTAGCCAATCTAAAGGTCATAAGAAAACAAAAAAGAGAAAACTACTCTAAACTAACTAATCTAACTAAAAATAACTATTAAAACAAACTAAACTAATCTAACTAAAAAGAAATAAAACAAACTAATTAACTAATATAACTATTCTATATATATACAATCTACTATCTAATACTATACTAACTCTAACTAATTAAATATCTAACTACTAACTGAAATAAAACTTGTTCACAAAATGTACAATATCTACAATTTACAGATTTGAAAGAAAACCTAAAAAACTCATTTGTATTTTCCCCTAAGATAGAGAGAGATATTTTTTGTTGATTTTATAATTTTATGAACAAGAAATAAAACAAAAACTAACTAAACTAAACAACTAATATACTAATTCTAACTACAAATCTAACTAAACTACTAATATTATACTAACAAATAAATAACAAACTGACCTGGAGAAACGCTCCAGATTTGTCCTATATGTAATGATGGTCTTAGCTAATCGGTGGGAGGAAAACCCGCACCGAATTATCCAGGAGATTCTCGTAAACGATAAGTTGCAGTGCTCTTCAAGTATGATTACAGGACAAACAAGACATAAAAATTACAACAATCTTATGATTTATAAATCTTCACAGTTAGATAAACCTGTATGCAAAGATCTATACGAAATGATTCAATTAATGAAGAAGAGAAATCTATGATTCATTAACTGAAACAAGTAATTGTTGTACTTTTTAAATAATGAAATAAATTAGATATGGATAACACATTAATTAAATGATATCATTCTGCAATAGATTATGATAGCTAAAGTAGTCTATAATCAGTTGCAAACAACATGCATAAACTTGAAACAAAAGATTGATATTATGGAAGCGAAAGATGTAGCAAAACATCAACTCCTATATCAGTTTGTATTAGAAATCCATAGCCTGGTTCTCCCACAAGTGAGGATGCCCCTTATTACACAAAATAATAAGTATTTAAAGACCTTCCATAGGGTAAAACATCCCTGTGGAAGTTATCAAAACTGTTTACAGAAAACTGGGAAAATATCCCAAGTCTGACTAAACTAGGAACCTAGAATAAAACTAAATCACACAAATATCTCCTAGACTGCTAGCATGCCCAATGAAATTTAGATGTACCTGGATGACGAGCAGATGGCTTGATCATGAAATTTTGGAGTTGACAACAGCTATAGCCGATTCAACATTTCTAAATACGATGGAACCAGTGGTTCTCTGCTTCCTATCAACAGTTCGAAGTTAGTCCCTTTGGTTGGTCAACACTGCAACTTGGTTTTCCAACGCTTTGACTTTCGATTGAAGTAAGGGAACGTCTATATAGTATCATTCCAACCATATATCACATTGGTCACATGATGACTGTCCGGGCTTTGAAAATTCAAGTGAGGTTTTAGTTACATTGTCGAGGGTTTCGTTAGGTAGTTCGATCCTTGGGTAACTGGGATTGTTCCTTAGGCAAGGGGGAAGATTCAAAATGAATTCATAAGGTGGCTCAGAGCACAGACCCTATGAGTAAGGGTACTCACTATATAGGAAGTGTTCTATGTCAGAGTATGAATCTTCACTAAGTACTATGGGCTTCTGCTCAACACTAGGTTTAGGCTTATTCCTATCCATTCTCGAGATAAGCCAAGCATTCTTTTTTCCTTTACCATCAACAGTAGGGTTACTTCTAACCTTTTTGCTCACATTATTTTTTATAGC
This sequence comes from Picea engelmannii, assembly GCA_009831015.1. Classification (NCBI taxonomy): domain Eukaryota; kingdom Viridiplantae; phylum Streptophyta; class Pinopsida; order Pinales; family Pinaceae; genus Picea; species Picea engelmannii. Next base: position 870,152 of record ML796857.1, read on the forward strand.
CTCAGCCCTCTCAACTATAACATCAGGTAATTCAATATCAGGGTCGATTGAGGGTTTAGGAGAGGGTAGTAGGACATGGAAGGGCACGAGTGGCCCGATCTTAGCTTCATTAATCATAGGCTTGTCAATCTAGACAAGGTCTGTATCATCAAAACCATTTCGAGCGATAAAATCTCGCCAGCTATCACCATGGCGACTTAAGTGATGAACAATGATAAGTCTGATTAGGCCATGGTGGAACAGGCTACTATCGGCCTTTTCTCTTTTAAACCTTTTTGACATTTTGTATAGGCTACGCTGGAAATAGAAAGGCATATTCAATGGATACCCTATAAAATTCATTAACAGTCGAAGGTGATAAATAAAAATGAGTCCATATCAACCCTCACAGGTCACGAATTATTTAACTACTATCAAAAGGTCATGCCACCTTGGTTTAAGCATGGAAATCGGTATACCTCTGTCATAGGAGGTGACCTTTCATGAGACGAACAGTAGTGGCCATGGCACCTCTTCCACTTTAGAGTTTTTGAACCATCGTTGGCTCGTGGCTGCTAACCTGGTGGCAGAGCTAATGAACTCCTCATTGATTTCCAACTGAATATCACCCACCTTGTCTCTATAACCATAAAAAGTCAGGGCGAACTGTTGTGCAACACATAGATTAAAACCCTCGAATCGTTGTACAAAGGTGAGCCAACCGCTATCCTCTAAGTCTTTCTAGGCATTGTCGAACAGTAGCAAGGCTTGGCTACAGTTCGGCTCGATTCACACCACCGGTGCCATGGAGCTGAGCACATGGTAAGTCCAGGGTTTGGATCATAGCACACATAGGAGCAGAGTGCATGAAGGGTTACCCGAGCTAACAAAGGTAAAACAAGGATAAGGGAAGGCATTAATGACATCATGCAAAGGTGGTGGAGCTATTCACTGGCCATGCATAATAGTTATTTCCAAGGTACAACCGCCGACGCTTTCAACTATACAAATCACAACGCACATGCGTTTTAACTATGACATTTCAATCAATCCATTGAAACCTTTGGTAAGTGGATAAACCATGCGCGCAAGCAATATTATGCCATAGATTTAAAACCAACATACGAATTGAAACCAATACCAATGTTTTGGCCATGTGACATGCGTTTGAACTAGATGTTATATCAAATGAAATATATCAAGGGTTTAACCATAACACCTATATATTTTATGAAACCAATGGTCAAGTAGATCAAATCAAAGAACATATAAATCCAATCGCCAATGAATCACAAACTTAATCACTTATGAAATGAAACTACATGATCAATCAAAGAATGCCAAATGAGTGCAGATCAAAAGGTCTTGCCAACTATATAATGATAATTAAAAGGTAAGCACAATAGGCATATTGACAAGAAGGATAATGACAATTCAATACTGATTCTAATGCGACTTCGAAAGACCAAGTTTTCATGCTTACAGTCGTGAAAACAAAACGAAAGTAAGTGTGCAAAAGGCACAAAGAATAAAAGTGTCGTTTATTTGAGAATTACGACGAAAAATTAAAGTTTGCAAAACATTAGTGTAAGTAGCTTAAGAGATAGTAGAAAAATGTGAATTGGCTGCCAACAGGAGTCCGTGTGGGAAAGCTAGCAAAATGAGGATAAGGAGTATGTGGTTGATTCGCGACATGATGAAAGACTATCGGGACTCCCATCCCTAAAGGGTTTTGAAAAAATAGCATGAGTGTCAAAAGTGTCAAAAGGTGCTATGAATTAGACAACTCATGTGGGTAAGAATGCTACCGGGTAACAGTACCGAAGATGCAAATGGTGGTGTGGGTACTGCAGAGCCGGGAATGGGGATCCTAGAGGAAAATGTCAGAGGGTGTGACTGGAAATGTAAGTGAGATACAGAGGGAAAGACTACATGCTAGTGCTGAGTATATACCTGAAGGGGTTGCGCCAATGTATGATGACCAAGTACCTGCACATATGAAAGCCAAATACCCAAAGTAAACAATATCTAAAGAGAATCGAAGAGATGAGCATGTATTTGATAAGCATAAATATGCATATGCGTACCTGAAAAGGTGCCTCGGGGGATCAGGATGAAAAGAGGCACGGGGACTACTATGATGTAGATGACGGGATGCTGATCCCGTGGCTGAAGACGGATCAAAAAATGGACACCATGGGCTCCCGGAATGGTGAGTGGAAGTTTGGAAAAAGGCCTATATATAGCTATAGGGCCCACATTGCCACCTCATTTGTACCTGCTGCAATAGTGACTGGACGAGTAGTTTTTAGAGGAGTTTTGGAGATTCGAGGAGGACGAGGCATCCGATTGGCGATTAGCGAGCTTCAGGTTAGTGGTCTGATCATCCTGCATAGAAATAGGATTTCATTTTTTGGGCAGGGGCTGTACGGGGGGTGTACAAGGATATTGAGAGGACATGGGCCCCACATGCATGGGCGATCCGGTAATAGGCGCGCACATGTGTGCACCTGTCCACTGGATTTACGTGCATGGGGGCACGGTAGAGGGGATTTAAGGCATGCTCTAAGGGCGTGCCTGTGAGTTGAACAGGCGCGCACAAGTGCGCGTATGTAGGTTGAACAGGCACGCATCTGTGCGTGCCTGTATGGTGAACAGGTGCACTTGGGAGTGTGCCTGTGAAGAAAACAAGTGTGCACTGATGCACACCTGTGTAGTGAACAAGTGCGCACACATCCGCACCTGTGTAGTGAACAGGCGTGCATGTGTGCGCACCTGTGTAGTGAACAGGCGCGCATGTGTGCGTGCCTGTGGGTAATGTTAGCACTTGGTAAATTTCCTAGAGGTTGAAAAAGAAGAAATCTACAAAGGTAACTTTATCCAACCACTTTTAAAGATGGGATCTAGCCCTTCCAGCTTCATAGAGAGATCTCTCTATTTGTTTTAGCTTTGTTTTGAATTCATATATTAGGCTAGGTAAAAAAATATGTAGGTTTTGTTGTCAAAGTGTTTTGAATGGGTTGAGACAGTCTACACCTCCATTGGGATATGGGGTCTGTATTTAATTAAATATGAACTACAACCAAAAATGAGAAAAGAAGACTTCCACAGGGCGAGATAATATACTCACTAGATCTTTTAATAGCTTAAATGATGGATAGAAGAAAATATGAGAAAGATAATTTCAACTAAGAAACATTTAAGAATTTCTTAATCGAAAACATCAGAAGATAAACATTAAAATCTTTAGAGTCGGAAATAGGGTATCCAAGATAAATCCTGCAACATACATTACTCTATAAGATTAGTTTCAGAAAACAATATGATCACAAAGCAAGAATAACATTCAACTTAGAGAATAAACATCACCAGTGAATACACGCAAGAATCCTGTAAAAGTGCCTCCTTTTTATTAATGGCAGATCTCTTCAAAAATAATACAGTCTGATAGCGTCAGGGTGTGAGAATCAACAACCCCCAATACTTCGAAAGGTGAAGTATTTATAATTCAAATTACAACCGTTCCTGTCACAACTGATCAGGACGTGCTAATTCTATTTTTAGACTAACTAACTTAACTAATCAAACTGATTGATGACTTGGTGTAATTTCACGCGGAAATTCTGGGTAGACTGTTGATGAAGCCTTTGCACGACCTCATCTGATTGGACATGGTGACTGGACCTGGACAACTCATCTGCTAATTGAGCAGATCACAGAGTTCCTCCCATATGAGATGACTAGGCACAGTGACTTTGAGCAGTTTCCGATACACCTCATCCATTTCCGTATACTTAGCGAATGTGGGCTTAGTGAGGAATGCTTTGCCAGTGATGCTCCCTTGTATGATAGAAAACTTTGAACTATCCTTAGACACTTCAGACAATCTCTTTTTATAATCTAGGAGTGTCATTAGTTTATCATTAATGACCTTCAGACCAGGTAGGCCTTTCTTTTGGAGAGAATCAATCTTATTGAAGAACCTTTGTACCCCCTGGTCCATGACCTAAACCTTTTCTTCGAGCTGCAACATTAATCCTCTCTTGGTCAAAACTCTTTTGACCTCAAGGATGGTCTCTGTTCTGTCTTCTATCTTCATCTCTTCTAGCTCTTCTCTGGTTTTGGAATTGAGGAATTTGATGATATCATTGGCCTGAGTTGGTCTATCTCCCAATTCTACTCTGATTTTTTCAATGGTATGTTTGCTCCTCTGGACCAACTCATTCTGTTCAAACATAATTTGGATCATGGGCCAAATCTCATTTATGGACTTTGTGATGTCTGTCCATGCATTCTCTTTGACCTCAGCCAAAGTTGTTCCTGCCATGGGTTGCTTTTGGAGCTGTTGTAGTTCCTTCCTGAGATGCTCAGTTACTTGCTTTTCTTTGGATAGACTGGTTTGGAAAGAAGTTTTGAGTTCTTGGAGGTTCTCAACTTCCTTCTTCAGCCTGTTGATTTCTGTCTCTTGCAGGTTCATCTTTTCCATGGATTTGGCGAGGTCAGTTGTCCCTTATTGTGATGTTACTGGAGTTGTAGATGGGATTGCTGTCACTACTACTGTACTTGCTCCAGAGATAGGAATGGAACTCAATGGAATGACTTCCATTGGTTTCATCTGCTCCTTTTCTTTTAGTAATCTCTCCATCTCAGCCTCCATCTCTTTGAGCTGTGCATTCTGCTCCATGAGCAGCTTGAGCATTTCATCCTTCTCACCTTCCTTCTCTGCTATCTCCTTAGCTTGTGAGTCCTCTGTGGGTGGGAGTTTCAACTATTTCCTCAAGGAAGCGATGTCTGCATTCTTTTTCTTCATCATCTCCTCTGTAGCTTTGACATTCGAAGGATCGTAGCCGATCTTTAGGACTAGATCCTCCAAAGTTTTGATTATGTTGTCCTTCACGAAAGAAGATATCTTCTCCAGCTTGAGTTGCGTTTGAGCATTGTTGAGCGACACCTACAATTTTGCTGCAGAGACAGAAGCATGCGCCAATGTGTGAAAAACCATCTCCCCTGTCTGTTTATGCAAATCCATCTGATCTGTTGGGTGCACATCCTTCGTCTGGAATTCGAATGTGGATTTCTTGTAGTCTATGATTACCTTGGGATCTGGTACCTATGCCTGTAGCAAGGCCATGTGCATCCTACCTCTTTCTATGTCAAATGAAGATAGTAACCTATGTTGTGCAGTGGACGAATGTTTCCAGAAATGAGTGTAAGTACTACTGGTGAGGGTTTGGTTCCTTTTCTTGATCAGCTCGTACTTCTTGAAAATGCCCAACTTGGGCACAGTTTTTCTTGGTTGAGTGTCTAATGGGGAGTCTGTGGATTTCTTCGGCATTGCTGTCGTGATTTCCTTGTGAAGGCTCGAGCTGAAAGGTGGAATAACAGACTTGGTCATTGTTGTGGGTGGAGTTCCTGATTCTCCAGTCGGACCAGGAACTAAGAATGTCTTGGGCCTTTTAGTGTGCAACTGGAACTCTTCTGAAGATACCTCCTTGACAGGCGGAGATGAATCCTGTCGGGGCCTTTTTTCCTTAGGGACCTAGGGTGTGGTCATTGGTGGCACAGTGATTGGGGGAACCTATTGTTCCACTTCGATCAAGGTGTCAGGCACCCACACTGTCTGATTTGCAAATTTTTTGATCTCGGGCTTGGACTCATGCACATACGGGATATTTTTATTTTTCACCCACATTTTTGAAATGATCCCGCATGGATCATAGTGCCATGGGAAGCTTAAGAAAAACTTCATCTCTCTCAGCATCCGGTCCACTTCTTCTCCGGTGCCACGACTGTTGTATATGAAAGAGCCTATCTGCCCCTTGATGCGCAGCTGCTGCTTTTTCTTCAATGAGATGAAATGAATGTCGTCTGAATTCATGATCTGTCTTATGTATTCTAAAGTGAAGATTATTATTGGCACATGCTTTAGCAGATTGTAAGGTGCCAATTCTCACCCGAAAACTCTGATCTCGGTGTGGTTTTGATACAGGTACCAATCCCCTATCTTTGCGTTATCCGACAGATGCAGAATTCTCTGGACTTCGTCGTTTATTCGTGGCTCGAGCCTGCCGCCCAACATGCTTACCAAAGGGTGGTAGAAGAGATCGATGAATTCTTTGAAGCTATACTCTATGGAGTTATGATTCAACAAAGAGGTCCATGTTGTGACTGGATGAGGCCTTCCATCTGCGTCCATCTTCTGCATGGAGAAACTAAATTTATTTGCTTGAAAGCAAATGAACATGTACACCAGTATAGAAGAATATCTGAACATGCCCTCTGTGCCAAAATTCACGAAATGTTCGTGAATATTGTTGGCCAAGAAGGTGTTGTAATCAAACTGTGTTGTGGGTTTTTCATCATTTGAGAAAATGGATAGAAAACCCAGAATGGGCTCATCTACCTACTGGTCGGAATAGTAACCTAGTAGGGCACAAAGGGAGGAAATGACTTGGTTTCCCTTGGTGGAGAACATGGATGACGAGTAAGGGGTATTTGTGGAAGGGAATTGAGTGGAAGTGGGAACGAAGAGCTCGAATATCTGAGCTCTCTGGGGAAAAGTCATTTTTTGATACAGCTCTGTAAGGATTTCTAGGTTGATAGGAGCCGCAGAGTCTACATGGGGAATTTGCATCATTTGGTCTATGTCTTTGGGAGTGATGAAGAACAGGGTGTCTCCGGATGAGGATACGATGGCCCTTTTTTCGGGAATATAATGAGCTTGGCATTTGAGGGAGAATTCGGGAAAGTGGTGGATCTGGGGAGAAAGGTACAGGGGCAAATTCGACTCCCAGAGTCCAATTTCATTGCTCTGGTCCAAGAACACCTCCCGGAGCCATGACTGGAGGTATGAAAAATCAAAGTCGCAAATAGTATCTGCGATCAATCTGTCTTTGTCGACCAAGGGGATTTTGTCCAGGTCAACAGGAGGTGGGAGAAAAGGATTCTCCTCTCCTTCTGCTTGTCTTGGCTTTGGCGCCATCTCAACAACAGTACCCGCAATAAACAAGAAGTTAGTGGGGTCGACTGACTGTGGATGAGGGAGACGGGAATGAAATGGAGGAGTAAGAGGTAAATTTCTGGTGCGATGGGAGAAAAATGAATGTAGAGGGAATAATGGTAGTTTTATTTAAAAATGGGGTCGGTTGAGCGCGGGAGACAGGTCAGCAGGATAACGGGTATGTTATCCTGTAATAAATGGACAATGGGCCACTTGGGGGTGAGATGGCAGGTGACAGTGGCCAAAACATACAGACGAGTGATGTGGAGGCTAGGGATTGGAGGCAAAATTTGCAATAAGGGGCTGGTCATGAGTGGAAAGGGTAAGGGACTGACAACAGGGACTGACAGCAGTTATGGGATGGGACACAACTCGGGATCAAGTGGAACAAGTGGGAGATGACATCCCTGAGTGACGAGGGCTATCAGATAGCAGATGGGGGATGGGACTTCTGGACCAATAGGCTGACGCCATGTATAACCAGGGGCCCGCCAAAGGAGAATAACAATTCCAGACCCCCCCCCCCTTTGGTTAAAAGAAGAACATCAGGAGGGGTCCGAAAACCTTTTTAGACCGTTGATCTGTGCACCCATTTCCAGGCCGCAGATATTAGCATGCTCTTTAATACTCATTCCAGACCCCCCCCCCTCCATTAAAGGCAGAACGGACAGGGGGGTTCAGAATCAAATCTGGGCCTTTGATTTCAGTGCTCGTCTATGGGCCGTCTAGATGTTTACAATTCTTATTACTGATTCCGGACCCCCCCCCGTAGTTAAAATCAAAACGGTCCGGGGGGTCCGGAATTCTCTGTGTGCCGTGGATCTGGGTGCCACGATCTGGACCATCGGAAAGTGCATGGAGCATAAATCAGGAGCGAAGAAACATGTGTTGGGAAAACTTAGGATAAATACATTTTATGGGTTTTTTTCCCAAATTTCTGAAATAAACAACACCAAGGGGCTTCGACCAAACCATCCTCTAGGATTTTGAGACATGGTATGACATTTTACATCAAGTTGGTTTTATTGGAAAGGAATAATGAAGCAACTAACCTAAATGCTAACCTATCTTCCTATGACAGTTAACTCATATTAAACTGTTGGGTTAAGAAATTACTCTACCCTGGGGCTATCTGACCAGGATTAGACAGTCTGATCAAATTTATTTACTAATCTAACCTAGACACTTTGGATAATATTAAATTGTTTAGCCAAATCATTCACTATCCTATCAGCATCAAATTTAAAAAGAACTTGGCCATGCTTAAACGGTATGGACCAAGTTACCATTATTGCATGGGGTTTTTATTTCAATTTTGTATGCCCTCTTTTCTTTTCTTTTTCTTTTTCTTTTCTTTTCTTTTCTTTTTTTCTTTTCTTTTTCTTTTTTCTTTTCTTTTTATTTTTTCTTTCTTTTTTATTTTTTCTTTCTTTTCAAATTATTTGCAGAATGAAAAATCATTTGTCAACAAAAACATTAGAGACAGATAATATCTCAGTCACCAGTTGATCCCCTAACTTATAGGGTGATAACAAGTAACAAAAGCGTGCCTAGGAGGCAAGGTTGAGGTGTATAAAAACAAGTCTTTTTGATGTTGTTGAGGGTTTCTTGAGCTGATATAGGACTCTGTGTTGTCTGCAGGTGGACGGTTGTGACGATGTCGGTGGGGTGGTGAGAGAGAGACTGGTCTTAGCTGTGAGACATCATGGCCATTAAGGGGCCAGGTGTGCATGCGACTTTGGTAGCATGTGGGCTGCTAAAGTTCTTTGAGTACCCATTGATACGGGCACATGAGTATCTCCTACAGTTCTTGATCTAGATGTGGATTCTGGAGCTGCACTGCTTCCTCGTGCGAGGAGAGAAGCTCCCCTTCACTATGGTGGAGGATGTATATTTCTTGACTGGGCTTCCCTTTCAGGGAACGCCCCTACCAAAAGAGTTGGTGCTGCCTAGGGATACGCAACTCACGACGATTGGCTGGAGATATTGTTCTGGTCGAAACTTTATGTCTGGGACAGTTGTGAGCATTGTGTCTATAGATTCCCTGGTGGATCATTGTATAACAGCGATGATTGTGCGAGTATATGGGTCACTGGCGACCCAGCGGATCAGTGGTGGCCAGCTTCTAGTGCTGGAGAGAGTTTTGGCTGGCGAGCATTTTTCTTGGGGGCTTACACTGCATGCGAGGATGGTGGGGCAGTTGGACCACTGTCGGTCCACTGATACGGGGGAGTTTGCCTTCGAGTCCATACTAGTGGCCTGGTTTCTAAAGAGGGTGCCAATGTTGTGCCTGAGGATTCTATTGGGGGTGCCTGGGGCGCGAGAGCCGTGGTTGAGGCGGTGGTCGACTGTGTTGCTTCGCCATGGTGGTGGCGAAGGTGGCCACTTCTTTTCTGCAGAGGTAGCACAGGTATGGCAGCAGATGTCACAGGTGATCTTACGTTACCCCTATGCCGAGGTGGACTTTCGTGATGATTCGGACATGGTGCTACCTCCAGGGGAGGTTTTTGATCATCGAGGTATGTTTGGTGTTTATGTGTATGTTTTTGCTATTTTGTGTTTGAGATAGCAGTCCATATGTATATGATATAGATGCTGATATTATCTGTTGTTTGTTTGCATGTGCATATGTGGCACCTGTTAGGACCGCACAATGTACCTTTTTGCCTATACTTTTTACCACCATTATACTCTTGATCACATACATTTAGACTCATACTATCACTTTATCTGATCATCTCAAAGGTATACAACGTCCCTTCTCATTACTATACGTTTAATCTGTTTTGCATGATATTTTACATCACTCTCGTACTTAACTATTGATTAGAAATGCATAAGTGTCCAAAACTACAGATTAGCATTTGAGGCCTATTGCTGAAACACGGAACTGTCCAAGGTCATTGTTGCTGAAACACAGAACTGATGCTGAAACACGGAGCTGCTACACAGTCCGAGGTCGCAGATGCTGAAACACAGAGTTGCTACATAGTTCGAGGATGCAGATGCTGAAACACGGAGCTGCTACACAGTTCGAGGATGTAGATGCTAAAACACGGAGCTGTTACACAATTCAGAGTTGCAGATGCTGAAACACAGAGGAAACCGCCAGAACCGACGATGTTGAAACACAAGGAAGCCGCCACAGTCAGCGGTCAACGTAGTGAGAGCGCAATTCGCGTGGCTGAAACAGCCCACGAATTGTGATGCTGAAACAACATCAGCAACGATGAGAAGAAGTTGTTACACCAGCCGTAACAACAATACCTCATTCAGTTCCTGTAATAGCATTCGGTTGCGTGAGAATAGGACATCCTATGCTGATTTAGAAAGAAGATCTGATTTAGGATAGGATTCAGATATGCATTGTAATGATTGTATCGAAGGGACTTCCTCTTTAAATCAGAGGAAATCACCATTCGAGATATCCAAATTTTGATGTATTGAAGCAACTCCAGAGAAGCGGGATGTATTCTATTCTTCCAATTTGTAATGTGATATTTCGACAGATGAATATAAGACTGCTTTGAGTATCCTTCTCTATCTTTTCATTCAGGGGAATCTTGTGAGAAGGGAGGGCCCACCTTCTTCACAAGATTCACTCATTAGTTAGAAGTGTGTTAGTATAATTTCTATTCATGTTTTGTTTAACTGTCGTTTGCTAAAACACTGTTTTTAATGGATTCCGCTTGCTGAAACACTACTGACTCTGTCTCAGTTTATTGAATGGAATTTGTAATTCTTTTTATCAGCAATCTTGTGTAATGATTTTATAAGACTAGCAGAGATCTGGTTAAAGGTTCCTACTCAGACAGGAAGGAATCGGAATATCCTACCCTCTGTAGATTTCATTTTCTTTCACCAGCGTGCTAGCCAGAGGTTTGGTTAAAGGTTCCTACTCAGACAAGAAGGAATCCAAATACCTTGACTTCTTTAGATTTCATTTACTGTTGCAAGTGTGCTAGCCAGAGATTTGGTTAAAGGGTTACTGCTCAGACAGGAAGGAATCACAACACCTTGTCTTCTGTAGATTTCATTTACTGCTGCAAGTGTGCTAGCCAGAGATTTGGTTAAAGGGTTCCTGCTCAGATAGGAAGGAATCACAACACCTTGTCTTCTGTAGATTTCATTTACTACTACAAGTGTGCTAGCCAGGGATTTGGTTAAAGGGTTCCTGCTTAGACAGGAAGGAATCACAACACCTTGTCTTCTGTAGATTTCATTTACCTCTGCAAGTGTGTTAGCCAGAAACTGGGCTAGGGATCCCTGCTCAGAAAGGAAGGAATCAGACTGCCCTGTTCTCTGTAAACCTCAACCTCACAAGTGTGCTAAAACAGAAATAAGGCTCAAGGCTCCTGCTTAGAAAGAAAGGAACTAGGTGGCTTTGTTCTCTGTTAGATAGAGTTAATTGTTTTCTGCATTATTTTTTTCATGAAAGAGTGTTAGTACTGAAGTCTATGTTTGAGAGTAAGGGTCTTGTTCTCTGATTGCAGAATAGTTGTTCTTTCCCATTGCAAGTGTTATTTTAATGTAATCCAAGATTCTTAGATTGGTCTTTAAAGAATTGCAATAGGGAAGTTACTTTCCTGTGATTTAATTCAGAGCTTCAGTTCATTCAAGCAAGTATAATTAGTATAAGTTTCTTTACTACAACACTAAGTTGCTTTTAGAATTGAGCATATATAGTGCGTGGTTATCTTTGAAATAAAAGACTTCCCTGGGTTGATAATTTATGTATCACTTGATTGTTTAAATCAATTAAGCAATTATAGTGACCAACATTTTGGCGCCATTGTCGGGGAAGATAGCTATAGATTTCAAAAGCACTTGTAATTTCTTTTCTTTAGATAAAAAGAATGCATGAAAGACCCCAAGGACATAACCCTACAGGTGGCAAGGGAAAAGGAAAAGGAGGAAGAAAGACTTTCATTGACGAGAGTGCATCCAAGTCTGAATCTGCTGCTCAACGACCAAACCTTCAAAAATAGAATTCCCAGCCTTCATTTCGAGCAATTTTTGGAACAGGGAAGGAAGTTTGGAGTCCGGAGACAGTCCAGAAGCTAGTAGGAGACATTGAGGAAAGAGCAAGTGCAGCAGGAGAGAAGACAAAGGGAAACATGGATGAATACAACGAACAATTGCATCACGAAGAACAGGTAGATCCTGAAGGAGAGGTAAAAGATGAAAATTCTTTTTCTACATTAGGATTTCCTATTGGCGATCTCCCTAGAGGAGCAGCCCCCATGAAAAACATTCCACTCTCAGCATTGCCTAATTTTCATGGGTTATCTTTAGAGGATCCTGATGAATTTCTGTTTGAGTTTGATATATTATGTAGAAGTTATGATTATGTTTCTAATGCTCAGAAACTGAAGTTATTTCCATCAACACTAAAAGGGAATGCACTAAGATGGTTTATGAGCCTTGGAGGCCATGTAATCACAACATGGGACCAAATGAAGCAGAAATTTATGAACAAGTACCAGGACTATTGCAGAACGAGAGAAAAGAGGGAGGAGCTATTTAAAATGATGTAGAAAGAAGACGAGAATCTAGAAGACTTTGTAGAGAGGCTACAATACAATCTACAAAGATCCAATCATCCCAAAGTAAGTAAGGATATTCTCAAAACTATTTTATTAAAAGGGGTAAGGGATGACTCTCTGGATATGCTGAACATGCTTGGGAAAGGGGACATATCCAAGGAATCATATGATGAAATTGTCAATTTATGCAAAAGATGTTCAAGGGGAGCTTCAAGAAACAGATTGAACAGCAGGGACACCACATTTTCAAGAGTCCAAAAATCAGCCAATGGGGGAGCAACAAGAGCCGAGATAGGTAATCTACTTGAAGATTTTAAAACTGAAATGTTAAGCTCTTTTGCCTCACAAATGGATACCCTGCAGATTAAGAAAAAGCAAGTAGAAGCAGAAGCAGCCCTGTCTATCTTTTGTCCTCAATGTAGAGATAAGCACCCAAAAAGAGAATGTCCACTGGACAGGAAACCAATCTGCACTATTTTTGACAAAGATCATGATACCCAAAATTGTCCATCTTTACCAGGGATCAAAGCAGCATTGCAACCAACGGATGAAGAAGATGAAGCTGTCTATCTAATGACACAAAGGAGACAATGGCAACCACGAGGACAAGGTATGAACTCTAACGTACCATTTGCATCTCCTAATCATTGGAATAATTATTCTGCTTTCAATCAAATGAGTTACCCCCCTTACAATCAAATGCAAT
>ML796857.1:886952-913445 GCA_009831015.1 Picea engelmannii
TAAAATTCTTATTCACAGACATCTTCACCAGATTTGGAATGCCAAGAGAATTAGTTACAGATGGAGGACCTCCTTTCTCTTCTCATGGGTTCAAAGCCACCCTTCAGAAATATCATATTCAACAGAGAATGACTACATCATACTACCCCCAAGCCAATGGACAGGTGGAAAGCACAAACAAAGTAATAGAATCCATTCTCACAAAAACAGTGAAGGAAAGTCGAAAGGATTGGTCCTACAGGCTCCTTGAAGCACTATGGGCCTACAGAACTACCTGGAGAAATACTACAGGATTTTCTCCCTATGAACTGGTCTATGGAAAGAGTGTTGTCTTTCCTGTGGAATTTGAGATAAAAACCTTAAGGACTGCTTTAGCTGCCAACCTTGATCTAACTGATGCACAGACAACCAGGCTACAACAACTTAATGAACTAGAGGAGAAAAGATTGGATGTCATTCAACAAACAACCATAATTCAACAGCAAAGATCACAATGGCATGACAAAAATATCAAGAACAAGTAGTTCCAAAAAGGTAATTGGGATCTACTATATGATTCCCGGTTTAAAGAATTTCAAGGGAAACTGCGTACAAGATGGTTAGGACCTTACGAAGTGGACACAGTTTTCCCCAATGGAACAATAAGGCTCCTCACAATCGATGACTCCAGAACTCCGTTACTTGTAAATGGTCATCGGCTCCGTCTGTACCAGAAACCTATTTCTAAAGAAGATTTTAAGGCCACATGCATGGCAGATGCTCATTTTCTCTTCGTTGAGGGGGTTTCTACCCCCAATAGCAATTAATTCTTTCAAGATTGATTTTCTTTAGTGTTAGATTAGATTAGATTTCATTTTCTAATAATCCATGTCAAGAAATACCATGCTACAACTATTTTTGCAGATTCTCGATCGAAGCACAGCCACTAGAAGAGGATGATCCCACTTCAAAGAGATGAGCCTTCACGATGCTGAAACACCACTGTTCAGCACTGTTAACTTTCACGATGCTGAAACACCATTGTTTATAACTAATGACCTTCATGCTGCTGAAACACCACTGGTCGACCCTCTTGACTTGCTTCTGAGGCCGAACAACCACCATTCTCCACTTTCTACTTTTCTCTGTTGCCGAAACACCACTGTCAAAAATCCGCCCTTCTTCTCCATTATTGAAACACCAAACTCACACTACCTTTTTCATTTCCTCATCATCCTTCATTGACGAAACAACTTCGTCCAGCAATTGTTTTTCCTTTCCCCTTCCGATGCTACAACACCATTTCTTAGCATTGTTGACCTTTTCCCCCGATGCTGAAACACCACTGTTCAGCACTTTTTCTTCCCACTCCCAGAACACTACAGTCCACCATTACCTCACCCCCCATCATTGCTTAAACAACTCTGTCCAACAATTGTTTCACCTGTTCTTTTTTCGTTGCTGAAACACCATTGTCAGCAACCCTTCATCATTTTTTTCACGATGCTGAAACACCATTGTTCAACACGTTTGACTGATTCTTCACTCACGATGCTGAAACACCACTATTCAGCACGTTTGAATTTTTTCATGATGCTGAAACACCACTGTTCAGCATGCTCGACTTCTTCCCGATGCTAAAACACCATTGTTCAGCACTTTCGACTTTCTTCGATGCTGAAACTTTTTGATTTTCTTCCGACACTGAAACACCAGTCATCAGCAGTTCTTCATCTACAACAATTGTTTCATTCTTCTCTGTTGCTGAAACACCATTCTTTCACCATCGTTCGTCAGAAAGCTTTTATGACCTCAGATTATAATTCAACCCTCTAAACAATAGACCCTCGACACAATCAAAAGTCGCTGCCACAACAAGACCACCACGGATAGGCATGATATCTGGTTGGCTGAACGAATCAAATGGTAAGGCGAGGTATGTAAATATTGTGTAATTCATATTAGACTGTAGTTAATGAGAAATATTTTAAGCCATTAAGACCATTTAAGTGCCATTATTACTAATCGCACTTAACGGGAGGGGAAGTACATGTCAAATCCGCAATACCATCATTTCCTCCGATTTTATCGCCGCCATCCCCATTTCATCACCTTTTTGTGCTTTTAACCACTATTCCTACATATAACCCCTTGGAAAACTTACTCTGTGCCAGAGCTGATACACAAACTCTCGACGTTGTATCTTACTAAGATAGTAGCCATGGGAAGAGTTGTCGTCCGCAAAGAACCTGCCACAACAGCGCTACTTGAACACTATCCAGCAGCATATCAAATCTTCAAGCAAGCAGGCTGGCTTAATTACTTCCGCAAGCTTCAAGGATATAATGAACGACAAGTACTACAGTTCGCCCGAAATCTTCAGGAGAACCATTCTATCGTCACAGGCATCTGAATCTCTGTGACAGAGAAAGACATATCAGAGGTCTCAGGCCTCCCCATTGATGGCACTCGACAGTTCAGCCGGAAGCATATCATCGGGGGTGTCCAGCAGAGCTTCTTCCTAGCTAAGGAAAGAATTGTATTAAAAGGAAGAGGCGTTCAGCTCAGTTCACTACCACCCCCGTGGCCGGAGGTCGCCAGATTCATCAAGCACTACCTGACCTGCGAAGGTCGCTATCAGGTAGTCTATCAGCACAACTTCCTTTTGCTTTCTCATTTAAGACATAACAGACGGGTCAATCTTCCCTATTATTTTCTAGGCTGTTTAAAGAATATGGCACATTACTTTCGAAAGGCAAAAGATCCAACCCAATCACTTATCCACCACCGTCTTATTCAATTACTCATCAATAGGGGTTTTGAACAACAAAACCGTCCACTACATAACCCACCCATAAACCCTCAACCAGCTGTTGAAATTCCCTAGGAGCAGCAGCAGCAAAACCCCCCAGATGTCCCTGAAGTACCCCATATTCCACCCACATAACCAACTAGTCCAGTCATTTCCCCTACCCCACCTAATCCACCACATACCCTACCTGATTCATCCACTCCCGCCCTTCATATTCTCATTGATGACTCTAAACCAGAAAATGTCCCCTGCCCTACCATTCAGGAAATACCTCCACGAAAACGAAAACAGATTGCCCCCTTTCCACCCTTCTTGCGCAAAAAGTGGATGAGAACCTCAATGAGGCCACCCTAGATGACCACTACCCTATATCCCCCACCTATTCGACTGATACGTCGTACATCTTCAACTTCCCAAACCCCTGAATCTTTTCCTATTCCAACCTCAGTGGCTGCAACACAAGAACCAACCACCGATGTTGAGTTGCAAGAATTAGAAGCCCAGACATCATTCATTTTTGAAGTAGCTGAAACACAACCAGCTACCCATCCAGTGGCTGAAACACAAGAACCAACCACTAGTATTGAAATTGAATTACAAGAATCTGAGACCCCGAATGCTGCAACACAACATCCAGTGGCTGAAACACAAGAACCAGCCACTAATTTTGAAATTGAGGAAATTGAGACCCCGAATGCTGCAACACAACACCCAGTGGCTGAAACACAAGAACCAACCACTGATATTGACATTGAGATTCAGGAATCAGAGGTTGAGGGTGTTGAAACACTACTCTCCTTACACCAAGAAGCTGAAACACAAGCATCAGTTGCCATTCCTATAGCTGCTCCACAAGCATCAGCTCATGAGGCTATGACTGCCACACAAAAACCAGTCACCTCTAAATCCAAACAAACAATGGCCGATGTCTTGGAAGAAAACAACTTTTTAAAGTCTCAATTAGAAGCATATCAGCAAGAATTAGTCAGGGCAAGGGAAACATATGAAAAAGAACTAAGTTTGTACACCTTAGCCTGAACAACAAACTTGATAGAAGAGACCACAAAGAGCATATGTAAAGAATACATGTGTTGCCAATGTGGCGATATTTACCATCAGGCAGGCTATAAGGTGATTCAAGTCCCAGTGCTAGGGTAAGCCCCTACTCCTTCACCTTTTGTCAAGGAAGAACCTGCTGCAACACAAGAACCAACAGGCCCTAGCAAACTCAAGACTGAACCTGCTGCAACACAAGAACCAGCAGGCCCTCTCAAGCTTAAGACTGAGTCTTTCATTACAACAAGAGAAGCTCCTACTGTTGTCAACAAGGCTATGCAAACAATGCCCATGGAGGAATTTGTACCTTCTAATCAGATTAATCTCTCCACTTCCAGGGAACAAGCTACTCAAACCTTGCCTAATCCCACCATTTCCAATGCTGAAACACAGACCCATCTATGGCATGAGCACGCAGAAATACAGAAATGGCAGAAGGAGTATGCTGAAACACAGGCCAAAAACCTGCAAGTGCATAAGCAGATCTGGGTAAATCAAACTTTCTCAAATTGGGAAGCATTGGACCAGACACACCAGGTAGTTCGTGAGCTTAAGAAGAAAAACAAAGACTTGAAAGACAGATTGATCCTGGCATTTGATATGATGCAGAAACTAATGGCCACAAGGAAACCATCTTGTAACTATTCTTTATTTCTCATGGAGAGACTCATATGGTTTCAGATTAAGTCTATTATAGAAGGAAAACCCCATCAAGTCATTCAATCAACAGATTTTATCAAAACTTTTGTAGCTGCCTCTACCAGGGATCAACACCTCCTCTGTGAGGCATACTTCCATAATGAGGCTATTCCAGAAAACAAGTTGCTGAACATAAATCCTCTTGTTGGGGATGTTCAACTTCGAGCATTTACTTCCTTTCTCCTCAATCAAATCATCTGGCAAGGTGACTTTTCGGCTGCCAAGAGAAATGAAGATAATCGCCTCCTCTGGATTAGACCAGAACCACAAAGGGCAGCTACATTCATCTCACAGTATTATGCATTCTTAAAGCAACCAGGGGTGACTGAACATGTTCAACAACTGCAATAAGAAGTGATTCAGGATTGTGAATGCATCATCAGATCCATAGAGATTCCTGCCCTCCAGGCTAATAACCTGTTTTGGCAGTAATCCACGGAGAAGAGACAACAGCACAATCCTTTTGGTCCTGCCAACTTAGAAGTAGCAATTTCCAGGATACCTAATTATATCCAGTGTATGAGACATTGTGCTGAGAATTGGATAGGGTACAGGTTTTACTTTCCCATTCTCTGGTTGCCAATAGAAAGATATCAAATCAGTTATAAGCTGCCTAAGAAGGTAGAAACAACAGCATGGCAAAGATTGCAGGAAGTGCAAGGGTTCAGAATGCTGATAGATAGTACCTCCCAGAGTTACAGCTTGAGTAACTTACATGATCAGAGTAGGTATCCAGACTCTGATTCAGAGTGAGTTGCCTGAGGACATGCAACACCTTGAGTTGGGGGGGATGTTAGGAGCACACAATGTACCTTTTTTCCTATACTTTTTGCCACCATTATACTCTTGATCACTTACATTTAGACTCATACTATCACTTTATCTTATCATCTCAAAGGTATACAATGTCCCTTCTCATTACTATACGTTTAATCTGTTTTTCATGATATTTTACATCACTCTCGTACTTAACTATTGATTAGAAATGCATAAGTGTCCAAAACTACAGATTAGCATTTGAGGCCTATTGCTAAAACACAGAATTGTCCAAGGTCGTTATTGCTGAAACATAGAACTGATGCTGAAACACGGAGCTGCTACACAGTCCGAGGTTCCAGATGCTGAAACACGGAGCTGCTACATAGTTCAAGAATGCAGATGCCGAAACATGGAGCTGCTACACAGTTCGAGGATGCAGATGCTGAAACACGGAGCTGTTACACAGTTCAGAGTTGTAGATGCTGAAACACAGAGGAAACCGCCAGAACCGACGATGTTGAAACACAAGGAAGCCACCACAGTTAGTGGTCAATGCAGTCAGAGCGCAATTCACGTGGCTGAAACAACCCGTGAATTGCGATGCTGAAACAACATCAACAACGATGAGAAGAAGCTGTTACACCAGCCGTAACATCAATACCTCATTCAGTTCCTGTAATAGCATTCGGTTGCGTGAGAATAGGACATCCTATGATGATTTAGAAAGAAGATCCGATTTAGGATAGGATTCAGATATGCATTGTAATGATTGTATCGAAGGGACTTCCTCTTTAAATCAGAGGAAATCACCATTCGAGATATCCAAGTTTTGATGTATTGAAGCAACTCCAGAGAAGCGGGACGTATTCTATTCTTCCAATTTGTAATGTGATATTTCGACAGATGAATATAAGACTGCTTTGAGTATCCTTCTCTAGCATTTCGTTCAGGGGAATCTTGTGAGAAGGGAGGGCCCACCTTCTTCACAAGATTCACCCATTAGTTAGAAGTGTGTTAGTATAATTTCTGTTCATGTTTTGTTTAACTGTCATTTGCTGAAACACTGTTTTTAATGGATTCCGCTTGCTGAAACACCACTGACTCTGTCTCAGTTTATTGAATGGAATTTGTAATTCTTTTTATCAGCAATCTTGTGTAATGATTTTATAAGACTAGCAGAGATCTGGTTAAAGGTTCCTACTCAGATAGGAAGGAATCGGAATATCCTACCCTCTATAGATTTCATTTTCTTTCACCAGCGTGCTATCCAGAGGTTTGGTTAAAGGTTCCTTCTCAGACAGGAAGGAATCCAAATACCTTGACTTCTATAGATTTCATTTACTGTTGCAAGTGTGCTAGCCAGAGATTTGGTTAAAGGGTTCCTGCTCAGACAAGAAGGAATCACAACACCTTGTCTTTTGTAGATTTCATTTACTGCTGCAAGTGTGCTAGCCAGAGATTTGGTTAAAGGGTTCCTGCTCAGACAAGAAGGAATCACAACACCTTGTCTTCTGTAGATTTCATTTACTGCTACAAGTGTGCTAGCCAGGGATTTGGTTAAAGGGTTTCTGCTCAGATAGGAAGGAATCACAACACCTTGTCTTCTGTAGATTTCATTTACCTCTGCAAGTGTGTTAGCCAGAAATTGGGTTAGGGATCCCTGCTCAGAAAGGAAGGAATCAGACTTCCCTATTCTCTATAAACCTCAACCTCACAAGTGTGCTAAAACAGAATTAAGGCTCAAGGCTCCTGCTTAGAAATAAAGGAACTAGGTGTCTTTGTTCTCTGTTAGATAGAGTTAATTGTTTTCTGCATTACTGTTTTCATGAAAGAGTGTTAGTACTAAAGTCTCTGTTTGAGAGTAAGGGTCTTGTTCTCTGATTGCAGAATAGTTGTTCTTTCCCATTGCAAGTGTTATTTTAATGTAATCCAGGATTCTTAGATTGATCTTTAAAGAATTGCAATAGGGAAGTTACTTTCCTGTGATTTAATTCAGAGCTTCAGTTCATTCAAGCAAGTATAATTAGTATAAGTTTCTTTACTACAACACTAAGTTGCTTTTGGAATTGAGCATATATAGTGCGTGGTTATCTTTGAAATAAAATACTTCCCTGGGTTGATAATTTATGTATCACTTGATTGTTTAAATCAATTAAGCAATTATAGTGACCAACAGCACCTCGCGGGCGTGAGGTGGAGTTGCAACGAGCATCGGAGAGACTGTCGTGGGGAGAGAGACATCGGCGTGATGAGGCCGCAGTGAGAACAACTGAGCCAGAGAGGGCAGCGAGGAGGCATCGGTTTGATGACCCTGGTGTTGGGCCATCACATGCTCCTCCGACGGTGGCCGAAGATGATTATGAGGACATATGTCGTCATCTGGAGATGATATTATAGGAGGTGCCTGAGGGCATATGGTCTCGCATCCAGGACAAGACTTTCCTGGAGCAGTGTTTGGGGGTACTGCCACCATGGCAGACCATAGTATGATGAGAAACAGTGGTTGCTGCGTTGACGATTAGATGACTGCCACCGGGGCAGGAGGGGCTGGCAGGGGGTGCATCACCACCTCCTGGGGAAAGAGGTGGTGGGCCGCCAACACCTAAGGGAGGAACAGGTAGTGGTGCTCTACAGGCACCATGAGTGGTGCTCTGAGGCATTTGATGTATATATATTTTTTGTATATAGGTTGGTGAGCCCATTTTGTACCGAGGTGCTGCATTGGCCTACGAATATGTGTATTTTTTGTATGTAAACATTCAGATGGCACTGTGGACCTATATATATACATGAGTATACTTTTTGAGATCTATGTGGTGTTTACATGTTTTTGGTTAATGTTTTGATGGTGTTTATTCTATGTATATGCTGTGACAGGATTATGATATGTTTATGTATGTGTAGAGGTAGCTTGATGTGATATATGCTAGTCTAACACAATATTAGCTAGGTTATCTATAATTTGATTCAATTGTCTTGGAATATGTGTAAATGTAATGGAATCAAAATGTCGAGATAAAAGCCTAACCTGCAGGTATTTTCAAAAGAGGCAAGGATCACGGATGTGGTACACATTGTTGAGCTGGAGAACGACTAGTTGAGAGTCGAGGAATACACTAAGGTGACGAATATGATGATGCTGGGCATCGGCTAGGAGGCCAATGACAGCAGTGTATTCAGCTTGGTTGTTGGTTTCTGACCCCAAACATATGCCGCTCAAATGGAGCATTTCATGTGAGGGGGTGTAGAGAGCCCAAGTAGTCGAAACGAGATTTTGTGTCCAACGGTTGGCGCTGTCGACGTAACCGATGTGGTAGGCTGGTGGAGGAAGCATCTGTCAATAGCACAAAGGATAGTTTAGACATGAGGGGAGGAGAAAAATATTAAAAATGCTAGAAAAGAAATAACCTAAAGTAGAATGACTACTTTTAAGCATAAAATTTCTTGAGATACAACCTGTTGACAGGTTCTTTGAGAGAGAGGCCTTCGGGAGAGGCCAGGATATATGCACCTTTGGTGAGGCAATGTTGAATGATGTATGGGTCATGCCAGAGTGACTCGAATTTTCCATGGCCAAAGGTATCATGGGTGATATCGTAAGCCAGGACGAGGTCGCCTTTGTGAAATGAGCGAAGGTTGACATGGTGATCAAAGGTAGCCTTGGATCATTTTTTAGCTGCCTCATTGTTCTATAAGGAAGATCGACGATCTTCAGCCAAAGACTCCAAGTTCAGCAAGCGTTGCTCCATTGGAGCAGTGTCAGGTAATAGCTCAATGGCGGTGCGTAAGGTGGGAATTTCGCACTCGATGGGAAGAGTTGCCTCGACCCCATGGACTAAATGAAATGGTGTGAAAACAGTAGCGGTTTTCACAGTCGTTCAGTAAGCCCATAGCGCAGAAAATAACATATGATGCCAATTGGTTTTATGTTTATTAACTGTGCGCTATAACATGGTCTTGAGGACTTTGTTAACTTCCTTGACCTGTTCGTTAGACTGAGGGTAATATGGTGAGGCAAACTCATGAGAGAAGCCTAACCAAGATGAGAGTTAGACGAAGATCTCATTCTCAAAGTGTTTCCCATGGTCAGAAATGAGTTGGAGGGGTACTCCAAAGCGGGATATGACGTGGTTAAAGAAAAAGCGCGCTGCAGTGTCAATGGTGTTGTTGAAAGTGGGCATAGCTTCTGCCCATTTGGTGAAGTAATCAACGGTGAAAATGATGTATTTGTGACCACTGCTGGAGGGGGGATTACAAGTCATAAAGTCGATGCCCCATTTGCAAAAAGGGCCGACAGTAATGACAAGGTGAAGAAGAGCAGGGGGAGCTCGGGCTTTGGTGGCGTAAAGCTGACATTGCTCACATTGTTTCACAACATGAATGCAATCATGAAACAAGGAAGGCCAAAAGTAACCAGCTCGGATAATCTTTTGAGCAATGGATATACCCAAAAGATGGCCCCCACATGCATTGTTGTGGTAGTCGTTTAAGACTCTATTGGCCTCGTCAATAGTCAGGCATCGACGAAGAATGGTGTCGACGCCCCTCCGGTATAGGATCTCTTCGATGAGAAGGTAGCGGGGGGGCTGCTGGCGAATACGTCGACGATCATCTCGTGAAAGGTGGTTACCAAACTTTTGAGTTTGGAGGTAGACGATGAGGTCGTCATACCAGGGATCATCTGAAGTGATGTAAAAGAGATGTTCATCAGGAAAGTCGGTGTTGACGGGGGCATTGGTGGTGTCAGAGGGGAGGTTCGTGACAAGTTCTGCGAGAACGAGGGCCTTCTTACTCTTAGGTGTTGAGAACTCGAGGTCGTACTCCTGAAGGATAATGATCCATCAAGTGAATTTGATGTTAACTTGTTGACAACTGAGCAAGTACTGCATAGGGTTGGAATCTGCGACGACCTTTGTTGTGCGAAGCAGAATGTAGTGGTGCAGTTTCTGGACTGCGAGGACGACTACAAGAGCAAGTTTCTCTTCGTGTTTATACTTCAAGGGTGGCCCTGAGAGGTTTTTACTAATGTAATAAATGACATGTTAACGATTATCGTCACCGAGCTGGATGAGGATGCCGACTACTGATACAGCTGATGCTGATACGTAGAGGATATAGTCGCGATTATAGTCAAGTGCACTAATTAAAGGTGCATTTGAAAGCGCTGCTTTAAGATCGTCAAATGACTGTTGGGCATGGTCGTCCCAGTGAAAAGGGATGTCGTGACGTAGTAAGAAAATGAAACCATGTGCGCATATGGCACAATCGGGGGAAAAGCATCTAAGAAAGTTAGCTTTGCCTTGTAGACTTTGAAGTTGTCGTAAATTCTGGGGAGGTGGAATTTTGGTGATAGCTTGGACTTTGAGGGGGTCCATGGTAATACCGCTTTGGGAAACAATAAAACCAAGGAGGTGCCCTACGGTGACACAGAACACACACTTGAGAGGATTCAAGTGGATGTTGTACTGACGACACCGTTGAAAGATGGTGCGTAAATCATCGAGATGCTGGGTGCGTTTCTTGGATCGAGCTGTGAGGTCATCCAAGTAGGCGAGGATTATATTAGCCAGATCGTGAAAGATGTATGTCATCACCTGTTGGAAAGTTGTGCCGGAATTCTTTAAGCCGAAAGGCATGACACGATATGCAAAAGTACCCCACAGGGTAGTGAATGCGGTTTTATACTGATCGGCTGGGTGTATTTGAATTTTATTATAGCTAGAGAATCCGTCCATAAAGGAGAGAGCCTCGTGGCCGGAGGAGTTGTCGATAATTTGATCGATGAAAGGCGTTGGAAAGTTGTCTTTGGGACATACGTGATTGAGATCGCGAAAGTCTATGCAAACATGGATAGTGCCCTATTTTTTATTAATGGGTACAGGGTTGGAAACCCATGAGGTATAGACGATGGGGTAAATGAAACCGTCAGCACGTAATTTTTCAATTTCGGCTTTGATAGCCGCGACTTTGGATGGGTGTAGCGGTCGTTGTTTTTGGCGAACTGGTGTAATGTCGGGCTAGGTTTCAATGTGATGTTTGACAATAGAGGGATCAATGCCAGGCATTTCCATGTATGACCAGGCGAAAATATCCCTATATTCTTGGAAGAGGGATTTATATGCGGCGATTTCCTGAGGAGTGCAAGTAGCTCCAATGGTGATTTCTTCGACAATGCCATTTTTAATGGAAATGTCAATTTTAATGGTGGGGGAAATGTTGGCCATGTTGCCTTCTTCAAAAGCATCAGGGGCAGGGATGGGATTTTTGGACCAGTCGATAGGCCCTGATGGGATAAAATCCTTGGTTTCGACTGCGTAAATGGGGTTGTGGTTAGGAGGCATGGGGGCTTCCTGTGGAGAGAAGAGTGCACGATGGTGTAGCACATCCTAGGGAGAGTTAGGGTGGTTTAAATCTTCTAGTATTTATTCATCGCATTGGAAGTGACAGGAATACAAGGGGTCATGAGGAGTGATCTCGGTGACAGTGGTTGTGTGGTTGCCCCCTGGTGAAGAAGCAGGGGGAACATTGTGAGGAGATGGTGAGGGTTCACTCGACATAAACCATATATTGAAGTACTGAGGGGTAACCGTGGTGGTTGGGTGGAGAGTGTTCATAGGGGAATGAGTGGGAGAGTTGGGGGGGTTGGGGGGTGAATCCTCAGATATGTTATATAAGAACCATGGAGGTGTTGGGAGTGCCTCAGGTTTGGGAGAAATGACGTGAAGAGCTGCTAGGGACGAGGTAATGTCAACTATTGCCTCTGCGGGTTGGTGAAGCAGGGTCAATTGATGTTGCCTGTATTCAAGGATCATAGGACACTGGTAGTTGAAATGAGCTAATGAATTGCAGAGAGAGAAACGACGTATCATACGTTCATTGACTAAAGTGGTGACATAATGGATGTCAGTGATATTTTTTGAGGAGGACGTAGCAGGATTGGGGTTTTTCTGGAAGTTCTGGCATACGGCGGCTAATGTCTGCTGAAAGCATGGTAGTGCTGGGCAATGATGGGTATAATGGCCATACTCTAAACATATAGCACAAGTGTATTTGGTCCTCAACCATTTACTACTGGAAGGGGGGATGGTAGTGGAGGGACGAGCAATAGTGGCAGGTGTTGGGGGAGTTTGATTGAGGGGGATCAAATTCTGTAATTCAGGTAGTGATGGACAGTTGTTGGTTTGGTGGCCCTCTTTCTCACATAGTGCGCAAGGTGGTGGGATGCGTGAAGGAAGTGGAGCGGTGGGATCCTTCTTCTTTCTCCTGCCCCCAGCTGTAGCAGGGGGGTTAGTGAGTGGGGGGGGTGGTGGGGGTAAGGATGGGAATCGTCATGGGGATTCCTTCCTGTGGGGGAAGGGATGGTCGAGGGACCATCTCTGGTGGGTGTAAATACCACACTGGGATTGCTAACACCATATTAGGTAGTGTGAGCGTTTCGACTACCTGAAAAGATTTGATACCTGGTGGAGGGTAAAAGAAGGGAATTTGAGTG
The DNA here is from genome assembly GCA_009831015.1 of Picea engelmannii. Lineage (NCBI taxonomy): Eukaryota > Viridiplantae > Streptophyta > Pinopsida > Pinales > Pinaceae > Picea > Picea engelmannii. The sequence goes on from ML796857.1 coordinate 899,750, forward strand.
AGGGGTTGGGGAACTGTCTCCCAAACTGGACTATGTCTTTGGGGAGAGGTGGAATCATGGACTGGTGGGGTCGACGAGTGTCCAGGAGGTTCTTGAGGGGGGGGTTCTAAGATGAGTGGGACATAAGGTATGATAAAGGCCATTGTAAGAGGAAGGGTATCCTCTGTGTGAGTTCCGTTAGATGATATGACACACACTTGATTGGAAGGGTGTAGGAGTGGTGGTGCTCCATGATATGTTCCTAATAAGGATGGATCTTTAAAAATCCCATGACCCATCTCGACGAGTGGATATGTGTCATGGCTTGTGTGGATGAGAGGAAGAATGTTATCAATGTTGGAAGATGGATTAGGCTCATAATGTAAGACTTGGTCAATGGTAACGATCTTCCCATTGTGAGGGAACATCATTGTTCGAAAGAGGAAGATTCTACTACCTTCATAGCGTACATGTAGCTACGACCGAACAAGATATTATGATCGAGCGAGGCATCGATAACTTTGATATCGATGAGACATTTTGGAAGAGTCCTTCAGGAGACGATGGTCATCTGTCATAAGCTCATAATGTGATGGCATAGGTTATGAGTTCCAGGGAACCAAGTTTCTGCCATACTGTTTTGGACATGATGCATGTAGATTCACCTTCATCGATGATACACCGATGAACTGTGATATTACGTATTTTCACTGGTATTTGAAAAGCAATCAAGGCGGGAAGATGAGGTTCTCCACTGTCAAGATCAAAGGTAATGAGTCGGGTATCTGTGGGATCGACTTCCCCCAAAGAGGAAAGTAGTGATTTCCACTAAGTAGGACAAGTCTGAAGGACTTCCAAGACTGACATGGCAGCCGGGGATTGTGCTAAGTCATCTACCAAACTATAGTTATGAGCTACCCTAGCATGTGGGTTGTGGACGATCCTACGCAATGGGATGTGAGGGATGTGAAGCGGTGGTTTGGAAGAAGGGCGAGGGATCACCAATGGGGGTCCCATCAGTGGAGGTTTTGTCTCTGGAGGGATGGGAGTGGGGGCATAATACTGACGATTACGTATTTGCAGAAGGATTTCTTCCTCAGTGGTGAGGAGAATTGTACGATCTGTTGGATTGTTGGGGTTGAGGTATTGTCCTACCTGAGGTGGGGAATGTTGTGCGTCCTGTTGGGTGTTTATCACACCTTGATGTGGGATAGGATTTTGCAGCACGCTGGGAGGGGGTTGTTGCACGTATTGTTGGGGTGCCTGCTGAGGGGCAGGTTGTGCAGGAGAATGGGGAAGACTACCAGAGTCTTTTAACCATTTGAAATCAGCGATTTGGGGGCAATGATGAGTGTAATGGCCAAACTCACCACAAAGGGCACAAGGGAAGATGGTTTTAACATTGTTTCGCCCTTGGCGTTTATTAATATTGCCCCCTTGGGGGTTTTGGTTCCCTTGGTTCTGGTTGCCCCCAGTGGGTTGGTGCTGTGGGGGTTGATTCCCACCTTGACCTGGGTTGTTGTTATTCCTGTTTCGTCCTTTCTTCTTGGAATTGTTTAATGGATGAGTTGGATTGGTTGTATTCAACTGTTCAAAACTTTGGTATTGTTGAATAGCAGAGGGTTGAACAAAATTCACCCCCGCATGAGGATGTGGGGGAGCCATGGGTTGTGGAGGACCAGGAAAAAGGAAGTATTGATTCTGTGGTGGTACTGATCCATAAGGTACATAGGAAGGCGTAGTGCTTTTGCTAGTACTATAGTGATGCAAACGTGCCACCCAGGGCAAGTCCTCTCCCACAGGACCTTCTCTTCCTTAGGCCTGAAGAACTGAAATGCTCTTCAACTCCCTTATCGAGAGTTCTCAATACCCACATAATGCTCTTTATGATCTCCCTACTTCAAATTGGGAAATCGGACTTCACGTGATCGCGAGTTTTTCAGACACGGATCCGGGTCTTTCAATTCCCCGAAACTCGACGTGGTTCAACGCTAATGCTTCCCCATTCTTATCGGGACTTTCTGCTGTCGGTAAATCGGCCCCTACTATGTTGCAAGGACCTGCCTCAACATATCCATGATTCTCGATCTGTGAAAACAATTTTCCACCTGTCCCTTTTCTCTATCGCCTATGACCCACACTCCTGTGGTGATCGGGAAATTGCGTATCGGGGTATCGCGATTTCCATTGCACTAGTTCACGGACCCTTCCAGGTCCCGATCCCTGATATGGGGTGACACCTGTCCTCCACTGAAATGTTATGACTGTGGGACCATCGTGTTTCAGAGTTTCATGACTTCTCCTGCCGTGATTTTCTCATCACCGAGAATCCCGATATGCCGATCCCCGATGCACGTGAGAGCTTACTCCTCCACGTCACCGCTTCCTTGTCGCCCTATCGGGTATCATGAAATTGTGATTCCTAATGAAAAAATCCCTTTGTCTTCAGAAACCCCAAAATGCTGAACCTCGACTCCTTTGGATCCCTGGACACGCGTCCTCAATCGAACGGTTCAGATCTTGTCGGAAAATCGTGGATCGCGATTCCAATGTGCAAGAGTTTCTTGACTTCAGAAACCCTGATGCTCCAATTCACGACTTCCTCGGATCTCCCTCCATGTGTACTCGTTGATGGATGGTTCAAAGATCGTCGGGATTTCACAGATCGTGATTCCTGGTGTTGTGATTTCTCCGCTCCCAAAATTCCCGATGTGTCGAACCCAGATGCCTCCCTGGATTCCTGACACATGTCCTGCCGAGATCAACGGTTAGGATCTTTTCCTGGAATTTTGGGACTCCCAAGGTCTCTGATTCTTACCCTTTGAAAACCCAATGACTCCAATATCCCGATGTCTCCTCCGAGACTCCTCTTCTGCTCCTTAGGGCTTATCCCCTGCGTAGCTTCCCGAGATATAATGGCTGAAGGGAAAACAACCACTGATCCAATGACTCACCGACCCTTTGATCTCGTCTCAGGTGCGGTCGTAACCTCCTCGCACCTCTGCGAGATCCAACAGCTGATGGGTTTTGTCAATCTCTTCCGTAAGATCCTGACCATCCATTTTCTTTCCCCTTGGGGATTTCTTGGCACGAAAATCTCCTATACCACCCTTCAATAATTCTAAAGGCCTCTCTTCCTCCTGATCTTTCTTCACAGCTTCTCAGTCTCTTTAGAAAAGAGATCTCTTTGCGCATACTCCTTGCGGAAACCCATCAAACACTTCAAGTGTTCGACCTTCTTTGACTCTACGCACACCTGCAGCAGCAGTCCTCTGAAGCTTCCTTCTTAGACTCCCGACTAAGACTTCCTCTTCATCCTGCGCACTCCTTGCACAGCTTCAGCAACCCACTTTCACTTCTGAGTGAATAAGAACAAGAGTTAAACTACCTGAGCCTACATCAATGCACTCCTTGCGGATGGTTTTCGACTGCACACCTTGCAGGAATCTCCTCACTCAAATAGAGAGACAATTGAAACTCATTCCATCTCCCCTTCAGACTTTATTTTGAAACATGAAATCACATGCACAACATATAAAATCAAATGCATGACAGGAAACAAACATTCATGAGCGCATCAACACTATACATAGAGAAACAACACAAACCATGAATTTGAATTAAAGCTTTCTTCTATTAATTCAAATTCCTATACATGGGTGTTCTTCATACACTATTCTATGCTTACTCTTCTCTTCTCCTGAATGCTTCCACTATGTTACAATGGTACAATGAGGGTGTCTATATCTGTTTTCCCTCTCGGACTCTAGGCTATCAAATCTAGAATTAAAATCCTATCTACCAACATTAACTAAATTAAATGCCTCCTATCTACCAAAGGACGAGAGCTTAAAGGCTCAAGGTCCAATACAATATACAAATGCGCCTTCATAAATGGCTTCATTAAAGACTTGTGCAATAATCCCAAAGCATTTTCAAAAATTTGGGTTGGTTTGTCCAGCTGATCTCTGCTTGATGTGCTGGCTCCCTTGATGAGTTGGTGATGCTCCTGCATCATACTCCTCGACTTGAAAAATTTCATGGGATCCTGTCCATGAGCTCCTGCACGATCTGTCCATGCTTCTGAATCTCCGCTTCTGTCTCCCAGCTGGCATCTTCCACTGGATGGCCCTTCCATTTGACCAGATATTCGAAGTATTGCTTTCGCCTGGTCTTTTTGCTCACCTTCCTGTCGAGTATACGCTCCATCTGTGACTTTTCTGAAATCGGCATCTGATTCTGCCACTGGACCTCTGGCTGTTCATCACTTCCATCCCTTGCTTCCTCATCCTTATATGGATATAATTCTGAGACATTGAATGTCGGAGATATTCTGATCTCATCCCGCAACTCAATTTCATAATCATTTTCTCCTAATTTCTTCAGGACTTTACATGGCCCAATTTTCTTCATTTTTAACTTGTTGTATGTTCCTCTCGGGAACCTTTCCTTCTTCAAATGTGCCAGAAATAGATCGCCAACTTCAAACTAAAGTTGTATCCGATGTTGATCTACTCTGCGCTTGTATTCCTAGCTTGAATCTTGCAGTCGCTTCTTCACCCTGCTGTGAAGTTCTTTCATCGCCTCTGTGAATTCTTCAGCGCTTGCGCTCTTAGTTATTATCTGTTCTAAATCCCTCAGTTCATAAATTCCTCTTGGATGCTTGTTGTATACAATCTCAAATGTACTTTTCTCTGTTCTTCTATTCACTGAGTCATTGTACGCAAACTCTACATGTGGCAACACATTGTCCCAATTGCTATGGTGCTCTATCACCAAGCTTCTCAGTAAGTCTCCCAGACTTCTATTTACCACCTCTGTTTTCCCATCCATCTGTGGATGATAGGCAGAACTAAACATCAAGTTATTCCCCATCTTCTTCCAGAGTGTCCTCTAGAAATGTCCAATGAATTTCGTGTCCTTGTCTGAAACTATACTTCTCAGCAATCCATGAAGTCGAATGACCTCCTTGAAAAAAAAATTTGCGATGTGAGTTGCATCGCTGGTCTTCTAGCACGGGATAAAATGTGCCATTTTGGAAAACCTATCAACCACCACAAAGATCGAATCATGTCCTCTTTTCATCCTAAGCAATTCTAATACAAAATCCATGCTGATTTCATCCCACGGCCTCTCGGGTATGGGTAATGGTTGATAGAATCTCGCATTCTGCTTCCTGCCCTTTGAATGCTGGCAAATTCTACATCTGTCGACAAACCTCTTGACTTCCGACTGCATCCCTGGCCAAAGGTATGCTTCTCTTATCTTTGCAAATGTCTTGTTGTGGCCAAAATGCCCTGCCAAGCCTCCGCTGTGTTTTTCTTTTAACAGATTCTCCCTCATGGAGAAATTTGGAATGCATATTTGATTTCCTTTGAACAATAACCCATCCTAGATCATGTACTCTATCCATTGACTTCGATCTCTGAGAAATGGGTTCTCGACTACTCCATACACTTCACTGAAATCCTGATCAGTTGCATACATGTCCTTAAGATCATCAAAGCCTAAAGTCTTGACTTTGAACTCCTGCAATAGCAAACATTTCCTGCTCAAAGCATCAGCCACTTTGTTAGCAGTACCCAAAATATTTTTAATTACAAATGTAAAATTCTGCATGTATTATACCCATTTAACATGCCTCTGATTCAATTTCTCCTGTTGAGTTACATACTGCAATGCATGGTTATCAATATATAAAATAAATTCTCTCAGAATCAAATAGTGCCTCCATTTCTTTAATGCCTGTATGATGGCATAAAATTCTTTATCATACGTGGAATAATTTTCCTTTGCTTCATTCAGCTTCTCGCTGAAATATGCAATTGTTCTGTCCTCTTGGCTCAAGACCGCTCCTATGGCAAAGCCACTCACATCACATTTTACTTGGAACACTTTCGTAAAATCCGACAACACCAAAACCGACTGTTCTGTGATCTTTTGTTTCAAAAGGTTGAAACTCTTCTCTGCCTCTTCAGTCCAATGAAAAGATTTATGTCTTTTATTGACGGTATCCATCATCGCTGCGCTAATTCCACTGAAATTCCTGATGAATTTTCGGTAGAAACTAGCCAGTCCATGAAAACTTCTCACCTCGAAAATATTTCTCGGTGATGGCCAATTTTTAATTACCTCCACTTTACTTGGATCCATCTTTAATTCATTCACCGATATGACAAATCCCAAGTAAATGAGTTATGTCTTCATAAATGAAGATTTACTCATGTTGATCAACAGCTTCTCCTGCTGTAGCTTCTTCATTACTGCATCTAAATGCTTCAGATGTTCTGCTTTTGTTTTACTGAAAATCAATATGTCATCCAAATAAACAATGACAAATTTACCAATGAATTCCCTCAGGACTTCATTCATCAACCTCATGAAGGTACTCGGCGCGTTTGTCAAGCCAAACGGCATGAATAGCCACTCATACAACCCTTCGTTGGTTTTGAAGGTTGTCTTCCACTCATCGCCTTCCCTCATGCGAATCTGATGGTATCCGCTTTTCAAATCAACCTTTGAAAAAAATTTGGCTCCACTTAAACAGTCCATCAAGTCATCCATCCGTGGCAATGGAAACCTGTACCTGATGGTTATCTTGTTAATGGCTCTGGAATCAGTGCACATTCTCCAGCCTCCATCTTTCTTTGGACTCAATACCGTTGGAACGACACACGTGCTTAAACTTTCCCTGACCAGTCCTTTATCCAATAGTTCAAGTACCTGCCTTTTAACCTCTTCATTCTCCTACGGTGTCAACCTGTACGCGGATTTATTCAGCAAACTAGCTCCTGGTATGAGGTCTATATGGTGACTTAAGCTCCTCATCGGTGGCAACAAATGAGGTAATTCATCTACCACTATGTCAGTGAACTCTTCCAGCAGTTCCTGAATTTCTTCCAGCAAATCATCCACTCTTGTGCTGGTCAAAACGATTTTTGGTTTCTTGACCACAAAGAATTGTGGATCTTCCTTGTTCTTTACTTTCGTAAGAAGTTCCTTCCCACTCATGAGAAGTACAGTATTTCTCGGTTCTGTTTTTACTTCTTTATCTTTAATTGGAAGTAACATATGTGTTCTTCCATTCTTCTCCAAAGTATACGTATTCATCTTCCCATCATGAACTACATTCCTGTCATATTGCCATGGTCTACCCAGTAATAAATGACATACATCCATAGGAATAACATCACAGAGTATTTTATCGTTGTACCCTCCAATTTTAAATTCAACTAAACATTGTTTAGTGACATTTACCTGATGTCCCTTTTGTAGCCATGAAACTTTGTATGGACTTGGATGATCAATTGTCTCCAGCTCCAATTTCTCCACCATCTTGGTTGAAATGAGATTATCTGTGCTACCGCTGTCCACGATAACATTGTACACCCTATCTTTGGTCTTGCATGCAGTTCTGAAAAGTCTGTTTCTTTGAGCTGTGTCCTCCACCTCCTTCTCGGGTGTTAAGAGAACCTTACGCATCATCAATGACCTTTCGTCTTCTGCATCTTCTGCTTCAGCATCTCGCCTCTGTGCCTCGGCAATGTGAGCTTCTCCTCCATCCTTCTTCTTATCTGGACAGTCAAATGACTTGTGTCCATTCTTTCCACACATGAAGCATGTGATGACTCCACCTCTGCCTTTTCCTCTACCTCTGGTACGAGGAAATGTGTTATTATCAGCATATCCTCCACCCTGTTCTGTATGCTTCCCTTGTTGTTCAGTGTGCTGGCCTTACTGTGAACTTCCACCTCTTTCTATTCTAGTCTGAGGCTTCTTCCACTCATCATTGGATTTCTGGAACCTATCTTGGGCAACTGACTTACCTTTGGGCTAGCTCCTGCCTCGGCCTCGCTATCCTAGCTTACGACTCAGCTTCTCTTCAGCTTTCAATGCCATTTGATACGCATCCTCCACCATTCTGATGGTTGTCATACTCATCTCGTCCTGGATATCGTATCTCAATCCATTCATATACCTAGCAACTTTTTCATCATCACTCTCTCGATGAACTGCTCTGATATTTAGCTTGTAGAATTCCTCAGTATACTCCTTCACTGTCATCAGCTTCTGTCTCAGGTTCTGCATTCTCTTGAACAATGTGATTTGATAATCCATTGGGATGAACTTTGCCTTCATCTTTGCAATCATTCGATCCCAGCTTTTAATCTTTTTCTTGCCTTTGCAGTGTCTATCTGCTTGAAGCTCATCCCACCATAATGCTGCGTGTCCCTTCAATCATGTGATAGCATGCCTAACCTTCTTATCTTCTTCGATGTCTTCATAATCGAAGTAAGTGTCAAGAGCTCTAATCCAGTCTAGAAGCTCTTCTGCATCTGGATTCCCTTCATAAGTTAGAATGTCCATCTTGGTTTTCAAACTCATCCGGGCGATAGCCTTAATTAATCGCTCATTGGCTGCATCTTTGGCTGCAACTTCTCCTTGTTGTTCAGCTTCAACTTCACCTTCGGAGTCACTTAGATCTCCAGCACTAGTTGTGCGTCTCTGTGCTGCCTCCATATCTTCTAGTCTCGCTTGGAGATCACGTATCTATCTCTCCATTTCTGGATTCTGTGCTTGTCTCCCTCTTCTTCTCTGGTTCTCCCTATCCTCTGGATCGGGTGACTGTCTTTCTCTCCTCGACGGCATGGTAAAATTTTCTTTTCTTTTCTGCTACAGAAAGAAAAGAAATTTTCTCGCTCTGATACCACTCTGACGCAAACGTGCCACCCAGGGCACGTCCGCTCCCACAGGACCTTCTCTTCCTTAGGCCCAAAGAACTGAAATGCTCTTCAACTCCCTTATCAGGAGTTCTCAATACCCACAGAATGCTCCTTATGATCTCCCTACTCCAAATCAGGAAATCGGACTTCGCGTGATCATGAGTTTTTCAGACACGGATCCGGGTCTTTCAATTCCCTGAAACCCGACATGGTTCAACGCTAATGCTTCCCCATTCTTATCGGGACTTTCTGATATCGGGAAATCATCACCTACTGTGTTGCGAGGACCTGCCTCGACAAATCCATGATTCTCGATCTACGACAACAATTTTCCACCTGTCCCTTTGCTCTATCGCCTATGACCCACACTCTTGTGGTGATCGGGAAATCGTGTATCGGGGTATCACGATTTCTGTTGCACTAGTTCACGGACCCTTCCAAGTCCCGATCCTCGATATGGGGTGACACCTGTCCTCCAATAAAATGCTATGATTGTGGGACCATCGCATTTCAGAGTTTCATGACTTCTCCTGCCGTGATTTTCTCGTCACCGAGAATCCCGATATGTCGATCCCCGATGCACGTGAGATCTTACTCCTCCATGTCACTGCTTCCTCGTCGCCCTATCAGGTATCGCGAAATCGTGATTCCTAATGCAACAATCCCTTTGTCTTCAAAAACCCTGAAATGCAGAACCCCGACTCCTTTGGATCCTCAGACACACGTCCTCAATCGAATGGTTCAGATCTTGTCGGGAAATCACGGATCGCGATTCCAATGTGCAAGAGTTTCTTGACTCTAAAAACCCTGATGCTCCGATTCATGACTTCCTTGGATATCCTACCACGTGTCCTCGTTGATGGATGATTCAAATCTCATCGGGATTTCATTGATCACGATTCCTGGTGTTGTGATTTCTCCGCTCCCGAAATTCCCGATGTGTCGAACCCCGGTGCCTCCCTGGCTTTCGGACACATGTCCTGCCAAGATCAACAGCTAGGATCTTTTCCCAAAATTTCAAGACTTCCAAGGTCTCCGATTCTTACCCTTTGAAAACCCAATGACTCTGATATCTCGATGTCTCCCCCGGGACTCCTCCTCTGCTCCTTAGGGATTATCCCCTGCGTAGCTTCCTGAGATCTAATGGCTGACGGGAAAACAACCATTGATCCAATGGCTCACCGACCCTTCAATCTCGGCTCAGGTGCGGTCGTAACCTCCTCGCACCTCCGCGAGATCCAACAGCTGACGGGTTTTGTCAATCTCTTCCGTAAGATCCTGACCGTCGATTTTCTTTCCCCTTGGGGATTTCTTGGCACGAAAATCTCCTGTACCACCCTTCAATAATTCTGAAGGCCTCTCTTCCTCCTGAGATTTCTTCACAGCTTCTTGGTCTCTTTAGAAAAGAGATCTCTTTGTGCATACTCCTTGCGGCAACCCAGCAAACACTTCAAGTGTTCGACCTTCTTTGACTCTGCGCACACCTGCAGCAGCAGTCCTCTGAAGCTTCCTTCTTAGACTCATCACTGAGACTTCCTCTTCATCCTATGCACTCCTTGCATAGCTTCAGCAGCCCACTTTCACTTCTGAGTGAATAAGAACAAGAGTTAAACTACCTGAGCCTACATCAACGCACTCCTTGCGGATGGTTTTCGACTGCACACCTTGCAAGAATCTCCTCGCTCAGATAGAGAGACAATTGAAACTCATTCCATCTCCCCTTCAGACTTCAGTTTGAAACATGAAATCACATGCACAACATATAAAAGAAAATGCATGACAGGAAACAAACATTCATGAGCACATCAACACTATACACAGAGAAACAACACAAACCATGAATTTGAATTAAAGATTTCTTATATTAATCCAAATTCATGTACATGGGTGTTCTTCATACACTATTCTCTGCTTACTCTTCTCTTCTCCTGAATGCTTCCACTATGTTACAATGGTATAATGAGGGTGTCTATATCCGTTTTCCCTTTCGGACTCTAGGCTATCAAATCTATAATTAAAATCCTATCTACCAACATTAACTAAATTAAATTCCTCCTATATACCAAAGGACGAGAGATTAAAGGCTCAAGGTCCAATACAATATACAAATGTTCTTCATAAATGGCTTCATTAAGGACTTGCGCAACAATCCCAAAGCATTTTCAAAAAATTGGGTTGGTTTGTCCAATTGTTCTCCACTTGATGTGTTGGCTCCCTTGATGATTCGGTGATGCTCCTGCATCATATAGGCTGAGGTTGACGGAGTACCACTGTTTGTTGAAATAGGTGGATGTATGGGAGGTGTTGGTGGTGGTACACTGATGGGTGGAGGTATAGCAACAGGGTATGGCTGTTGATAAGGGGGTGGAGGGTAATAAGAAGTGCCCCCGTATGCCGGTGGGTATTGAGGTGTTCAATACATCAGTGGTGGTTGTGGTAGTGGACCATGGTGAGTAGTGGCACCAATCAGTTCGTCTGCTGAGTGGGACATCCCAGGTTTGTCTTGGCCAAATGGCATAGGTTTTGGAAGATCAGGAAGTACAGTGTATAAGTATCCTGACTATGCATAGATGAGGTCATACTGTTGGGCCTTACTGATGGCTTCCTCTTCGGATTGAGGGAAGGTGGAAGCTACATCCTTTCCAAGGAGAGAGACAAGTGATCTAAGAAACCAGTCGAGACACTGTTGCTTGGTGGTTTCTGCTTTGCACAAACTACGTCACCTACATCACTCATGAATGTGGTCAGCGATGTGTGTGGCTGAGGTTTGTTTGAAATTAGAAAGTAGTTCTAGACCATTGTCGTGGTAGATGGGTAATTGGAAGAAGGTCAAGAATGCTTTGGCCAATGACTCAAAAGTTGCGTGGGATCCTGATTTTTCTTCGACATACCATTTATCCAATGGGCCAATGAGTGTGTGTTGAAATAATCGCAGTCTGATGGAATCATTCATAATGCTATTGGAGGAGCATCATAGGTGAAAGGTCATGACATGGTTGGCAGGGTCATCGCCTGCCTTTCCTTCAAACTTGGGTATGTCTGAAGGTAGTTTGGTTGGCATTGCAGGCCATGTGGGATCATGCAATATAGGATCATTAGTGAGTTTGGTGAGATCCGGTATGTTGAGAGAGGCCAAATATGGCATCTGCAGTGGGGGGGAGGATTAGCTCCAACAGTAGTGTGTTGTGAACCTGACCCTTGAGGGGGGCTAGGTGGGTTGGTGCTCCCTCCTTGAAAGGAAATGGGTCCCCCGCTTCCATGTAAAGGAGAGTGAGTGAACGGATGGCCTTGGGAAGTTGACCCAAGTAATGTAGAACCAAGCAAAGCTGATCCTAAAATAGTAGCACTCACAGGAGTGTGTGAAGGAGGTGCCAATGAGCGGGCATGACCAGATACTCCCCCTAAGATAGGAGGGATGTTTAGCAAGCATCGTGAATGACGGGGGTTTTGTGGTTCCCCTATGATGTCAGAATAGCTGTGTGAATGTGTGCAAAAAGTGGTGAGAGTAATATAGAAATAAGAGCCTTTGCGTTGAATGTTTACACAATATATATATCCAAATCAAACTGTAATCAGATGTGCATCATACATAAAATGTTAAAGAAGCATATATGTGGGTAAGTAGGTTTTTTCTGTGTGGGGGAATCAAAAGAAAGAAAATTCTCGTGTCCTAGAAGACGTAACGCCCTTCCTCTCAAATAGCACTGGACCTTCCAATAGTACTCAACAGTGGGGTCTGAAGTCACTGGAAGAGAAACTAGTGAAGGATGAAATAATTGGTTATAATGAGGGGTAAAAGGGGCATATCCTGAAAGAACTGGCGATATTTCCCAATAGCCACACAAAATCCAATCAAGGTGCAATTGCAGCCCACAGTTGCCACCTGGGTAGATGTCCTAAAGTTGGTTACTAGGTACCTCGGTCAAAGTGTGGCATTTAGATTTTTGGCCTAAGAAATGGGTCACGGGCTGGATCCCATCCAAGAGGTGGGTGCCTCAAGGGGGGACACACAGAACAAACGAACCTCGGCCTTCAACCCTTCACAGGTATCTCCCTATCTTATGGTAATTGGAACACTTGACTTGGAGGATTTTCAGTTCCCTATTTGACAACCTCTATGTTTTGACAATGTGAGAACCAGATAACGGGGAGTTTTTTGGATGCCTATCCCCGAAATCCTACCTAGACTAAAAAAAAATTTTTGGCACCTCCTATGGAGGAAAACTTAGTGAGTTTTTAGAAAGATTTTAGATGTAGTTGTTTTGGGAGGTTGGGGGTGCAAACCAACCTCGTTGATTAAAAATGGGAGTGGATAGTTTCATCAAGAAAAGGGTGGGGTGTTTTCAGAATCCCTTGGGAGGAAACTTACTTTGACCTCCACGTTTCAAGAAGAAGCTATGTGAGTGATAAGTGACTTTTGTGTGTGAGTGAAAGTGTGCCAATTTTTAGTGAATTAGATGTCACCTTGCTGCATGTGGACTTCACTTGGTCCTTACAAGAGTTTGATTACCTAATTAACTAAGTGTCTTTGGTACAACCTTGCATAATTCAAAATTCCCTAGGAAGCTAGCATGTGAACATGTGGGTCCGTTACTATCCTTTAACTCCCTATTTGTGATGTAATCTAAGAAAAGATTTGAAACTATCCTAGATTGAACATGTGGGCATGTGTGGGCCCGTTACAAACCTTTAAACTTCCCTAGTGTTTTTATCTAAGAAAGCACAAATTCAAACACTATCATATCTTTGTAGCATGTGGGCATGTATGTGTTGGATCATGTTGTCATTGATGCCAATGGTTTGTCATTGATGTCAATGTTTTGATTACTTGGGAGATTGTTGGATCATATTTCATTGATATAAATGGTTTGGTTTGATTGATGTCATTGGTTGATGTCAAGTAATTGATTGATATGATTCCCTTGATGAGAATGTTATATGTCCAAGTGGAAACCAATCGATGCAAAGGTAAACAAATGGATGAACTCCAAAGT